>CM064527.1:40252317-40731461 GCA_032716605.1 Paralithodes platypus | reverse complement strand
CCCATCTCTTTGGCTTGTATCAATTCGGCCCCAGTTAGCCTACTGTTTTTAAGACGTTTAGCTCCCCATCACACTGGAAACATTGAAAAGGAACAACTTGAGATGGTTCTGCCATATGGAACGTATGGAAAGCGAGAGAATGACTAAGATGATGTACGAACGAGCGAGGTGGTGGACAGAGGGGGAGAGGTAGACCGTACGGTAATTAGGTGGCAAGGATTGAGTGAGGAACTACATGCACGAAGGCGGTGCTGTTTGGGGGGAGGGGCGTCCGACTGGACCTGGGACAGTGGTGCATGGGGGCGGTTCGTTCGGGGCCACCCCTTGGGGGATCCGCAGCTGGCGTCAGGCACTAGATAAGATAGAGTGACCACCCATCCCAGGTGTCAATATATTCCTGGCGAGCGGTAGCGAGTCAGCATATATTATATTTTTGGGTTTTGACAGGCAAGCTAAATTCGTACATTTTTCGATAGAAAAATTTCTCCGGCGCATACGGATCTCTTGTCATACAATTGTGGCTCGCTTTCGCTCGCCAGGAAGAAATTGACACCTGGATGGGGATAAACGTCTTAAAACAGTTTGCTAAACGGGGGCCGAATGGATACAAGCCAAAGAAAGAGAGAAAAGGAGAGAATATTCAAAAGCCGGTGACCCCCCGTAATGCCAGGGGGGGTGGATGTAAAATATTTTGGTGTCCACATCAAGCCCCAACCTCCCTCCTTTACACATCCACCCTGGTCCTCCACTCGGGCATAATGCAAGAGACGGTGGATGGAAGATTGTAGAGGGAGGAACGGAGGGGAAGGAGAGATGTCAGGAAGACTAAAAAGGACAAGGGAGGAAATTCAGGAAACGAGAGAGGGAATGTAGGTGAAAGATATGGTGGGATAAGTGTAAATAGAGATAGGGTGTCTCGAGATAAAAGGGCGAAGAGGGATAGAGGGGTTGGAAGAAGGGAGGAACTATACTAGAACGAAATGTGGTGAGACATTTAGAGAGACGGGGGAAGGAGGGAGGGATGTAGAGAGAATGGAGGAAAGCGTACAAGGTAGATTAGAGAGGGACGGAAACAAACAGTGAAGGAGGTGGATACGAGGTAGTGATACGGGCATGGTAGGAATATACCACAGGGGAGGCTAGGAAAAACATGGGAGTGGAATTGGAAGAAGTTGAGAGAGTAAGATATTGAGGGACATATTGAGAACCGAGAAAGGTGGAAAGGATAGAGGGAGTATAAGTTAGAGCCCTTAGGAAGCGAAGGAAGGAGGTTGCGGTGGAATGACAGATGCCGTAGGGAGGGTAAGTGAGAGTACAATGGAGTACAAAGGAAGTCAAGCAACCAGCGCTGCGATCCCTCGAGGTTGCTTGCCCCTCATAAATCACTGCTGTTCAAAAGTGTCCTAACAGTGGTTCAGAGTTGGTAAGGTTGTTTTTACAATTGTAAAGATGAAACACGGCCCTAAGGACCAATGTCCCTAGCAGGGTTAGGAGATGTTAAGTATGGGACAATTTGGTTTCCCCGCTCGGAATCCGCGCCTGGAGGCCTCATATGATGCAAACAAAAATCTTGGCAGTAATCCGGGAGGGGCCTCTTATGTTGCAAAATGCGCTGCTAAAAATCGCCGTCTAAAATCATCATAGCTCGGCAACCACGCGCCGTAGCGATGTCATCTAAAGGGGCAAGTCTACAGGCAACCACATTTCCTACCATTTGCAACAAAATGTGGTAATTTTTGACTGCTCTAGGTGGTCTCAATCTGTAGCATCTTCATTATGAAGGCTGACTGTACACGAAAATGGCCCCCGTACACACAGCGATCGGGATCATATGAGCCCGCACCGGATCCGAGTGGTTACTAACATAACACAGACTACAAGTTATCCCTCGCTGTATCCGAGAAAAAGTAATTAATTTACAAATGCTTCCGTCATCGCGGGTTTAAGGCGAGGGTGTTTGTCTAGGCGACTTCTCAGGAATCAACGGTGCTGCAGTCTATAACGTCTCTCTTCTTTAGCCTCACATTCCACAAGTTCAACAAATCGATTGATGAATGACATTCTTAAGGACTCGTGTGTGTTATAATAATTTCCAATGATTTTACGAACCATTTTCCCAGTGTGGACGTTAAGTTTTGAATTGGTCGATGCGTAAAGTACTTATTAGCCGTTAATATTGTCTATGCCTTGGATTATTTTGGAAGATTTGAAGTATGTCCACCTCTTAATCTACGCATGGGTTAAAGGAAACAAACTTAATTATCTAAAGACAATCCTCGTATGGGTTGTGTTTTAGATTAGGTATAATTTTGGGGGGGGGGGGGGGTACCGTTTACTCTACGTTGAACCCGGTCCAAGTTTTTCAATATATTTTTGTAAGAGGAGAGAGTAGAGAGATAGAGAGAGATAAGAGAGAGAGGCGTAGATAGTAAAGTGCATGGACGAGAATGAAACAAAAGATATAGAGAGAGCACAAAATAACAGTGGAATAAGACTAAGCTCAAGAAAGGAATATTGGTCAAGATTAATTGAAACTAGTTATTACCACCAAATAAATAGTCCTTACAACACTAAAAATATTTAACCCTTTGATAACACTATACCCTTCACCGCATTCTTTCGGTTATATCTGGCCTACTGAGGTAGAAAACATTTATTAGCTTGCAAAGGATCTGGGTGGAGTCAAAAGAGATAAAGAAGGATCATTTTTACCCCTTTGATAGCTGGACATCCTTCCTAAACTGTATACAACAGTCCTATTGTTCGCAACATTATAATTACCGGTATAACAAACACATAAAGAATATAAAGTTTATCCCCCTTTGATAGTCTTGGACATCCTTCCTAAGCTGTAAACAACAGTCTATTGTGTCGCAACAATCTAATTACCGGTATAACAAACCTATGGACAAAGAAGATAAGGTTTACCCCACTTTGATAGCTGGACATCCTTCCTAATTTCCCCTGTATCACCTCTCGAGTGTTAGCAACAATCTAATATGACCACAAAAAGCAAAAATAACAAGAAGGTTGAAAGAGAACAAAAGAAGGAGATCTAAAACAATTACCTCATATCGAGTTGGCATTTATAACTTATGTATCTAATAATTGGGTTCCTACTTCCTCAAATACCAATGCGAGATTCTTCAGCATATATGAATACGTAGTTTGAGGTAGCACTAGCCTGAGCAGACGGGGTGTATGACTTATAAAATAACTACTACTCCTACTACTACTGTACTAGCTACTACTTCTACGACTTCAACTTTTTTTAGTTTTGGTTTTTTAATTCAATACAGTAATCTGGGACTACTACAACTCCTACTACTATTACTACTACCTGTACTAATACCTACCACGACATAATCATAATAATAATAATAACAATGATAATAATCATAATAATAATATGAAATAATGATATGTAAATGAGGGTGTTGTAAACATATAATAAATTAGGAAGGAGAGAAATGGGATGGAGAGAATATAAGTCATGAAGTGTGAAGAAACATCCGATTAAGGGAGCAAGTAACTGATTTTGTCCTTGTCCTCTGTCCTGTATGTATGATCCGTATCGTATAATAAGAATGTAATAACTATCGTACGCATTTTCTTCGGTGGAGCAGTTTTTAATAGTAAATGTTAACTACCGGTACTCCTCTCCCTCTCTTCCCCCCTCCCTCTCTCCTCCTCTCTCGTCTCTCTCGCTCTATCCAACAATATTAAATGCCACTTGGCACCCGTTTCAGCTCCCCGGAAACGAGACATAGATTACGGCTACAATAGGGACGGCTCCGTCTTTTTTTTTTTGGTATCATATATAATCTACTATTATTACGGCTATTTTTGTATCATCGGTCCCGCCTCGCTCCTAGCGCGGACCAAATCGTTAACCCCACTTTATTTTACTTAACCTAGATGCGCAAGTTGGTACAATTCCCGAGTCATAGTAAGTCTTTACATCCACCGGAAATCTTTGTAAATCAAATTAGATAGATCTGTATAATCATATAACATTTGAATAATTTCAAATTAAACTAAGTACACCTCCAATTCAAAGTTCTAACTCACCTGAGATATAACTAAAGCATTGTATTGTTTCGTTTGGTTTCGATGCAGTATCGAATGGGTTGTTGTTCCATTATGCTCTTAACTGTTCATCAGGGGTATGGACGTTTCATCACCATTCTCCGTTTCGTCCACCAAACCCGTTTCGCGGGACGACGGTCCGCCCAAACCCTTTTCGTCACCAAAAGTCCGACCCTTTTCGCGTCACCACTATGTTTATTATTCCAAAATGCAGTATTAGTAGCTTGGTTAGAAACACATAAACCACTCCAATGTAGCAGGGTGTCCCTAACAGTACGAAAGAGAGCGGAATGGAGCGAAAATATATCGTTCCATTTCGCTTTCGTGTCACTCCATTCGGAATGGAAACCAATGACACATTCTCTTCTCCTGTTTTTTTGTTTACGCTTGGCGGGAACTTTTTCAATTTTTCCTTTGTCTCGCAATTTGTGAGTGTTTTAAAATTTATCATCATGAGTAGTTGTCATGTTTTTTTTTAAAATTTTTGTTTCCTCAGCCATACGCATTGGTGTTTTCTAGACTTGAGTCAGTCCAACACTGACAAGTCATCAAGGTGACTCCCAACATTATCCAATGGCATCTCTCTACCGGCACCTCATAGTAAAGCCTAGTTCACACATTCCGTAGTGTGAGGCTGAGTTTCCAAGCGTCCCACAGTCTCGGAAACTCGCGTACTGACTCTTGGAAGATCGCTGCACCCATGGCAACTGCCTGGATCACGCCCTGAATTTCCTGGGAACTCCTTCGGGCAGCCCCAATTTTCAAATATTATTAACTCAACGTACCCCCACGTTCTGGATGTGGCAAGGAAGTCCGTCCTAACCCACAGGCTCGCTCTCCCGTGTTTACTGCAATAACGGGGAGACGCAGGAAGTTTGGGACATGAATGTCCCAAGACCGGAATATAGAAACATTACCATTTACCAGACACCTTTTTAGGAAGGTGGACCTTTTCTCTGGCTATTGTCCCGATATAATGATATTCAACAGTACTAATGGATATAACAGATACAGCAACCAACACTTTAGATGTCCCCAGCAATGGATTTACAGATGTCCACTATACCACGGATCACCTAACTACCAACAAATCAGATGTTCCCGTTGATTTAATATTTGAGTGAGACATCATCAAGCAATTGCAAAGCATCGTATTATAGATAAGACCCATTTTCTGACAAACGATGTCAGAATCTAACCAAACCATATCAGATAAATATCTACTGTCCCATAATACAATTCGGCAACCAACCATTAAGTTTTCATCACAAATTCTAAACATAAATTCTTCAATCAAGGTCCATTACCTTGAAATGGTCTGGCTAATTATGGTGACGAAACTTCCTGTATCCGTTCAATAATTATACAGTACGGTATGTGACGATTCTATTTTAGTCAATCAAGCCTCCACAGCCTTACCCAACCTCACTTGAACTTACCTTGACAGACTAAGAGTAATATTTAACCACAATATACTTGTTGGGTGTCAAAATTTCATGTCTAATTTACTCTACCCAATTGCATACAGTAACTGAACATGTAACAAAATAGTACGGTACATATAAAGAACATAGATATTTATTGTGTGGGTTACTGGAGATGTCGCCCCGAAAACACTCGCCCCGCATTAATTTTGTACGAGGAATTCGCGCTGTTTTGGTTAGTTGAATAACAAAATAATTTAATATCAATCATTGTGTGCATGTATAGATTAAATCAGAGGAGACGTGGTGGTGCCCGAATGTGTCAAAGAGTTTCCTAATATAGAGACTAGTCCCCTCATTATATTAATTGTATGAGTTAGAATTATACACATTTGAAACACATGCTCTATAGTTGTCAGTCATTCCTGGAAGTTATGTTAATGTCATTAATTACACAACTAGCACATTATAGAAAAAAAAAAAAAAAAAAAAAAGTAGGCGTAGCCTAACCCCAACCAGCGGGGGTGTGGGGGCAGCAGTCCCACCAGACCTAATACTAGGATAGGTTAGGTAAGGTTGTTTCAGGTTAGGCTAATGTCTTCCCAAAGTGACTATTTTTATAACATAAGATATTAGGCTACCCACTCCACCCCCTTGAAATCCTAGCCAGCTTTTTCCGTCTAAAAGGTTTGGCCTCGGGGGGTATTCACAAATTTGGGTTTTATGGGTTTGCAATTTGGGAAAACACGAGCCAAGTTTTGATACAAAACCGCTATATTATTGTATTTTTACGCCTTTTTATTACCCCTCATTGTTCCCTAAACTTCATAGCCCTCCCCACTAGTGGGGGGACGTTGTTTTTAGATTGTTTGGCTATGGGTAAATACGCATTTCAGCTGCCTCTTCAAGATATAATAACAACACTATATCTGAAGGAAAAAAAAAAAAAAAAAAAAAGAAAAAAAAAAAATTCACTGAAATCGCGGGTATTGTCGGTCGCAAAAACGTCAGGTTTTACGTTTCTTTTTATCTTGTGGAAATGGAAATGCATGTTTACCCATTATTTAGCAACATTAATAATGCCCCCCAAAGCCATGTTTGGCATTACCCTAACCTAACAACCTAGTTTGCCTGGGCTGCTAAACCCCAGACAGCCCGCTGGTCTTACCATTGAGGTAACATCAAGACAGCTAGAATCGCCTTATTACCAAGCTTATTTACCAAGTTTTCTTATATTCTTTGTTCAATGAAAAAAAATATAGTGTTTTATTGTTGTTTTTCATGGTTTGAGGTGGAGAATGTTGGGAAAATCTATCACCGAAACTACCACTTATTTTCCCATGGTTTGTCTTTTTGGTTGTTCAAGATAGTTTTTCATCATTATACCGATAGTTGAAATCAGAGTTACAATCCCTGGAAACTTTATATTTCTCCCATTATCCAACGATCTTAAAACACTCAGATAGTCCATTTCAGGACGTACAGATATATAATTTGTTTTGCCTTTGGAGACCAGGATTTATATTCGCCCATTACCAACGATCTTAAAACCTAGAGTTAATGTCATTTTCAGAGTAAATATATAATTGGTTTGCCTTTGGATGCAGGATAGGTTGAAGGGGTGGGGGGCGGGGGGCTTTGCTCCCCTTATACCTTACCCCCCCCATGATTTATCGAAAATCAGTATCTATTTTAAAACCCTCTCCGACATATGACGCAATTTTGAGCCTATTAGGGACACTTTAAAGACTTTGTTACCATTAGGGGTATTTAGAAACCTTTAGTTTAGTTACTTCAACCTCTGCAGTTGTCTTTGAGTTAGCTGTGGGCATAAAACTGATTTTGGAGCGATAATTATAAGAGTGAGAGAACTCTATTTCTTATTGCTAATCTGGCAACCTCTGCATCATATGTCTGAAAGGGTTAACGGTAAATCTACAGTTATACTACCCTCCCCACTACCCCCACCACCTCCCCCCTTCAAAACACGCCTTTTAGCGTGTTTGGGGAGGGTTCACCAGACGCGGAAACTGGATTTTTTTTTTTTTTTATAAAAATATCACCACCAGATAAGAGTTTTTCAGGTAATTTGTTGTTGTTTTAATTTTGTATTTGATATACAGTGTTGTTTTAATACCGAGGACCGTCTTGTTTTAGTATTTTTGACATTAACCTAACCTAACCTAACCGAAAAAGTAACCCGTCTCCGCGACGGTCTAAACCCCCCCTCACGTTCCCTGTTTATGGGTGCGCGACGGTCTAACCCCTGTTCACGTTCCCTGTTTATGGATTTGCGAAGGTATGTAATACTACAATGTATCTATTTCAAGTCAAATATACATTTACGCGCATCATCAAACCATACTAAGTTCTAGCTACTAATAATATTAACCCATTAGTTCCAACAGAATAGCGACAAAATAGGGGTAGTATAACTGTAGATTTTATATAGTGTACATAATGTAACTCCGGAGGTTGAAACACATTTTAATATGAACTTTGCAGCATCCTATTCTATAGCCTTCAAATATTGAAAAATATTAGTGGTAGTTTTGGTAATAAGTACCAGATTTGCATTAACTTACCCTTATTCATAAATCTGAAGATAAAGCGTCAAATGGCGCCATTTATTGGGTGAATCGCGTGTATACATTAGGTAAGGGAAATTGTGGGGTACCGGTACATTGGATACACGAAGGTCTGGTGGGGGGGGGAGGGGCGTTGCCCCCCTCCCCCTTGATTATTGTCCTCCTCATTATGTAGATCCTTAAGGGGCAACAGTTGCCGGTTTTAGTGTGATAACCCTCACGCCATTTATTGGGTGTATCGCACTCGCCGCATCTTTCAAAACAAGAAAAAGAGGAGTCAAGTCGAAGAAGGATTCATTGGGCGCAATGCTTTGTTTACGGTCGGGACATTATTTTCGTGTTATTTTTCGGTGTAATCTGGTTTTGGTAAAATTCTTGATCCAGTTTCACAACGAATTTAGCGTTTTGTGTTTTTGTTTTTCTCAGTTTTCTTTAATATACAGTGTTGTTTCATACTAAGGACTGGCTGAAATGAGTATTTACCCATTATCCAACAATCTAAAAACACGGCCCCCACTAGTGGGGAGGGCTATGAAGATCAGGGAAATGTGGGGTAAAAGATGAAATAAGGGGTAATATTAGCCTAGCCTAGCTAACCTAACCTTACCTAACCTATCCTAGATAGGCCGCCCCCACACCTCGCTGGTTTGGTATTAAAATAAAAAATGTTCGCCGAAAAAAAGTTGATGAAGTCTACATATTTACTTCCGCAATCTTCAGCTTTGGCTGTGGATAACAGGAGGTAAAACGTTAACTTTTTCATAGTATTATAATTCCCATTTGCGCCGCTACTGACCGAATAGGAATGAAGTATGTATATGACAAATTTATAGAAGCCATATCAATTGATGAGTGAGCTGTGAAGGATCTAGAAAATACCCGGGTTTTTTTCAAGTGTCGCTAACGAAATTCAGTATAACTAAATAAGTTGGTCACCAATTATTTTGCAATATTTGAAACAAATATGGATTTTATATGCTCTAAACATAATATGAAAATGTGTTTTAAGCCTCGGCAAAACCTAATAAAAATATATGGTACTAAAATGGAATTTTTTCGTAACATGGTTGTCAAAACTTCCTACAGACGGCACAGATTCGTACACACGCCATTTTCACCTGTCTCCCGAGGTCTGTCCACCAGCTTTTTAGTCAACACTAACTCCACCTGCCCATCTCTGTCGAAACTACAGGTGTTCATTTCCACAGCTTTGCGCATCACGTCACGAGACACTACTGGCTTCCTATTGGGTTTTTTTTTAACACGTCATTATAACGCAGATGCTACGTCACGCTCTTGTCACGCATACCTTCGGATCCAATCACTTAGGTATAATATGTTCATTACGTCATTGCAATCGGCCTATCACAGATACCCACCTTGATTTAGCTGAAAATTGACAGTCGAGTCATGGCGGTGGATTGCAAAGGATGTTCAACCTCTGCCCCATTCTATTATTGTAGACACTACTCGTCATAATACTGCTAGCCCTGAAACTATTCACAGAACATGGGTGTTTCCCGAGTGATGTGACGTGTAAGAGGTGTGGTGAAGCCTGTTATTTTTATGAGCCCTTACAACAGTGGCGTTGCGGTAACTACTGGTTCTTAGAAAAAACAACCACCCGCCGCCAATGTGGGTTCCGCACTTCTCATAAAAAAAGACACATCCACGGAGACGTGGATGCGCTTCGTCACGGACCTCATCACCTACTCCCTCAACTTCATCTCAATAAGGTACGCTATTATACGCTTCTAGGTTAGGTTAGGTTGGGTTGTTTGGTTAGGTTAATATACTAGGTCTCAGAAACAAGATTCGTAGTTGTGGTAGTATTTACGGTATCTGGACACTTCGAGCGGAGGCGCATTTAGGTTAGGTTAGGTTAGGTTAAGTTAACTTAGGTTAGGTTAAGTTAACTTAACTTAGGTTAAGTTAAGTTAACTTAGGTTAAGTTAGGTTAAGTTAACTTAGGTTAAGTTAACTTAACTTAGGTTAGGTTAATTAGGTTAGATTGTGCATCCGCTCGAAGTGACTCATTCGTATTTACAGATACGGCAGAATACAAATGGCCGCCGGCCCAACCGCCATGTTGTATCCCACGTAGGCCTACTAGGTAGTACGGACACATTGTAGGCGTTAGGTGTGCATTAGGCTTGTATCCAATGTACTAGGTCTATGTTACTGGATATTTATGATTTAAATAAGTGCTACGTTTTCGACAAATATGGTTAGGCTATATGGCTTTGCAATTAGCCAAATCATGAGCCGATTTCCGACATTTAGGTTAGTTAGTCTTTTTCGATTCTCAAATACGAGCCAAGTTTTGCCAAAAATTGGCTCTGGTTTTCCAAAATTATGTTTTTGGGGCTTTTGCAATTTAGGGAAACATGAGCCAACATTCTAAATTAGGTTACTGTAATTAGTTAATCTTAAAACTCCCAAAATCCGAGCCAAGTTTTGCCAAAACTTGGCTCGGGTTTTCCAAAAATCGGGTTTTATATGGCCTTTGCAATTTCGGGAAACCTGAGCCAAATTTCTAAATGAGGTTACTGTAATTTTATTGACTAGAAACTCTCCAAATCCGAGCCAAGTTTTGCCAAAACTTGGCTCGGGTTTTCCAAAATTCGGGTTTTAAGGCTTTGCAATTTCGAGAAACCTGAGCCAAACTTAGAAATGAGGTTACTGTCATTTTGTTGTCTACAAACTCTCCAAAATCCGAGCCAGCTTTGGCCAAAACTTGGCTCGGGTTTTCGAAATATTGGGTTTTAGGGCTTTGAAATACATTAAAACCCGAGCCAACTTTTGCTAAAATACGTGTTAATCCTCGTTTTACGCATTTAACCCCTCATTTTCCCTGTACTTCATAGCCCTCCCCACTACTCGGGCGGCGTGTCTTAAGATCGTTTGTATAATGGGGAAAACGGTTTTCGCCGAGGGTTGTAATTATTTCCAACACTATATATTGATGAAAACTTAACAGGGAAAAATAAAAACATCCATGGGAAAATTGGTGACCATCTTATTTAGTTTTTTCCCGAAATTCCTCCATGCGACTATAATGAGAAAAATATGGCGTCTATTGGTCCCTATTTCCCCTAATAAAATATTTCTAATAGGGCGGCGAAAGAGGTCTTGAATATTATCAAATCGTGGTTTTAAGTTTCGAAGCTGTCCCGAACTAAATCGAATCTTCTCATTAATTCTTTACCGAATATTTACACTTAGGAGGTTCGTTTTTTCGTTCGAGGGTTCATATTGGGCCAGGGTTTATGTGTTAGAGTGTACAGTCACGAGCATAAATACCTTGACGCCAACCAGATAATGTTCGCCCCTTTGTAAGGTATTGCTAAACTTTGGTATTAAAAATCACACTGATTTATTTATTTCATCCTGGCTACCGTCAGACGATTGTAATGAGCTTAGTATAAGCCTCTCGTGATGAATGAGTTGACGTTATCTGGTTGATGTCGCAGTATTTATGCTCGTGACTGTACCTATTTATATGATTGAACTCACCTTCATTACAAATGCTGCAGGCTGTGCAGGAAATGCTTCTCTGCCTTCAAGTCGAGTAGCTGCTCTTCTTTGTTTATATAGTTCAGTCACGTAATATACACAGAACATCACCTACGTCCCACGGCACCAAGTATCCCAGTGATATTTTCCAACGACACAGGTATGTCAGCTTTTATCCTCCTTAGGGAGAGGTAGTTTTTTTTTTCTGGCTCCCTTCTCCCTCACGTTTAGCCCCATTTTTTTGCGATTTTAAGACTTCCTCCATCAGTTTGGCGATTGTAATACCTGTTGTACCATTTAGATGTCTATTTTTCATGGCGAGCAATAGCGAGCCTGTAATTATAAGAAGAATCGGCCTTCGGGCGTGACATTTTTCTACGGTACCGATAAATATACAAATTTATCTTGAAAGGGGGTCTAGGTTTCTTTTTCTCAGTTCGATTGAGGTCTAGCGAGGAAAAATAATAAACATATAAATATATATATAAATAAACACACCAACAAATCACCACTACCCCCTTAACACGCCCTCATATCACTGATTCACGTTCTGGCTCTTCATTCTAGTAATTCAACACGCTCACTGTTTTCTATTTCTTATTAACGTAAACTTATCACCGTTCACGTATCCGATGTTCTGCCAGTTTGAGTCACTTTGTTCACTTACGGATACGTTAATGAGTGTCAGTACCTCCCTCACTGACCACCAGACAGGCACTGACTCAACATTTAGTCTTTAGCACTGTTACCAATTATGGGCTGCAAAAAGTTGATAAATTTTAATCTTGAAGTCGCTATTATCTTGCTGAGAACTAGTAAAAAAAAAAAAATCGGTAGTAAAGAACTTGAGATTTCTGAATACTTCTTATAATAATCATACTATTGCAATATCTTAATATTTGCTAATATATGTCAACAATTGTTACTAGATAAAAGTAAATATATCTATAAAAATAGCAGTAATGCCGCTAAATTGACAACAATGATCCCTACACCTTCCGGCCCAGAGAGAGTGTATAGGAGAGGGGTGTCTTCCTGTGTATTCTATTAATTAAAAGGTGACAATAAACGTTGCCAACTACCCTTTTTCGACATATTTTATCAGCGCCATCTATTGCAGGGTTCCAGAACTGCTCAAGTGATTAAATCTTCTCCATCCTCCATTCTTCGTTTATTTTTCTTACGTACCCTTCTCTCCCTCTGTATATATATATATATATATATATATACCAGGTATATATATATATATTTTTTTTTTCAACCAAAGTTTGAGTGTGGTTGTGTGTATTTCCAAGTTAGTAACTGTTTTAATTATTACAATGTAAATACATGTACTTTTTCTTTAATTGAGATTATTGTTATTCATATACTGTACATTCATTGTTAATACATTTACAGACAATAAGCCTATCAAATAACCATCAACAGCCTTCATGATTCATTGCAAACCATCTCCTTATCCTCAAGTTCAACAGACAACCACAGCCTCTATACCTCATCAGTCCTTACCAAGCTGAACCAAGCTTCCGTGATGACTCATCACGGAGCTTGGTAATTGGTATGTAATTAACCCCTTCTATACCGAGTACGTCTTTTAATTTTATTCTGTCTCCTACTAATCGATTTTATTCACTTTAGGAAGGATCTTTAGCAATTAAAAGGCTTCGAACTATCTCAATCAACCCTTTTAACTACCACAGATCCTTTCTAAGCTGCATAAAATCGTCTAAATATTGCTAGAATAAATTATAACATATGACGCCAGATGGAGTATTGTTCACATTTCAGTTTACTTTTGGATTGCTTTTGCATATCAGTGTTTTCTGTAATCATTGTAATCAGAATGACTATGGCTGATATGGTGATAGCAAACAAGTTACATGTGTGTCTACAGACTCTACACGAGACACACGTACACCATTGCAGCCAAGGGAAAGGAACTCAATAAACAGACGACAGAAGTTTATTTTCCCGCGATAGGGAGGGGTTATGCGCTACCTCCATCTATTGCAGGGTTCCAGCCAAATCTGTTAAAAATGTCCAATTACTATTAACACGGCTGATTTTCCCAGCACGCCACACTAGGGTAATCTTACTCTATGGTCCGGCCTAAGCAAAAATGTAATTACCAGAGATTTTCATTGGCCCCTCCAGCAGAGAAAGAAACAGAAAAGTGAGCCTAATCAAGAGTTCTCATTGGACTACAAAAAGGGGCGGAGCTTATTGTTTGCGTGTAGCCAATCCGGAGTATGTAAATAGAAAGAGGCAAGAGGCATCCCACCTGCTACAATTCTCATTAATTCCTGCTTTAGCATGAAATATTAAGTACACTCTAGGAAAATAATAATTATGGCACTATTAAATCGGCTAAGATGAACCCCTGAAATGCATAAGAGATCTAGAATTAATGACAAGATTCGATTTTGTTCGGAATGGCTTTATAGTGCTAGAGTGTCCTAGAGTGCCCAACAATTCATATACATTTGTGGTCGTCAAGTATTATTACATCCGCTAACGAAGTTGGAGGAGGTTTGGTTTTGCCTCCGGTAATCTGTTTGTTTATCTGTAAGCAAGACATCTCAAAAAGTTATTAACCGATGTTCACGAAATTCGGTGGACAGATTGGATATTCGCCACGGAAAAAGTGATTCAATTTTTGAGGTAGTCTGTAGAGCGCATACCTCCGCCAGAGTAGGCGGTTCCCAAAGTTATGAACTGATGATCACTAAATTTGGTGGTCAGATACGATATGCGCCAAGGAAGAAATTATTACACTTAGGAGGTGGTCGGTAAAGCGCATACCTCCGCCAGAGTAGGCAGAGGTATTATACACTCCCAAGCGCCCCAGACCAGACCAGATGGCTTGAGTAAAGTAGGAAAGAAGAGCAATTGGACAGAGGAAGAACAAGCTGAGAAGTGAGAAGTACAGTAGAAGACTGAACATTCTCGGGCTCAACCAAGTTGCTTCATTGTCCTCTCGTTCATTATGCAAGTATGTATTTACAGACTGAAATATGCAAGTAATTATAAATGATTAAATCAAAATACATATTTATAATTTTTTGAATAATGCATTTCTGCCATTAAATATTCCAAATAGTTATACATGCATACCATAATCACAAGAGGTCACGAATATTAATGAGTGACTGTACACCCTAAACCATGTTCAAAATATGTAGGCCAAAACTCTTGAACATTAATCTTTGTAACTCACAAACGACTAGAGTTATCGAGCTAATATGTCTACCATTTAGGAAGAGTCAGCAAGGAGGTATGTGTGGAAATTCACAACCCATTTAATTTGGCCATTAAAGAGTTATAGAGGTTAGGTTTCAACATGTTTGTACTACCTATTTGGAACAGGATATAGGAGTAATTATGGCCTTACGATTTCGAAGCTGTCTCGACCTGAATCGAAGCATAGCATCTTCTCCTTACCAAGAATTTGCATTTCGAGGCTTCATATAAGCAGTTCGAAGAGTCGCAAAGGAATTCAATGTTATCGGCTATGTTATTAACCCATTCAGTACCGGTGATGTCCTTTGCATCATATTCTGGCAACTAATTGACGATTGTATTTAACTTTGGAAGGATCTTTGGTAGTTGAAAGGATTTATTGAGTAGTATGTAGCCTTGTAATTGTTAGAGGTCCTTCCTTAACTGAATACAATCATCTATTAGTTGCCAGAATATAATGAAAACAAAATGTCACCGGAGCCTAATGGGTTAATGCAATATATTATGGAACGTTTGGTTTAAAGGAACACCCAGTTCTTAACATTAATCATCCATTACCAATGTACTAAAATAAACTAATGAAAACATATGATCCTTCCGGGATTCGAACTCGGCACACCACACCCAGAACATAAGCAAATAATCCATTACACCACCAACACAGTTAAAGGTTAAGTACACGATATATCCATAATATCCATTTTCGAATTCTGGATATTCATCTAATCATATACTTACAGCCAACTGCATTATGGATAACGTAATTATTTAGTGAGAGGGAAGAACAATGAATGGGGCCAAGATCCCTTGGACCTGATAAGTAAATTACTGTACAGTACAACTGTTATCACAAGTATATTACTGTACAGTACAACTGTTATCACAAGTAAATTACTGTACAGTACAACTGTTATCACAAGTCAATTATGTACAGTACAACTGTTATCACAAGTAAATTACTGTACAGTACAACTGTTATCACAAGTAAATTACTGTACAGTACAACTGTTATCACAAGTAAATTACTGTACAGTACAACTGTTATCATAAGTCAATTACTGTACAGTACAACTGTTATCACAAGTAAATTACTGTACAGTACAACTGTTATCACAAGTCAATCTATGTTACGCCTACAAGTGCTGCCAAACACATCGCATATACATAAGCCTTAGCTTACACATAAATAAACCGATAATAATATTATTATTATTTACATATTCTTTGCATCACATTGTCATAATGATAAAATCAATGGTTATTATATATTTTTACTTCCCCCTATCAAAATAAATAAATAATAATGCTAAAAAAATAATACTAATAATAATAAAACACTCTGATACCTACCGGTATATATACAATTATACATATTATTTCGCTCGTGCTTGGCTATTAAGGTACAACTTTTCTGGCGGTTCATTTTTATATTCATACTTATTCAGCAAGAATATTTACTCTCCCTGGCCAAACTGAAGCCAAAGAGATGAGTGTTGGTAGGCGAGAGATTTAAAGGGTACTACTCTCTCTCTCTCTCTCTCTCTCTCTCTCTCTCTCTCTCTCTCTCTCTCTCTCTCTCTCTCTCTCTCTCTCTCTCTCTGTATTTATCTATATATCTATTTATCTCACTCACACTCATTCACACACACACTCATCCTCTTTATTTTTCTCTCTCTCTCTGATTATCTATCTATCTATTTATTATCTCTCCCTCTCCCCCCCCCCCCACTCTCTCTCTCTCCCTCTGAAAAAAGTTACACCATACCTGTTTGAAAATGTTATTCCATTATTAAATGTTCTTCCGTAGAGACCCAAAGGACAGCATACAGTAGATGAACACGAACACTAAACAACCAGTATTATACCTGGTATTTCCATGGGTTTATATTATACCACAACATTTATAATCTACAGCACTAAATAACATAACTGTGTCCTAGCCCCTGTCTGTTAAGGGGAGATTTCCACTGGAGGGATTTTGTTCTGGACCCAACTCTCCCTCATGTTTACCCGCATTACTTTTGACAGTTTAAGACGTTCGATTTTTAGAACTTTCTCCCCATTTCTGTCAATTTTAAAACCTTTCGTGCCATTTAGGTGTCGATTTTTTCCTGGCGAACGATAGCGAGCCTGTAATTTAAGAGGAACTGGCCTCTGGCCGGGAAATGTTTCTACCGACATTTACACATTTATCTTGACAGGGAAACTAGGGGGTGTAATTTTTAGGTTAATGGGGGTCTGGAGAACAAACTAAAAACCTCCTCTTAAGGTAAAGGAATGGCCTCATAATATGGGAGAACATACTAAACATTTACCCTTTTGCTTCACAGTTCACATATCTACCCTCTGAAGATGAACACGGAGGCGAGGATAATTATGAAGTTAATATTTGAGTTTTCTAGGCTACCTCTCAATGCGGTAAAGTTATAATCTTATCAAATGGGGCGAAGCTGCCAATAATACTTCGCATAATTATCTGAATTTTCAGATAAAACTATTGAATGACAACTTGTTAATCTCTACTCCATTATAATTGAAGACTTGTAAATAAAAGAATACAAAGATCAAGCATATATTTTCAACTCCGGCTTCCAACATAAAATTCCTTGACGATATAAGATTTTGGAATAGTTTCATATAAGGTTCATATAGTTTCATAATAATTTATATAGTTTTCTTTACAGGAATATGATTAAGACAATTGTATAAGGTGAAAAAAAGAGAGTATATATTTAATTTTATGTCAGGGGTATTGAATAAAACAGGGGATATAGGCCTATATGTATTTGTTTAATTCCTAGCCCTGTCTCTTGGTGCATAGGGAGAGTAGATACCAAAACTATTCAACAATTTGAATATCCTGCTTGTATGCTAACAGCACAGGAGGATATATTATTATGTGTTTAGTTCCCTGTCTCCTGGTTGACTTCACAACATGACTAGAAGTGCAGAAACTCATTAATGTATTTCAAATTGCCTAACATATAACCCCAAGAGGATAAAATATTAGTGGTTCAGTGTTATAGTCCCTATATTGTGTGGCATAGAAGATAAGGAGATACCAAAAATTACACAATTATCTTTGTTCCTGGTCTCTAAAACAAAGCCCCAGTAGGATACAATATTATCGGTTTAGTTTTCCCCCTTCCCGTTGTCTCCCGGTAAAGTGAGGGCGTCATTATAACCTAAACGATACATCAGGTTCCCCGAGAGAGAGGCAATACACAGCTCCCCTTGTAAACATCTCGGTCACGGGGAAGGAGGAGGAGGTCGTATTTATTCCACGGGGATGGAAGTTTGTTGGTATGGCTCCAGTGTCTCTCGTCTGATTGACTCCTTGCATATGCAGTTTCTCTTCATAGTTCTAATACATGTTTTGTATTCCTTACACTTACAGAGTTATGAAAGAGGTTGCAGTTATCCAGGCAAAGTTAACTTTGGTTTGAATAGCTGAGGATCACTTAGTTAGAATTTGTGTTGGTGCCATCTGTACAGCAATGCCAAAATAATTCAGAGATTGTGTCAAACATTCACAGCTTGAAGTATATTGTCTCATTTTCTTTTATGGACAATATAACTTTAACAAAGCTTGCCTGTTGTGCTTACAAACCAAGGGAATATGAAATATGGAGTATAATACAACTTTTCATCGTGAATTTACGAAAGCCATAAATCGGTGGGATACAAAATACTTGAACCGCGACGCTTTGACCTGTGATCGGTGGGTCCGGAAGAGTTCGACGGCTGCTTGTATACGTTAGTCAGTTTATGAGACAGATACCGGAGCTAGGAGGGATGGTCACGAAGACGGACATACAGCGGACTCCATCCAAAACTTATACTATGTTTATGCCAGGGTCCAGACCCTTAGTCCGTTAAGAGGGGATGGGCGTATTTATTTGCTCATTTATACATCTTTTTATCAATTTTTGTTTCGTCCCTAGACCTCCATCAAGCTAAAAACAAAAAAACAAAAACAAGACCCTCTTCAAGATAAATTTGTACATTATTCGATAGAAACATTTTACGGCTGAAGGCCGGTTCCCCTTAAATATTAGGCTCGCTATCGCTCGACAAGAACAAAATCGACACCTAAACAACACGAAAAGTCTTAATATTGAAAACAAAATATGGGTCGAAAGGCCTTACAACCAAGAAACTAATGAGCCAAACGTCATAACATTTGAAAACTAATGGGGCTAAACATTAGGAAGAAGTAGGGGGACCAGGAAAACGACCCATCTCCCTTTAACCCTGATCTAGGCCATCACAAGCCATGTTCTGCCTTCATAATTTGAATTTGATAATCTCTCTTATGGGCCGAATACAACATTGCGGTCCTTAAGGGGAGATGGGTCGTTTTCTGGTCCCCCTTCTCCCTCATGCTTAGCCCCATTAGTTTTCAGATTTTAAGACATTCGGCCCATTAGTTTTTGCGATTTCAACACCTTTAGCTCCATTTCATTGTCAAGTTTAAGACCTAATGTGCCATTTAGGTGCCGATTTATTCCTGGCGAGCGATAGCGAGGTTGTAATAATAAGAGGAACCGGCCTTCGGCCGGGACATTATTCTACCGAAAAATTTACATATTTATCTTGAGGGATCGGGGGGCATCTAGGGGGTGTTTTTCTAAGTTTGAGAGAGGTCTACCGAGGAAACTAAAAAAAAATATGAATATATGAATTAACACGCTGCAGGCATATTTCTGCCTATTTCCGCCATATTAGGGCTCATTCAATCAGTCCTGATTGATTAAGCAAGTGTCTGAATAAAATTAAATTTATTCCGCCAAAAACTAAAAGAAAATAGCTTCAAAATGACACCAAAACGAGCTTCGTAGCTCGTGGACTTCACACGCAGCGCTCTACCATAGACATTCTCTAAATTGAGCAATTATCGCTAATGTCGCACTACATTTGCATTTGGCAGCGCTGTATATCTAGCCAGAGTATGGCTCATACTCCTCAGTGCACCGACCGGCTGGCTGGAGGAAGGACGGGTGGCCTGCCGCACTCCCGCTCCCTCGCACTCGATTGTACAGGCTTTAAAAGGCTTTAAAAGCCTGTAAATTGCTGTAAATTGCCATGGCGTTCCGAAATGTCTCCCGCAGTCAATGGGTTGATAACCCCCCCCCCCCCCACCCCCACCGAAAGAAAAAACCCAGCCACTAGCCACCTCAAATATAGTTGGTTTAGTGTTGTTAAGGAATGTTTTTACATAGGGAGGTACGAAGTATAGCAAGACGTTGTGAAGGTAGGGAGGGATTTTGAGCAAGACTCGATCCATAAATTATCTTGAAAGGGGAAATGTTTGTATGGCGAAGAGTGTATTCCAACCCCAAGTAAAGGCTTCTGTGGGTAAAATTGGTTGGTGTGAGTAGAGTGGGTATGTGTGGGGAAAGATAAGTAGTTTGTGTGGGGAGATAGATGGGGTTTGTGTGAAGAGAGGGAGGGGGATGTTTGTGTGAGTAGAAAGAGGGGGAGAGTTGTTTGAGGGAAGAGAGAGAGAGAGAGAGAGAATGAGAGTGACAGAGAATGTGTGTGAGTGAGACTGAGTAAGGGGCCATTTCAGTTATGATGTGATTTAGTTGTGTCAATTATACTTGGCTCTGGATATGCCTAAATAACCTATTTATGTTTTATTTTAAGTATTATAAATGATCAAATCTCACATAATTTCCATTACATTCTGTATGTATATTTTCTCGAGGCCAGTTCCGTTATGAAGTGATATATTTTGCATTCATAAACTGTACCTTTGCCTAACTTTTATATGTATTTAAATTAATTATATATTCTCGCAAAAAAGTGAATCAAAACTCACAAAATGTCGGTTACATTTCTTATAATAAAAATAATATTATTTTTTGTTCAGGGCCAGTTTAATTATGATGTGATGAAATTTACATTGTTATACTTGACTCTGGGTATTACTGATTTGTATTTGTACGTTCTATGAAGTAATAAGTTATAACAAAAGGTAAAAGCACGGTGTGCGATATTTGGCCATCGATACTATTACTTTTATTCAGATAAATCGTAAAATATAACACTTATATCACATCAATGATCAAACATTAGTTCTATATTTTCAGGCCTTGTTTAATTAGAATGCAATCGTTTATCCTAATTCAATATTTTTGTAATTATATTTGATGCATGTTTACATTAATTATACACAAAATGTAACCCAAAATGTTCACAAAATCCCTGTCACCCTTTTATAAAAATTTGTGTCTGGATCTGTATAATTAGGATGAGATTTTTTTTTTTTTTTTTAATAATAAACAATGAATGATGAATGAATGCCATATGAATGTGAATATCTAACCCTTTCAATACGGTGACGATTTTCTTTCTATTAATATGGCCATCATTAAGCGATTTTATTCAGCCTAGGGGTTTACAGAGGGTTCATTGAAATAGTTCTAACCACTTTCATTCGTAGAGGTCGATTAAAAGCTAAACAAATCGTCTAATGGTAACCAGCGTATGATGAAAGTGATGTCATGGTGCTGAAGGGGGAAACAGTGTTAGCGACGCCCTGCGGGGATATATTAATTCTGGCCTGTGAGAGCTTTGAGAAATTACACGAAAAATAAATACCAGAGCTATCTATCTATCTATCTATATGCTCAGGCTCAATCCCCATTTTGGGGGTAGCCGACTCAAGACAGAGCAAGAACAGGGAAAACACAAAAACAACATAAAACAACAAATAAACACAGATACAAAGCACAAACTCACACACATCCAGGTCACCCAGGAGAAGACCCAGAAACCAGGGTCACCAAGGTCGCTCGAGCACTCCCCCGGCCCCCGACCACCCGGAGAGGTTCCGATCTCGGTAGGCAGACATGCAGCGGAACCAAAGCCACAAGCCCTCCCACCACACTTCCAGGCGCACCCTTCATATTAATCGTCGCCCTGGGCCAGGCGCCTGATGGACTATTATCTAGTCCAACTTGCGCCCGACCCCTTACTACAAATGACCACGTGTTCACTCAACTATTCACAAGCATTCTCCATTCACTCCTGTCCACCACCACTTCCCCTGCCTGATCTATAGTCATTCCTCTATCATCCAAAGCCTTTCTTACACAGTCTCTCCATCTCAATGGGGGTCTTCCTGCCCTTCTATCTCCCCTTGTACCTGACTCACATATTCCCTTTATAAGCCTTTCATCTCCCATTCGTTCAACATGACCATACCAGCTCAGCACCCTTCTGTCCACTCTGGCTGACAAATGTTCCTGCTGCCCCACTCTCCTACGTATCTCTTCATTCCTCAACCTGTCTCTATGAGTAACTCCACACATACTCCTCAAGCAGCTCATCTCCATCACATCCAGCCCTCTTTTCTCCTTCTTCTTCAGAGCCCATGTCTCAGCCCCATACATCACTGTTGGCACAACAATTCCTTGATACAGTGCACTTTTTACTTTCACTCCGAGATTTCTCGTCTTCCACATACTTCCCATTGCTCCGAAAACCTTCCTTCCTTCACACACTCTCTGTTTTACCTCCACTCCTGCTTATCGTTCCTCCTAGATATTTAAAACACTCCACTTGTCCCAATATTTCCCCATCCAGCCTCACATCTAGATTCACCCTATGCTCTCCCCTAATACACACCATTACTTTACTTTTATTGACGTTCACCTTCAGTTTCCTCCTTCCACAAACCACACCAAACTCTTTGACTACCCGCTGCAGTTTCTCATCAGAATCCGCCACCAATGCTGTGTCATCAGCGAACAGCAACTGATTCAACTCCCAATCTCTACCATTCTTTCTTACTAAACCCAATCCTCTTCCCATAGTTCTCCTTTTCACCTCCCTCACCACACCATCCATAAACATATTAAACAGCCATGGTGACATTACACAACCCTGTCGCAAACCTACCTTTACCTCAAACCATTCACTCAACTCACCATTTCCCTACTCTCACACATGCTCTGCTCCCTTCATAAAAACTCTTAACTGCTTCTAACAAATTTCCTCCTATTTCATAAATCCTTAACACCTTCCACATTGCTTCACGGTCCACACGATCATACGCTTTTTCCAAGTCCATAAAAGCCCAAAATATCTCCTTATGCTTCTCTAAATACTTCTCGCATAACTGTCTTACTGCAAACATCTGATCCACGCACCCTCTTCCCCTCCTAAAACCGCACTGTTCTTCTCCTATTGCATCTTCCGTACACTTTATTATCCTCTCTATCAACACCCTGCCATACAGCTTTCCAACCACTGACAATAAACTAATACCTCTATAACTTGAACACTCCTGCCGATCTCCCTTCCCCTTGTACAATGGCACAATACATGCACTCTTCCAGTCTATTGGTACCATTGACACAGCAAAGCACACATTGAAAAGTCTCACCAACCAATCTATTATCACATCTCCACCCTTCTTTATACACTTCACAGCAATACCATCCAAACCTTCTGCTTTTCCCGCTCTCATTTGTTTCACTGCTTCTTTCACCTCATTTTCCTCAATCCTTTCATTCATTCCCTGCCACCTGGGTGGCCTGGGTAACCTATCTCCATCCACCTCTGCTTCAATCACTGCTTCTCTTCCATCTCTTGTATTTAACAAAGATTCAAAATACTCGGCATATCTTTTCCTCACTTCAACTGGTTCCACTAGTAATTCTCCATTTTCATCTTTCACTGACTCTTCCCTCTTTTGTCCTCCTTTCCTTACTTTATTTACCTCCTTCCAGAACATCTTCTTTCGTTCTTCAAAATTCTGACTCAGCCTTTGACCCCACCTTTCGTTTGCATCTTGTTTTCGCTTCTCTAATTTTCCGTTTTGCCTCTCTCCTTTTCTCCTTGTACCTCTCCCATACCTCAACACTACCATCCTGTAAAACCCTCTCAAAACACTGTCTCTAAATACCAGAGCAAAATGTCATAAAGTGTTAGTAATAACAGGACTATTAATTGCCAGTGGCAGAGTACAAGGAGAAGGCACATGAGGATGGAAAATGTAAATAATATATTTATTTATACGTGTTGATTAAATATACATTCAGAAATGCTGACAGAAAGAAAATACACTATATGAGGAGGAGCATTTTATTGACGTTTCATATATAGCTTCATTGTCCTGACGAAACTATAATTATGCGATACGTTGTCAATAATGTGCTCCTCCTCATATGGTGTGGGTGTATAGACGTGTTGGAAAAAACGGTAAAACAGAACACACGATGGAAAATTTACAAACAATAAGTATAATGAAGAAAGGTGAGGAAGCAGGACATCTGTCTATCTAATTCCAGACACGGTAATCTCCGAGAGGTGGTGGACGCGAATCAATCGCCTTCATATGCTTCCATTTGCCGAAGCAACTCATTCGGTGATCTGGATTTTTTTCTGTTTTCAGGGGCGAGTCTCTTAAGAGGAGATATCCGCTTGAGGGATTTTTTTTGCTGGACCCCTTTCTCCTTCATATTTAACCCCATTGCTTTTGCGAAATTAAAACGTTCGCCCCATTAGTTTGGCGATTTTAAGAACTTTCACCCCATCGCCAAACTAATGGGGCGAACGTTTTAAGAACTTTCGCCCCAGGGCGGGTGCCCTACTCCGAAAGGAGTTGAAATAGGGGAGCTATTCCCCCGCCAAAGGTGGCTTTCTAGGGCCTTTCCTAGCTGATGATGAGAGGATTGGGTTCTAGTCATGTGGTGATGGGCTGGTCTATCAGAGTGAGAGCTGAGCGATCTCTGCCATACCCATAGTGTACTCTGACTGTTCCTTTTACTTATATATCTTCTAGATCTCAAGTGACGGCGTCTTTTCCGTGGATCGACCTCCCTACTGCCAACCTAAAAGTTGGCAGATTGGGAGCCAAAGCGTCACATTTTCCCCTTGCCCCTCAACTTTCCCTTCATAATTGCTGAGGGGCACAGGGCTTTGGGTGGGGCTTTGGTTTCCCGGGCGTTTCCGTACCCTCCTCAGCTCCCTGTCTTAGAGTGGCTTCGGTCACCCGGGCTTTGTTAGTGGTAAGCAGAGAGGGTTTTGTGGGGGCGCTCTATGGCCTTGGCCTTGCTCGGGACCTTGGGGCTGTTCGGCCAGGCAGCCTGGGGAACAACAACAACAACTTTCGCCCCATTTGTTTTCAATATTAAGACGTTTCGTGCCATTTTACAGTAGGTGTCGATCTTTTCCTGGCGAGCTATAGCGAGCCTTGTAATTTAAGAGGAACTGGCCTTCGGCCGGGACATTTTTCTACTGAAAAATTTACAAATTCATCTTGCAAGAAGGTCTACACGGGTGTAATTTTAAGCTTGATGGATGTCTTGGGAACACACTAAAAACCTCCCCGCCCAACCACTCATTGGTGTGTATAGTGTGTGAGGGGTGCATCCAATATTAAATAATGTAGGCTATACCTGTATATGAAAAATAAGTAAATCCTAGTGAAATATGATTGTACCTTTGGAATGGTTGTGGAAGGTACACATAAAGAGTGTTTTAATATTTGATGTGTTCCAATAAGCATAGATAAACCAAAGAACTCTGATTATGTCTATCATTTATGTTACAATTAAGGGGAGATAGATAGTTTTTCTGGTCCCCCTTCTCCTTCGTGTTTAGCTCCATTAGTTTTCCGATTTTAAGACAGTCAGCCCATTAGTTTGGTGATTCTAAGACCCATCGTCCCATTTCTGCGTCAATATTAAGCCTTATCGTGTTATTTAAGTGTTTGCGAGCCTGTAATATAGGAGGAACCGGCGGACATTCTTCTACGGAAAATGTATAAATATATCTTGAAGGGGGTTCTTGGGCGGGTGTTTTTAGAAGCTTGATGGAGGTCTAGGGAGGAAACTAAGAAAAATAGTAAAATAAATACATAAATGAGTAAATATATACGCCCATCCCTCCTTAAGTGTTTAACCCTTTGAGAAGCATGACTCATTTTGACAGATTATTATGGCCGTCATTGGGTGGTCATATTTAGCTTAGGGTGAACTTGTGGTAGCTAAAGAGTTAATTGAAATAGTATTTACCCCTTTGATTCCTAGATATCCTTCCTAAATAGCATACGATCGTCTAATGAAAGCCAAATTAAAATGCAAAGATGCGTCTTAGATCCACACACAGGATTGTATGATCATATTCCAGTGACATTAATGTGAACATTGTACTGTATGTAAAACTTAATGTGATGGTCCATAAACGTGACTACCTGGCTAAGAAAAAAAAAAAAAAACCCACCCTACTCTATGCTAAGGAATTGAGTAATAGTCCTTTACATTTGAGTACAGGATGAATAAATGTGATGCTAACATTGAGGGTGGGTCCAGGTGTACTTTATAATTGATGGTAATATGCAGTGAATATTGTGACGAACGATCGCTAAACAAAATGCGACATTTGTGAATAAGAGAGCATAGTGATAAAAGGTGATTCTATCTTAGGGAATGTGCTTAAAAGTATGTTGATAATCCGTAAATTGGTTTGAAATCAGAGTGCATTGGGATAAACAGTAAATATATAACAGGGAATACGTTTAATAGTCTATAGCTAATCCTTTAATCGGTTTGAAACGAGAGGTCGTTGTGATAATAGATGATTGTTTAACACAATGACGCTTATAAGTCATAGTAGACAATCCTGTATTCGGTTTGAAATGAGAGTGCATTGTGATCAAATGTGAGTGTATAATAGGGAAGTGCTTAACAGGTATAGAGAATCCATTAATCAGCTTGACATGAGAGTGCATTGTGAATAAGGGGATACTATCATAGAGCATATTATGTTTAAATGTTTGTGTGATAGTCCTTTAATATCTGTGAGTGCATGGTGAACAAGGAGACTGACTTTGTGTATCGTGAATCAGTAAACCACTCACTTCAGACCAACGGGCTGGAATCTGTGGAGGATACGTGGTGGTGGTGGAGTGGGGGCAGTCGTTGGTGGGAGTTATGTTATGGGGTGCTGAGAGGCCGGGCTAATGGGAGGTGGAGGGGGGTAAAGGATGGGTGGGAGGCAGATTACGGGAGAGGGAATGGGATGAGAAGGAGAGAGAGAGAAAGAGAGAGTAGTGTCGTCGGAGTGAGTTATGAGGTGGCGGAGTGCTTGTTAATAGGAGGAGGTGGAGAGAGACCATGAATAGGAGGGAGAGAAAGAGAATGGAAGGAAAGGTAAAGAGAGTGAATACAAAAAGTTATAGTTAGGTGGGGAGGGGAAGAATGGAATAAATGGAAAGATAATGGACACAAGAGGAAGAGGGATGAATAAGAGAAGTTAGGTGAAGGTCGGCAGGTGAAGAATAGGAGAGAGAGAGAGAGAGAGAGAGAGAGAGAGAGAGAGAGAGAGAGAGAGATAAACAAATACAGTATACATATATAGGAAGAAAGGAGGCAGGGTGAACAATCAGGAGAAGGTGGGAAGGGGAAGAATGGATAAAGGAGAGAGAAGGGATCCAAGGAAAGAGAACAAATGACAATAAACATAATGAATATAAGAGGTGGGTCGGAAATCGTGAACCCTAACCTCTGTAACTCAAATAGGGCTAGAGCTAATGGGTTATAAATTTCCATACCTCCTTCCTGGCTGACTCTTCCCAAAAGGTAGAAATATTAGCTCGATTACTCTAGTGGTTTGTGAGTTAGAAAGGTTAATGTTGAAGAGCTTAGGCCTTCTTATTTGGAACAGGGTATAGCATGCCCTCCACTCATTCCAGTTAATACGGCGGTGCAAAACGAGCGATTTTCCGTCAAGTTTTACGGGCAATTCTCGTCTGGCAGCTTCAAATTATATGTTTCATAAAAATTGAACTACTTAACATTATCTACTTTCGATATGGTTGTTTTATTCCAATGCGGAAGAGCCTCAACATAGTACACGATAAAACTTGCCCATCGACAATTGACGAAAAATGTGTTCGTGTGACACCGCCAATACAGACACCCCGTATATCAGAGGCAGCGAGAAAAATCAGGAATAGGAATGCCAGCTAATATACTGTAGTGAAGAAAATATGGGGGGGGGGTATAGTAAGAGACAGACGAGAGAGAGAGAGAGTGAGTGAGTGAGTGAGTGAGTGAGAGAGAGAGAGAGAGAGAGCGTAATATGAAGGAACTTGGCAGGCAGAAACTCAAGCGGAAGAAAAAGATTGGACAGAGAAGAGGACACGAGGAGAGAGAAGCGCAAGTGATGGAAGCGAATCCGAGTAGGATGCCTAGCTTGCTCTGTGATAATACTGTTAACATTTTGAGGATAATGACGCGCTCTGATGGTTTATTCTGGTTACCGTTAGACGATTTTATACAGCTTAGGAAGGATATGTGGCGACAGAAAGGGTAAAGACTATCTCAATTAACCCTCTGACTTCCATATACCCTTAACCCCTTCTCTACCGGCGACGTCTATATATTTTTATTCTGGATATAAACAAAAATTGCAGCGTAAGTAGGAACTGAGGTAATATAAATGGTTAAGTGAGATAGTTCGAAGCCTGTTAATTGCTGGAGGCCCTTTTGAAACTGAATAAAATCGTTTAATGATTGCCAGAATAAAGTTAAAAGGACGGCACCGGTACAGAATAGGTTAAGGAGAAGGAGAAAGAGAAGCAGGAGGGAAGAAGATAATGAGGAAAAGACATATAAGGAGGAAGAGGAGGAAGAAGATGAAGAGGAGCTGAGGAGGAATGATGGGCTTGAGTAGTAGGACGACCAGGGGGGAAGCGTACCAACATGAGGAAACGGAAAGAAGGAAGGACATCTAAAAGAGAAGCAAGGAAGAAGGAAAGGACACTGAACGAGGAGGAAGGAAAGAAGGTCATTGGAACGAGAAGGAAGGAAGGAAGGAAGGAGGGAAGGAGGGAAAGAAACTGAAGGAGGATGAAGAAAAGGAGGAAGGAAGGGAATCAGGAGAATTACAGAGAAGAAAGAAGAAGCAGAAATCCCGCAGTGAAGTGGAAGGAAGGAAAACAGGAATTAAGGAATTAAAGGAGAAAAGGAAGGAAAGAACGAACGAAGGACATAAATAAAAGGAAGAGAACAGTAAAGAAAAGAAGGAAGGAATCGTACCCGGAAAAAAACGAAATTAAATGTCAAGATAGAAATAATGAGAAAGCCCGGAAAGCAGAGGACATGAGCTCAGACATGGGAGATTGGCTTCGGGCTATATTACTAAATTGAAAACTTGCAAATGTTCAGAGATTTATAATAATCATGCTAGCTGTCAGACTCTCGACATTAATACGAAATTCAAAAGTGCTGTTATATTCTTTACATGTATATTCCTCGTCTTGATTACAGAAAGGTTTAATTAGAGTGTTCAATAAGACGTTCAATTTTACCAAGAAAGGTGATGATTAACCCATTCAGTAGCAGGAACGTAATTTTTATCATATTCTGGCAACTATTAGATTATTTCGTTCAACTTAGGAAGGACCTATAGTAATAATAAGGCTTCAAACTATATCAACCAACTCTTTTAACTACCACAAATCCTTCCTAAGCTGCATAATATCGTCTAAATATAGCTAGAATATAATATGACACACGTCGCTGTTACTCAAAGGGTTAAATTGATTAACAAGTAAAGTGTTGAACAGATTCTATAAGGAACACAGACCAAAGAATAATTGTACTGAATGATATACTTGTGGTCGTTTGTAATGTGTTTAGGAATAATTACGTATCTATGCCAGGGATTGAACCTGACTTCAATAAATACAAGTTCGACTCGGGTGATCGGTGGTGTAGTGGTTAGTATGCGCGGCCCTCAATACGAATCGGACATAGCGAGACGGATGGGCAGTCTCCTAACACTCAATATCTCTGTTCACCTAAGTAGTGAATTAGGTACCTTTAGTTTGTTTCTTTTCAACTGACGGTAAATTGCAAGGTTCCTATCAAGATTTCTCAGTTATTTTGAAGATTTTGTAGTGAAATATGGTGCTAATTAAGAAAACTTGGTATAAATAGGATGAAGAGGAGTAGTTTCACATTTGTCCATTAACTATCAAGAAATAAGTTACTAAATGACCTAGAGCAGTTAGTTCAGCAACCCACCCGTATCCCGGATCGCATCGGACATCGGCCCAACATTCTTGACTTGTTTCTAACTTGTAACCCTTCTTCTTATACTGTCGATCTTTTCTCACCTTTGGGCTCCTCCGACCATAAACTTATCTCTGTCACCTGTCCTATCGCTCCAGTACGGCCACCCGATCCTCCTAGCTGGCGGCGCTTGTGGCACTTTGGCGCTGCCGACTGGGAGGCTCTCCGGCAGTACTTCTTTGATTTCCCATGGAATTATTTCTGCTTCCGTGGCCGGGGACCCTCGGAGAGTGCTGAACGCATTACCGAGGTAATCCTATCGGGCATGGAAGCATACATTCCAATCTCTTTCTCTCAGGCTAATGCTAAAAAATCTTGGTTTACTCACGCCTGTTCTACTGCTGTCCGCAATAAGGAGGAAGCATTCAAACGGTACCGACGCCTTAAAACTCAAGACTCTCATTCTTCCTATGTTTCTGCCCGGAATCAAGCCAAATCTGTTCTTCGACTTGCCAAAGACTCTTTCATCAATAATAAATGCACTGAACTATCCAACTCTAGCTCTTCCCAAGCTTTCTGGCATCTAGCCAAAAACCTCTCCAACAATTTATCTTCCTCGTCTTTCCCTCCCCTTTCCCACCCTGATGGCACAACCATCACTTCTTCCTCTGACAAAGCTAAACTCTTCGCTCAAACTTTTGCTAGAAACTCCACCTTGGATGATTCCAGTACTATTTCTCCCTCTCCACCCTCCTCTCTCTTACTTATGCCTAATATCCTAATCTCTTCTAAAAATGTACTTTCTAACCTCTCTGGGCTTAATACTAATAAGGCGTACAGTCCGGACGGTGTTCCTCCTTTTGTTCTCAAAAACTGTGCTTCCGTGCTGACTCCCTGCCTAGGCAAACTCTTTCGTCTCTGTCTATCCTCTAACGTCTTCCCTTCATGCTGGAAGTTTGCTCATTCAACCTGTCTCAAAGAAGGGTGACCGCTCTCAGACCTCCAACTATTGTCCAATTGCTCTCATCTCTTGTCTTTCTAAAGTTTTTGAAACTATTCTTGCTTCCAAATTTCTTAAGCATTTCTCTTCTCATAATCTGCTCTAAGATCACCAGTATGGCTTCCTTAAGGGTCGCTCTACTGGTGATCTTCTTTCATATCTTACTAACTCTTGGCCATCCTCCATTCGGGACTTCGGTGAGACTTTTTCTATTGCACTAGACATATCGAAAGCCTTCGATAGAGTCTGGCACAAATCTTTAATTTCTAAACTACCCTCCTTCGGTTTCTATTCCTCCATCTGTGCCTTTGTCTCTAATTTCCTTTCCGGCCGTTCCATAGCCGCGGTTGTGGACGGCCATTGTTCACTTCCTCACCTTATATACTCCGGTGTTCCTCAGGGCTCTGTCCTATCTCCTATTATCTTTCTAATTTTTTATAAATGATCTCATCAACTGTACCTCAATTTCTATCCATTCATACGCAGACAACTCAACCTTACACTACTCCATTAGTTTTTCAGAACGCCCCAGCCAGCAATCCCTCAACGACAAACGTAATGAAGCCATAGAACTCTTAAATGCTGATCTAAATACTATCTCCAATTGAGGCAGAGAAGACCTTGTTACCTTTAATGCTTCCAAAACCCAATTTCTCCATCTATCTACCCGTACAGAACTCCCAGCGGACTATCCCTTATTCTTCAACAATACAAAAATCAATCCTTCATCTTCTCTCAATATTCTTGGTGTCTCTTTTTCTTCTGCTCTCAGTTGGAAGGACCATATTACCAGTCTTGCTAAGCCAGCCTCCCAGAAGCTGGGTGTGCTCAACTGCCTTAGGGGGTTCTTTTCTCCTGTACAGCTTCTTGCTCTGTACAGGGGCATAGTGCGTCCTTGTATTAAGTATTGTTCACATGTGTGGGAAGGTTCCTCTCACACCGCTCTCTTAGACAAAGTTGAAAGGAAGGCCTTTCATACCATTAACGCCCATCCACTCACCAACTCTCTGCAATCTCTCTCTCTCCGCCGCAATGTTCCATCTCTCTCGCTATTCTATCGCTACTATAATAATCAGTGTTCCTCAGAGCTTTCCCAGTGAATACCACCTCCTTTACGTAGGGCAAGTGGTACCCGTCTTGCAACTCAATCCCACCGCTACTCTGTGCAACTCTCCAACCCAAGAGTGAAACGTTACTCTCAAACTTTCTTCTACTCAACAGCTGAGCTCTGGAACTCTCTCCCAGAATCAGTCTTTCCCTCTTCCTATGACGTAAATTGCTTCAAACTCCGTGTGTCCAGGCATTTTGGCTCGAACGTCCCTTGATTTTGGCCCTGTCACTCTTTCAACCATGGGGGAGGCACTCGCTATAGGCAGTTCTGCCTTTTGCCTCCCTCAATCACATAGAAAAAAAAAAAAAAATCAATTTACCGTCAATTGAAATAAAACCGACTATAGGGTTAGTGAATAGTTGTGACGTCCCCTCTAGGGAAGTAAACTGTGGTAACCCACACAATGTAGTAGCCCCTTTATTGGGTTAATAACCGCAGGCTTAAAAGGGCAATGAGGCGGGGATGAGCTACGCGCTGTTTTAACGTATGCCCCTGATATTAGTTTACCTTCATCACACATCAACCCTATACAATCTAAACATATCTGCTTAGATTTTGTAAGGTTGCGTTGTTCAATTCCAACATGTCTGTCATAAGCAAATACAGAATTCAATTAGGTTTGGAACAGAGCCCTCTCTGCAGTTATCCAAATGTAGTAACCGAGTCCTTTATGGGTTAATCGCCTTATGCAAAATAAAGATAAGGCATGGTGGCGTGTGTGAAGGTTAACTTAACCTAAATGACAGTGAACCAGTAGCCGTTTAAGAATATGTAGAGTTCACAGCATACAATATATAAGGTTACACCTATTAGAATCTGTAAAGCTTCAAAGCCAAGTTGTGAAGCAACTGGGCTGTAGTAAAGTATAGTGTTGTCTCATTTGCGCTCGATACTAATTCAAATGGGTGTGTTGCCATTTATGCTCTTGCCTGTACTGTACAGTACAAGACCCACACTGATAATGCTACTACCTGTACAACATTCGACTACCCGGTTTATTTTTAACTGAAGGTAAATTGTAAAGTTCCCATAAAGATTTCTCAGTTATATTGAAGATTTTTTAATGAAATATGGTGCTAATTATATCAACTTGGTCTTAATATAATGCAGAGACATTTGTTACGTCCTGGGATATATAAACACTGGGCTCTTTCTATTGGACTAGGTATGCGGCGACAAGCAACAACGGAAAACGCTAGATCAACCCTTATCTATAAACCCAGGCAACAAACCACCCTAAACCGTCAAGAGTCCTGCCTGGGCAACAAGGTATCCTATGACTCGGTTACAGGGTGCACGCACTATAGACTGCTGATAGTCAAGCAGGCTATATAAAAGATCACAGAATTAAGTTGACTTAAAGCTTCAAGGAAAAGATAGATAACGGAATTAAATTGCAGAAACAATTTAATAACAAACTAGAAGAAAGTACATTTAACGTTACGTTAATTAATACAACTAATCACCCCTGCGTGAAAGAAGGTGAAAGCAAACAGTCCTCAAAACATCGTACAGGTAGACAAGATGCAGGTTTCTAAACTGCATGCGGCTACTGTAGGATCTGATGCTTAGCAAAGAAAGTAAGTTACGGATTTAGAGAACTCTTATCTCATAAGCAGGAATAAATACTAGTGATAGGCCATACAGTGTATAATGGCATAGGTATAACTAAATAAAGGCAGCAACTCGCAACATAAACACATACAGGTGTGCTTCTCACTCCTAGTCAGGCAAGCCTGCTCGGACAGAGTCTCTAAGCCACACCCTGACTCACAATGCGCACAACAACGGTAAACTGTGGCACAATAACAAGCATGCAGAAATAATAAACCCCTAGCTGTTAATCTGCCAGGTGGCAGAGGTCTAGCCGGAAGGATATAGGCTTCGGATACCCGGGCTGAGCCACCTGCCCTAGCCTAGGGACGTTCCCAAGTCTGTGCGCCAAATTACTCTAATTGAAAGGGTGCTCTCTTGAGAGACTCAGATCCCAAGTATCTGACTCTCTCCTGGCGACCCTAAAACAAACGCAAGACGTGCTAGCGCAGTGCTGAGTGGACTAGGCAAGGGCCCTCACACAACACAACACTAGACACACAGGCACACAGACAAGAAAATGCCCCCAGACTCCCACGGGTATCCTAGTAAAGTCGTGCAGGTCCACAGGACTCGCACCAGCAGACTTTACTTAAAGGATCGCAAAAAGCCTCCCCTCCGGTCTAGCCCCTGCTCGCCTGCCACAAGAACACACTAGCAAGCATGAAACCACCAAATATGAGACAACAAAAAAGCTTCCTAGGTCTCATTAACAATTAAATCTCTGCATAAGGCCCAAAATCCTATCTAATTATCTGAGAGCTCGTCGTTAATACAATAATAGATATAAGGTCTATCAAGGGGATGGGATAATTAAATAGATTGGTGAAGTAGTGGAAAGATGGTATACAAAGTAAGAGAGAAAGTTTCTAAGTGGGGTTGAGAGGGGGTCCGAAGGGTACGACAGTGAGGTGAGCTCTGAGTCTTGAATCTGTCTGGATCCCACCCTAGGCATGCGAAATACATCCCATGCTTGGCAACACTCAACACCGTTGCCGGGTCAAAATCATCTACCCCTTGCGTGAGTCGAAACTAAGCCTAACGTTGCGATCAAATTGGCAACATCAGGCTCGTCCCAAGCTAGTCTCTCCGCGCCCGCGTGAAGCAACGTCCCCCAGCCGGTCTCTCTCTCCCGCTCGTCTCCTCCCACTCTCACTAGACTTACATCTTATATATTATAATGAAACAATCAACTATCGAGAATAAAATATACTAAGATGCGTTGGTTAAGAATAAGGGCAGCTTCAAGCTGTGAAACAAGATAAGAATATCCCAGACATTAGTTACATTGTCGTAGGATATATACTAAGGAAAAGCCGGCCGGCTGCCGCCAGCCGGTTTCTAAACGGCTGGGCAGCCGACACTCGTGCATGCCCGCACGTGGCTACTATGCAGGAGCGTCACACATTGTGGTTTCATATTTTTTGATGAAGTATCGAGAAAATAACTGCTAAAGGATTCAATTTACCGTCAGATGAAATGAAACCGAGTATATGAGCGGTCATTACTAAAAGCGGTATCACACAAGTGCTTCTATCGTCAGCATCGATGGTCAACATTTTCCCTGCAACATATCAGTGATATTGTACAGTGGTATGGAAAACTCGACTGACAATAGATCAGTTAATGTGAAAGAAATAATATAAAAGCTTACCACATAAACTGCCAGACCAGTGTTGAGGGGAAAATTGTGTACGTGTTACCAGCTTAAGCTACATTAAATAGCCCAGGATGTAACACAGCAAACCATACCATTAAACACATCATAGAACATTGCATTTCACACAATCACTTACGCCAACAACACAAACTACACTCCTTGTGAGCTCTGTGGGAAAGCCCGGCCGTAGCCATGGCCTTCCTTAGGGACTCGGGGCTGTTCGGCCAGGCAGCTTAGGCAACGACACCAACAACAACATTAAATAGCCAATGTATATATCTCTAATGTAAATATAATGTATGTGTGCTAATGTAATTAGAAGGACGAATTACTATACAATACAATTTTCTACATCTAAATAAAATCGTCTGGTGGTAAGCTGGAGCCGTCTGCCATGACTACGAAACAACTTCCTCATTGGACTAGAAATTAAATGAATGCTTAACAGGGCTATTGACTGTGATTGTATAGGGCGGTGTTTAAAAGGCTACACTCTTGGCTTTAATTCTCCCTTCCCAAAGGTTGATTATGTTCTCCTCTCCTCCTCTATTCATAGCTCCCCTCTCCTCTCCCCTCTCTCCTCTTTCCATTCATATTTGCCCTTCCTTCGCCTCTCCTCCCTTCCCTCTTTCATCCTTGAACTACACACCCTCGTTTGCTTTTCCCTTTCTCTCAGTACCCTTTCGTGTAATGTTTCTCGCCATCATGTATTCAGTAAGTTCTTTGTTAATTTTGTCTTCATATTTAATTTGGTAATGATATTTCATTTATGTATGCTTTCCTTCATTAGTTACAAATAACATGGTTTCATTAAAAAAATAATAATTGTATTATATTTCCTTGATACGTACCAATGGCGTCTGTCTCGTTGTTTGTGTGAAAGTCTTGACAATACTAATAAAAAATCACTAAAATATGATGTGCTCATTTATAACAAGCAGGATATGCATAAATTATGTATATATGTATGTATATACTCAGGCACATACCCCATAGCTGGGGGTGGCTGACTTGAGACAGATCCCAAACAGGGACAACACAAAACAACATTAATAACAAAATAACAATATTCACACACATCTAGGTCGCTCAGGAGTCCATTTGGGGTCTCCACATAAATTATAATTAAGTAATAATTTTGCATACACCAATTTGAATACATAAACCAAACTTCACTCCTTCACATGTGCTTTGCCACAATTGAACACATATTTGTTTGTGGATGGTATATTTGATGTACTGTATCTTAATTTAAAAATTGTATGCAATTTGTAATCTTTCACTGAGCTACTGTTTATATGTGTGGATAAATTAAATCTTGCCTAAACCAGGGACCAAGTCAGGGATACCAGAGAATGGTGATGGATTCGTTATAGCCTAATCAATTCACTCCAGACCTTGACGAAGGACAGAGTTTGGGAGAGGGGTGGCGTGGTGTTAGAGAGAGAGCGAGACTAGACATATCGAATGCCTCCGATAGAGTCTGGCATAAATCTTTAATTTCTAAACTACCCTCCTTCGGTTTCTATCCCTCCATATGTGCCTTTGTCTCTAATTTCTTTTCCGGCCGTTCCATATCTGCGGCTGTGGATGGCCATCGCTCACTTTCTCATCCTATCAACTCCAGTGTTCCTCAGGGCTCTGTCCTATCTCCCATTCTCTTTCTAATTTCAATAAATGATCTTCTCAAGTGTACCTCCAGTCCCATTCATTCATGCGCAGGCGACTCTACCTTACACTACTCAATTAGTTTTCCTGAACGCCCCAGCCAGCAATCCCACAAAAACAAAAGTAATGAAGCCATGAAACACTTATCTTCTGATCTAACTACTATTTCCAATTGGGGCAGAGAAAACATTGTTACCTTTAATGCTCCCAAAACCTAATCTCTTCATCTTACTACCCGTTCGGAACTTCCAGAGGACTATCCCTTACTCTACAACAATACAAAAATCAATCCTTAATTTTCTCTCAATATTCTCGGTGTCTCCTTTTCTTCTGCTCTCACTTGGAATTACCATATTACCAGTCTTGCTAAAGCAGACTCCCAGAAGCTGGGTGTGCTAAACTGCCTCAGGGGGTTCTTTACCCATGCACAGCTTCTTGCTCTGTACAGGGTCACAGTGTATCCTTGTATTGAGTAATGTTCACATGTGTGGAGAGGATCCTCTCACACCGCACTCCTAGACAAAGTAGAAAGGAAAGCCTTCCATATCATTAACTCCCGTCCACTCACCAACTCTCTCTTTTCGCCGCAATGTTGCATCTCTCTCGCTATTCTAACGATAGAAACAAAAAAAAGTGTTTGGAAGGGATTGGTTCATGTTGGATTTGACCAGGTAGGAATTGCACATTATAATTATACCCCCTGGGGACAGGGGGCCCTGAACTGGCTGCAGTGGATGGAGAATACTTTCTCCATTAATCCCTGCACGTAGTAAGAGGCAACTAATAGGGATGGGTGGATGGGACTCATCAGCATTCTTCGGCAACCCATCTGAGGAGACAGCCATATATGAAATCCGGGTGAAAGGGATTCATCAGCTTTGATCGACAACCCATCTAGGGGTGTAAACCTTTTACAAATCTCAGATGAAGCAGTTCTCTCAGAGCCACTCAAAGGTTGAACCGCCACTAGACTAGACGCCGTAGACAATGGTGGTTCATTTTTGTTGCCGCCTATTAGTTATGCCGCAGACACAGCATGGGTTAAATGTGTTAATATGTTAAGTAATAATCGGTATGTACAAACCTCCTGCTTGGTGATGTAGATAGGTTTATTGATAATAATCCAGGTGGTGGTCTCCCAGCATCCCGGGTGGGTGGTGGAACCATCGTAGCTCATAAAGTGGTGGGTGGAGGGTAGGAGGCCGGCCAGGGAGAGGTGCCTGATGGGCCACTCTTGGCCTCGTACACCACTCGGTTAAACCCGGACGACACGATACTAGTACAGGCATTATACTAAATAACCTCCCTCAAATTGCAACAAAAAAGTGTTCAATTGATCTTGATTCAGGAAAGACCCTGCTACAACATATCAAAAGTCCTAAAAAATTAAACTGGTGGAAAGCATAAAAACATACCGTAGCTTACCATTAATATTGTTAGCGAAAATATATTTTAGTTATCCATTATTTACTGGTTTTCTTTGAACATTTACCATCCAGATAGACAGAGAAAATGCGAACTGTTTGTTCATATCACTCACCTGACCTGTTGGAAATTGTAGTTGGTATGTGTTGTGTATTTCTATTCATTTTTAGCCATGCCTAGACGTACCAAACAAAACTTGCATAAGGCTAAGACACCAAAAAAGTACTGGAATATCTCCTTGAAAGAAACCCTTTCCACTCAGATCCGAGTCTACGCAGTGTGGCAACTGGTGTTCATGGCACCCCACTGTGAATGTTGATAAGAGTTGAGTCCATTGGGAAAGCTATTTTGACCAGCATGGAAGGATTAACTACCACTGAGCACACTTTCAGGAAGAGGGATCAAGCAATCCCCATGGCTTCAAAGTCGCCAGTTAGAATTGGAGATGAATTAGTACAGGTTTACTACATCTCACAGTTGCTGCAAGAGCTTCACAAGACCTGGCATCGGTATTCAAGTATGAACTGTGCAGTCATCCTACTGCTTTGTTTGACAGTTCTCTTTTGCTTCACCAGCTACAGAACAACAGCTTGCAGATGCTATCTGGACGATCCAGACATCTCACCAACCAGAAATACCAGGCAATGTGCAATATGTGTTGGATGGGGGAGCACTCATTCACCATATCCCGTGGACATGTGGAACTACGTATAAAGGTATATGCAATTTGTAGCGCGAGTATGTCAGGTAGAAATATGGTGCTCCACTAATTGTTTTCGATGGCTACTAGGAAACGTCTACCAAAGACATGGCTCATCGCAGGCGAGAGGACTGGACTCACTGTAACCCTGGCAAAGGACTTGCCAGTCATGAAGAAAAAAGAAGAGTTCCTTTCCAACACCACCAACAAACAGCGATTCATCAATATGCTCGGTGCTCACCTGCAGAAGGAAAACTGCCAGATATACCACGCCTCAGGTGATGCCGATCTCTTGATAGTGCAGAAAGCAGTGGATGCTGCTGTCGAAAGTACAACCACACTCATAGGTGATGATACAAACCTTCTCGTCCTCCTCATTAACCATGCCAACCTTGAATCGCATGACATCTTCAAACCAGAGCCAAAGAAGAGTACGAGTTATGCCCGCACTTGGGATGTCAAGGCTGTTAAACATCAACTAGGTCCCTGTGTCTGCAATCACATACTCTTCATCCATGCTGGATGTGACACAACTTCCTGCCTCTACGGTATTGGGAAGGGAGCTCCTTTGAAAAAATTCACATCCTGCAGTGACTTTAGTGAACAGGCGGAAGTGTATGACACCCACCAAGCTTCTCCGGCAGATATTGTGTCCGCAGGTGAGAATGCTCTGTTGTGTCTGTACAGTGGAAAGCCAGGGGAGGGACTCGACACGCTGAGGCACAAGCGATTCTGTGAAAACGTGGCTGCGTCCAGTTCTCCTGTAAAGCCACATATTCTGCCCCCAACATCAGCAGCAGCCAGGTACCACAGTCTTTGTGTGTACTATCAGCTACAACAGTGGAAAGGATCTGTCGACAGACCATCACCACAAGAATGGGGGTGGGAGACTAGCAACACAGGGTTCGTACCTGTCCAAACTGACAAAGGACCTGCTCCACAGGAGCTGCTAAGAGTTATCAGATGCGTCTGCAGGACTGGCTGCAGTAGCTTGCGGTACAAATTCAGGAGGCACAACATCGAGTACTCTGCTGCCTGTAGCAACTGCAAGGGAATGGCATGTGTGAATACCTCTCAGGCAGTTTGTGACAAAGACGGAGATGATCAAGAACCAGACGACCTCCGTTGAAAATCACTACCAACAAGTGTTTCAATATGTCAGTTAACAAATACACCAAACATATACCCTGCATCATTTCATTAAATGATAGCACTGTTATCATATGTTTTGTTTGTAGACTCTACCTTTAGAAACTAATTTGAGGTAGCACAGGTGACAGGTACGGAAAAATAAAGTCATATGAACAAAATATTATTTTCCAGTAATCGGATTTCTTAGGGCTTTTTATATGTTATAGAGGACATTTTTCTGATTCAAAAATAGTTGGAAGCATTGTTGTTGCAATTTGTGTGAGGTTCATCCGACTTTTTCCATATAATGCCTGTACTATACGTAGCTCGTCGTTCCTGGTCTCACCAACCTGAAAAATAAATAAATATACATAAATATATACATATACATAAATAAATAAATACAAAATATAAAATAACGTCATCATATGTAGAAATACAAAAATGAAAACAAAAAGTAAAACAAAATAATTAACATCATCTAATGTAAAAATATTATATAAATAAATAAATACATAAATAAATAACGTCATTAAATTTAGGAAATAATAAATAAATACATAAACAAATAACGTCATTATATATAGGAAATAATAAATAAATACATAAACAAATAACGTCATTATATATAGGAAATAATATATAAATACTTAAACAAATATGTGAATAAATAACGTCATCAAATGCAAAACAGATAAAAGTACCGATAAAATCATGATTCAAGCAATACGACATCATCAGCCGTTCATCACTTCCAGCGTCACGACGCTGGAAGTTATAGATAAATAACAAAGGAGTACAAAGAAGGAAAGGAAATATATGAGAATATTGTCTTATGAGTCTTGCAATAAGGGTATTGGTTTATTATGGTATATATTTTCCCTATATATACAATTAACCCCTTCTGTGCCTACGTCTTCTTATCTTAATCTGGCTACTATTAGACGGTTTTATTCAGTTTCAAAAGGGTCTCCAGCAATTAATAGGCTTCGAATGATCTCACTTAACCCTTTTTACTTCCACAAATCCTTCTCAAACTGCATAAAATCGTTTAAATATGGCTAAAATAGAAATAAAATGACGTCGGTACAGAAGGGCTTAAGGTACAATTAATGAAACAACATATTTTGTCTAGTTATATACTGTCGTCCCCTGCGACAAGGAAATGATCATATTAATAAATATATATTTCTCTGACACCTGCTTCTTTTGTTTTTAGTTGAATGTTGTTATTACAGTATGCTTATATTACATTACTACCCACGGCTTCTATTGTATATTATGAACTATCTCTTAACCTCTCTCTCTCTCTCTCTTGTCCAAACTTCTACTCCCCTTTACTGTAATATCAATGGTTTTATGGCAACTAACTCTTAACTCTCTCTCTCTCTCTTTCTTGTCCACAAACTTGTACTCCCTGTAATATCATGTGGTTATGGTAATGTGTGTGTGTGTTATGCTGGTGTGTGTGTGTGTGTGTGTGTGTAATGCAGGCGCCAGGATATGATCAGTAATAATAAAGCCCTACCATTATATTATTACAGCTGGTTGAGTCTTTGTGTTGTTGTGTTTGCTTGGATAATCTTAAGGGAGCCCACCTCGCTTTTTTTTCTCTTTCTCTCCTTCTCTCTTTGGTTTGTATCCATTCGGCCCCATTCAGCCTACTGTTTTAACCCCTTCAGACAGGCATAGTTAACTTACTGGGGAGGAGGCGGACAACCCGGTATTTTCCACACAACAGTTGAAATTACACTGAGGGACCGTTAGAAGTCGGAGGAACTTGGGGTTGCCACCAGTCGACAGATTCTGATCTAACTTACCTAACTTACTGAGCTCAAAATGACACAGAAGCGTCATATAACATATTGTAGAGCTATTTCACTAGGCTCATATGACACGATCGCGTCATATGAGCAGTTGGGCGGAACATCCATATGACGCGATCGCGTCATATGATTCGGAGGGGGTTAAGACGTTTACTCCCATCCAGGTGTCATTATTTTCCTGGCGAGCGGCAGCGAGCCAGCATATATATTTGTTTTGACAGCAAGCTAAATTTGTAAATTTTTCGATAGAAAAATTTCTCCGGCGAAGCCGGATGTCTCCATACAATCGCTATCGCTCGCCAGGAAGAAATTGACACCTGAATGGGGATAAACGTCTTAAAACAGTTGGCTGAATGGGGTCGAATGGATACAAGCCAGGGAAAGAGAGAAAAGGAGAGAAAGATAAACAAAAAAAAGGTGACCCCCCCTTAAACCCCCACACTGCTGCATATTATTAGGTTACCCTCGTCTTGGTTAAAGGGGGGGGGACAAAATCAGAGAGAGCGTGCGTGCGAGGGGCAGATACACACACATATAGACACTCACTTACTCACTCTTTGGAGGTGTTTGGGGAGATGGGTTGGGAGATATGTAGGGTGCCATGGGTTTGGGGGAGTGGGAGAGCTTTGGAGATAGGTGTTTGTGTGTTGGAATTACTCTGTGTGTTTGAAGTGTGTATAATGTATGTGATGTATATGAGTTAGAGTTGGTGTGATGTATGTGTGTGTGTGGGGGGGGGGGGGAGGGGAGGTCCACTTAAAGCAATTATAGTAAGTAAATAATTAATAATTGGAAGGGTATATTGATACTTTTGTAAAAATATTTAGTGTCTTGTATTTAAAATATATGAAAAACGTTTCGGAAGTAACTATAAATTACACACACACAGATACATCGCATTTAAAGACACATAATAATATCCCAGAAGGACACATTTCCCTGTTCTGTAAATACTGAAATAAGATTAATTCCTTCATCCGTATATATTTAATTAAATCTCCCCTCCGACACATACCTTGCTCGAAAATGGCACACTATCCCCCTTTTCCTTAACTTATCTGGTTTTATGTTGATATAATATTAGTGTAGGGAGTTAGGGAGCGAAGGAAGGTGTGTTTTGACTTATACAGTAGTTATGCATTTATTGTAGGGGCGTTAGATTTTCTAGTATTCATTATTGTTTCTTAGGTTCTATAAAGGTAGATCTTCTCACGTGTCTATTTCATAAATATATATACTGGTTCTCTGTCTCTCTCTCTCTTTCTCTTTCTCTCTAGCTACTTATCTGTACACCTCTATAATGCCCTCAATACCTTCTTTGCATCAGTTTTTACAACCGAAGACCTCAGTGATATCCCTACACCATCGCCGATTCAGATTGGTAATTCAGATGTACTAAGCAATATCACCGTTACAGAGAGAGAAGTATTGAATTGTTTAGATAAACTCAAGGTAAATAAAACGCCTGGACCTGATACAATCTCGCCTAGAGTTCTAAAGGAAGCTAAGGATGAGCTCTCCAAACCACTGACATTGCTATTCAATGAATCCTTGCAGTCTGGGACTATGCCTGATCAGTGGAAGCTAGCCAACGTAACACCGATATTAAAAAAAGGCAGCAAATCCCTACCCAGTAACTATCGTCCAATTAGCTTAACCTCAATTGTATGTAAAATGTTAGAAACGGTCATAAGAGACAGACTCGTAAATCACTTAGAGGCAAATAACTTACTTAAAGATACTCAACACGGCTTTTGTAAAAAATGTTCCTGTTTAACAAACCACTTAGACTTCTTCTACGATATCCTTAATCTCTACGATGAGAGTAAAGCTGTAGATATTATATACCTTGATTTTCAAAAGGCCTTTGACAAAGTTCCCCACAAACGTTTACTGCTAAAACTAAAAGCGCATGGAATACAAGACGGTGTGTTGAAATGGATAGAAAATTGGCTCAGCGACAGAAAGCAAAGAGTAGTCATAAACGGTAAGGCATCTAAATGGACCAATGTAAGTAGCGGGGTACCCCAGGGATCGGTACTAGGACCAATTATCTTTCTAATTTACATCAACGACATAGATGAGGGTCTCACCTGTACAATCTCAAAATTTGCTGACGATACAAAAATTGCAAATAGCGTACTCTCAAAAGAACAAGTTGACGATATGTAACACAATCTAGATAAATTGTCATGTTGGGCCCAAATTTGGCAAATGAGTTTCAATGCGGATAAATGTAAAGTACTACAATTCGGATACATAAATGAGAAAGCAAACTATCCGATGAATGGCACTCAGCTTAAGAATGTAAACAGAGAAACTGATCTGGGAGTAACAATATCGAGTAACCTAAAACCGAGTCAACAATGTTCAGAAGTTGTTAAGAAGGCAAACAAAATAATTGGCTTTATAGGCAGGTCATTTGAGCATAATTCCAAAGAAGTTATCCTAACCCTTTACAATTCCTTAGTCCGCCCTCTTCTGGAATACTGCGTTCAATCCTGGTGCCCTTATTACCAAAAAGATATAAACAAGCTAGAACGAGTTTAACGTAGAGTTACCAAAATGATACCTAGCCTAAAGAACAAACCATACGAAGAGCGTCTTAGAGAATTAAATCTATTTCCTTTAACCCAGCGCAGATTAAGAGGTGACTTAATTCAAGTGTTCAAAATCATCAAAGGCATCGACAATATGAACTGTAGTAAGTACTTCACTATCGACCAATCTAATTACACGCGGGGAAACAGTTTCAAAATTATTGGTAAATCTTTTAACTCGCACGAATCTAAGAATATCTTCTTCAATCGAGTTGTCAACTTGTGGAATGGGCTTCCCCGAGACGTTATAGACTGCAGCACCGTTGATTAATTTAAACTCCGCTTAGACAAATATCTTGCATCAAACCCGCGACTGACTGCGTTTGTAAATGAATAACTTTATTTATTCCCCCCTCAGTTACTAACCCATCTGTCCCCTACTAACTTCCTAATCCTGCCACGGACATTAGTTCTAGGGCAGTAGTTCCCTTTCCAATGTTCCCTTACCCACTCTAAACCACTGTTTGGACACTTGATCCTCAGTGTCACTAGACCTTTTGTTGCTTGATTTCCTTTGTACTCCTTTGTACCTCTCTTTTCACTATCATTTTATCATCTGTACAACTATCTCTCTCTCTCTCTCTCTCTTTCTCTACTTATCTGTATGCCTCTTTTCTCTATCTTCTTACCCATCTTTACCTTCATTTTTCTTCTCTCTCTCTCTCTCTCTCTCTTCCTCGTCAAACTTTGCTCATCTTCCCCACCTCGTCCAATTCGTCTTTTACTCTCTTCCTAACATCGCCTCCTCTTTGTTAGTCTGCTTTTTATTTTCTTCTTCACTTAATCTTTTCTCGTCAGTGTTTTCCTTACTTTTTCTTCTTCCTCACATTCTTCTTTTTCTTCTTCTTCTTCTTCTTCTTCTTCTTCTTCGTCTTCTTCTTCTTCTTCTAGTCATTGTCAGTTTCCTTCTTCCTATCGCTATCTTTGTCAGTTGGCTTTTACTTTCTTCTTAACATCGCCTTCGCCTTGTCAGTCGCCTTTTCTTCCGTCTTCAGTTTTTGTCTTGCAATTCTCTCCTTCTTCCTATCTTCGTCTTGGATATCTTCTTCCATTTATTTTAACCTCTACATTTTCTTCGAAGCTTTCCCTTGTTTCTTGGCTTGCTTTTTCGATCGTACTAGCATCACAGGATTTTATTTTCCCTGACAAATTTCACCCTCCTTCCTAATATTGCCTTTGCTTTACAGTAACGTTTTTGTTGTATTTCTCACTTGCTTTTTCATGACATTGTAGTTTCCGATCATCACGTTTCTATTTGTTCCTAGTTGTCATTCCCTATTATCCTCTCATTCACGCATTTCTTCCTATTTTGCTATTGACATATGTTCTATCCTCCCTGACTATCTTTATTGACTACTACATATTTCCCATACTTACCTGACTTCATTTACTATCACTATATATCTCCTTCATACTTTTTTATTTTGTTTTATCTTTACACTCCCATTTTCATCTTCTCATTTCCTGTTATCAACTTTCTCACTTCTATCTGTTCATACCTGATTATTTTCTTGTATCTAACTTTTTCTCATTTGTTATATCTAGCATTCTTCCTTGTCTTTGTATATTTCCTATCATTATCACCCACTTCTTTTCTTCTCTCATCTTTTGCTCTCACGACCATCCAACTTTCAAACTCACCGATTCTTTCATTAATCCCCCCCCCTCTCTCTCTCTCTCTTTCTCTCTCTCTCTATCTCTCTATCTTCCCTCATTTGCTATCATGACCATATCCATCTCAAACTAACCAATGCCTTTGTCTCTCCCTAGTATAAGAAAGTCACATTTTGGGGATTCTTCACTATTATCTCACTTCCATATTTTGTCTCTGTTCCCCGTCTCTCCCGTTATTCTTTCTCTCTTGTTTCTCCCTTCTTCTCGTGTTTATATTTGTTAACGGTTATTATTTTCAATCCTTCCTTTATCGTCTATCATTCTTGATTTTCCTTGCTGCATAATCTACAACACACACACACACACACACACACACACACACACACATGCACATTTATGTAGCTTTCTTTTTTTTGCAACTCCTCTTTTTCACTATTTTTTTGGCAACTCCTCTTTTTCACTCTTTTTTTTGCAACTCCTCTGTTTCACTCTTTTTTTTGCAACTCCTCTTTTTCACTTTTTTTTTTGCAACTCCTCTTTTTCACTCTTTTCCTCTCATTGACATCTCTCTCTCTCTCTCTCTCTACAAATGCTCTGCCACTTATCCCAGTATCGTTGTCCATCTGTCTCTCTCCTAACAATGCCCGCGCTCTCTCTCTCTCTCTCTCTCTCTCTCTCCAATTCATTGCCACCTAATATCCCTCCCTACTTCCCCCCCCCCCCCCCCCCGCCTTACCGGAGAAAAGAGGCGATCGCTATCTTCTTTGTGTCAACCAATCGGGGGGGCAGGGGGGGGGGGGGTCTGTTTGGGAGCCTGAGGAACTGAGAATGCTCCCCCCCCCCCGCCTCTCTCTTACTCCACCCCCCCCTCCCTCCCCCCTTACCTAAACCTAGACTTCATTATCTGGAATGAGGGGAATAGGTGGTGTGATGAGGGGAAGGAGGGAGAGAGAGAGTGAGGGAGAGAGAGAGTGAGAAAGAGAGAGAGTGAAAAAGAGAGAAAGAGCGAGAGAGAGAGAGAGAGAGAGAGAATAAATACTTCAATGAAAAACATACTACATTATAGATTGTGATGATGAACCAATGTACAACCAAAATATACGTATTATTCTATAAAATAGATGTATATTAAAAGCAATCCCACACACACACGTAAATCAAACGTTATCACTTAAAATAAACACACAAATAAACACACACACACACATACCAAGCAGACACGCAATATAATACCTCCCGATACATTGACGTCAACAACATGTTTCTGGCTCTCACTCCCGGTATCAGAGCCCGGTCTGTCATCACTCAAACATGCTTGGAACGTTTGTGAAGGTTTAAAAGTTCGATCGCACGGCCGCACTTAGGGAACTTTCAGGGTTTGCAAGATATGATAAGGCTAGAAGAAATAAAGACACATTAATTGTTGGGAGTAGACTGAATTACAAGCACCAAAATATTGAATTGATTCTATAGCTTATTTTCTTCTATCTATCTATCTATTGCCCGACGCCGTGATCCCCGAAGGGGTGGCCACGAACGAACCGCCCCCACGCCCCTCCCCCCAACCAGCACCGCCTTCGTTCATATACTTCATCACTCCATCCTTCCACCTCTCTTTCGGTCTACCTCTCCCTCTCTGTCCCTCCACCTCGCTCTCGTACACCCTCTTAGTCATTCTCTCGCTTTCCATACGTTCCATATGGCCAAACCATCTCAAGTTGTTCCTTTTCACACTTTCCAGCACATCTACCTCCACACCACACCTCCTTCTTACTTCCTCATTAGTCTGTCTATCCCTCCATGTAACTGCGTACGCACTTCTTAAGTAATTCATTTCCACTGCTCTCACTCTTGGTCTGAGTCTCTCAACATAAGTCCATGCTTCGCTTCCGCTTCCGTAAGTCAGTGTCGGGATTACCACACTGTCATGCAAGGACTTCTTCACTTCCATACTGACCACCCTATTTCTTGTTACTGCTTTCAGCGTTCCTACAACCCTCTTCCCCTGTTGTACCCTCTCCCGCACTTCTTCATCCATAGTCCCATCAACACACTGCCCAGAAACATACTACATTATTATTTTCTTCAGGCGATCTATTGAATCCTTTAGCAGCAAAATTAAATACTCCTAATGTTAAATATTAAGTCATTTTTCATAATTAACAATATATTTGCTACAGTCTTTGTCATAGCTGAGTAATGAAAATGGGAACATGGAGATCTGTTGTCAGCTGAACAAAACCGACTATAGTTATACTGTACGTGTTGATAGCGTAATGGTTAGTGTGCGGAATCTCGGTGTGAATATCCTAAATTCGAGTCCTTGGAGTACCACATGTATTCATTACTTTCATTGATTGCATTAGTTAGGTTTATTTGTAAATTAATTGGTGGGTTGGTGAAAACAAAAATTAATAATACACATAGTTATCTCAATTTGAAGTATGAATCAATCATAATGATTTTGTTTCTTTCAAATTATAGATATAACTGTGTTGGTGCTGTAATGGTTTAGAACTTTAGATGCTTCTGTTCTGGGTGTGGTGTACCGAGTTTGAATTCCGGGAGGACCATATACTTTCATAAGTGTATTCAAGTACATTGGGGTTTGTAATGGATGATTAATGTTAAGAACGGGGTGTTACTTATTTTTTTTCCAACTGACGGGAAATTGATATGGCCTTATCTTGATTACTCCGCTATTAAGCAGATTTTGTAACGAAAGTTGTTTTTAATTATGAAAACTTGGCACTGATATGAAGCAGAGACATAGCAGTTTCCTATGTTTCCTCTAGTTGTCGAGAAATCAGTTAGAAAAGGATTCAATTTACCGTCAGCTGAAATGAAACCGAGTATAGTGGGTTATACTGTATATACATTATACTCATACAATATTGTATTACTTTTGTATGCATACATTCGAAATCCAGAAGAGGACTTTAACACCTTGTAATTTATCGAGCAGATTGAATGGTAGAAATAACATAATTATGGATTCACTGGATGCCTGACTGTATCATGAAATAATTATATTCTCGTAGGTGTTATTGAGGTCAGATACGCTAATTAATATATAACGAAAGCGCCACTTACAAATGCCCCAAAAAACAACACTTAGCTTCAAGGTATATATCTTCATATAGAGTAGATACACCACATATGCATAGCCTACGTGAGTTGCAGTTGGGATGTGTGTACATGCTTAGATTGATATGCAGGATTCGAAGTTGCATAATAAATCGTAGGCAGTGTCCACCATTCTTTAACTGCCTTCGTGGTGTAATGTATAAGGTGTTGATATTCGGTGTGAGCGTCCTGGGTTCGAATCCACGGACTGCCACATGTGTTTGTAATATTTCATTAATCGATTTTAGGAGTAGAGTTGGTTGTTGGATAGAACATAATAATTGATATTGGTTCAGGAGTAATTTATCGAGAGGCTTCCCTAGTGGTTAAGGCCCCATTATTTGCTCTTTCCATTCACATATGCATAGCCTACGTGAGTTGCAGTTGGGATGTGTGTACATGCTTAGATTAATATGCAGGATTCGAAGTTGCATAATAAATCATAGGCAGTGTCCACCATTCTTTAACTGCCTTTGGTGTAATGTATAAGGTGTTGATATTCGGTGTGAGCGTCCTGGGTTCGAATCCACGAACTGCCACATGTGTTTGTAATATTTCATTAATCGATATTAGGAGTAGAGTTGGTTGTTGGATAGAACATAATAATTGATATTGGTTCAGGAGTAATTTATCGAGAGGCCTTCCCTAGTGGTTAAGGCCCCATTAATTGCTCTCTCCATTCACATATGCCTAGCCTACGTGAGTTGCAGTTGGGATGTGTGTACATGCTTAGAATGATATGCAGGATTCGAAGTTGCATAATAAATCGTAGGCAGTGTCCACCATTCTTTAACTGCCTTCGTGGTGTAATGTATAAGGTGTTGATATTCGGTGTGAGAGTCCTGGGTTCGAATCCACGGACTGCCACATGTGTTTGTAATATTGCATTAATCGATTTTAGGAGTAGAGTTGGTTGTTGGATAGAACATAATAATAGGCTATGTATTTCAGTACACTTTACGAAATATGATAAACAAAAACATTAACCCTAGGGATCGGAGTTATCACATAGTGGAGCAGATAACTGCAAATTTCAGGAGAGTCGTTCAAATGGTGATGCAAGCATGAAATTTGGTACATGTACCCTTCAAGGTCCATTCTTCTCAGAAATACCGCTGGCCGCGCGAAAATCCAAGATGGCGGTCATTTTTCAAGATGGCTGCCGTGCCTGACCATATATTGCTTAATTATTTTTTAATTATTACCTGGTGAACATTTTAAGAGAAAACTGTTTCTTGCTAACCAGATTAATGAGAAGCACTGTTTTAATCATTGGCATAGTCTATAATTGGAATTTTAGAATGGCATCCAAGATGGCGTCCATTAATTTCATATGTTGATATCTAAGCAACTACTGAACATATATACATGATTTTTGGTGTGCACATACATTCTTTGGGTCAGATAATCCAATGGAGCCATTTTCACATTTGTTAGTAAGGACTGAGGCAGTGATGAGATCTTGCAAATATAATAGAGTGATGTCAACACACAACCAGGGCACACTGGTAACATCTCTGCTGTGCAACTCAGCATGGGGTTCAGTGTCAGCTTATTTTACTGTACTATACTATAAGTTGTAGTGTAGTTTAATTTAGTGTCCCAAATTCTTTCTAACAACCCCATATCAATTAGCTACTAGACAGTAGTTGGTAGTTAGTAGATAGAGTTAGATAGCCGCACCTGAATAATGACAGGGTGTGCCAGCGCGGGAGAGCCGAGCCAAGGGTAAGGGGGCTATACATGACTTGCTCATGTACTTACCTGGATGGTGTAGGTTACAGATCACACGGGACTTAAATGGCACTGGATGAATGTATCCCAGAAAGTAATGTGTGTGTAATTTTGTTAAGGTGGTAAAAGGATAAACCCTCGGCCTTAATCAGAAAGCAAAATGGCAGATTCAAAATCCATTTTTCCCATAAGACAAACTGACTGGTCAAAGCCGTCATGGTCAAGGCAAATGATACCGATGTTGTGGTCATTGCAGTGAGTGCCTTTCCAGCCCTTCAGAGTTTGGGGCTAGAGCAGTTATGGGTGGCATTTGGTCACGGTCAAAGCAGGTGCTGGATCAGTGTGCATGGCCTGTATCGCTGTATGGGGCAGGAGAAGGCTAAAGGCATGTTATTCTTTCATGCCTTCACAGGGTGTGACACTGTTTCAGACTTCCGTAACAAGGGAAAGAAAACTGCCTGGCAGACATGGGGTGTTTGTCCAGAGGCCTCCCCTGTCTTCTCCAAGCTGAGCCAGTACCCTCTTACAGTGGAAGATGGTGACCTGGAGATACTGGAGAGGTTTGTCATACTGATGTATGACAGCTCCAGCAGTGCTACCACTGTGGATGAGGCCAGGCTTGACATGTTTGCCAGAAAACAGAGGCCTTATGAGGCCATTCCACCAACAAGAGCAGCTCTGCTTCAGCACACTAGACGAGCTGCCTTCCAGGCTGGTTGTGTTTGGGCCCAAGCAACCCAGTGTCAACCAGAAGCAGAGAGTCCTGCTGACTGGGGATGGCAGAAGGTTGGTGAAGAATGGCACGTCTTCTGGACAGCCAACTCCCCCATAGCCAAGAGTTGCGAACAGCTGACCAAATGTGGCTGTAAATCAGACTGTCGTGGCAGGTGCAAGTGCTACAGGCTGGGTCTCTCCTGTACAGCTCTGTGCACTTGCAAATGTGAGGTGTGAGTCTTTGATTCTATGGTATTTTTATTAATGTTATTTGTACTCAATGGATATGTATAAATGGTGTGAATTAGGCCGTTTCCTACGATATAATCTTCCTTCACTTTGTCTAGTTACTTATGACCCTGATGAGTTAATAATGTGACAAGTCTTTCTAATTCTCTGACCTCAAAAATGTAGGATTAGATGAAAAAATAATTTGTCTAGCTCTACTAATAGCCAAGATATCACAAAATTTGTCTTTAACCCCAGAAGGCCGATACACTACTCAAATAGTACAGCTTTAAATAGCCTTTAAATAGCCTGCTGATGGCTGCTATTTACTTGTATGACGTCACGGTACTTTTGAGGTAATTTTCACCGAGTTCCAATATCACCGAAACTACCGTGATGTCAACACAATGGGTTTAAGGAAATTTCACTATGGCAAAGGTGCGTAAACACGGAAAATCACGGAAAAGTCACCTCACGAAAACAAGCAATATCTCAGTAACTACTGGGCCTATGGAGCTTAATTTTTTTACGAGACAAAAGCTGAAAGTGACCTCTCTCTCGTGGTTTATGACTCATTTCTCTATCTTTAATCTTTGATTAGCTATTAAGCCATAAACACTACCGAAAATCGCCAAAAAAATCCGGCCTCATCGGGTTAATGGCAGCCATCTTGGACGCCATCTTAGTTAAAGTCTAATATGCAACTGCTTTGGACAAAATTACCTTCACTTACCACGTTAGAGCCCAAAAAAAAAAAAATGGATTGGACAGTATTCATGTCTTTTTTCTTTCAATTAACTGACCCATAACAGTAGGGCTCAGTCAGATGTGTCGGCCATCTTGAAAAATGGTCGCCATATTGAATTTTTGCGTGGCCAGCGGTATGTGCTTTGAAAGTGAGCTTTGAAGAATACCTGTACCAAATTTCATGCTTGCATCACCATTTGAACGATTATTTCACTTATCTGCTTCACTAACAGAGAGGCTCCAGTCCTGACGTTATTCTTGACTTGCAATGTGCTGGCTTAATAATCCAATAAGGTTGATAGCCTCTGAAGTCCTATTTGAACTAACTAAATATTAACTTCTTCTGTACCGGTGTGCCTTTTTAACTTTATTGTGGCTACTGTTCGGCGATAATATTCCGTTTAAAAAGAACCGCCAGCAATTATCAGGCATCGAAGTATCTCGCTAAACCCTTTTACAACCATAGATCCTGCATAAACTGCACAAAATCGTCTAAACATAGCTAGAATTAAATTTAATAAATGTTGCCGGTACATAGCAAACAAAGGTAATCAAATAACAAACACAAGCAAAACTCCCCCGCGCATCAAAACAAAACTTCCTCCTGCCAAAAGAATGCGAAAGAACATGAACACAGGCAAGAATTCCAAAGTGGCAAAACAAGACAAAAAATATAATAATAATAATAAACATAATAATAATAATAATAATAATAATAATAATAATAATAATAATAACACCCCCCAAAAATTAAAAATAAATAAATACAAATAAAAAACCTGAGATGGAATAAAATACCTGGCGTCATTTATACTTGGTTGGTGTAGAGTTCCAGGGTTGACAAACTGTAGGACTAAAGTTTGAGAGATGAGAGGCAAAGAGTGGAGGTTTGGTGAGACTTCTTGGGTCTTAATACCTGAGGAAAGTTATTGGTGATGTGGTGTTGTGGTGGTGGTGGTGGTGGAGGAAGTGGTGATGATGATTGTGGTGGTAGTGTTTGGGGGTGATTGTGGTGATTGTGATGGTGATGGTGATTGTGGTGGTAGTTGTGTTGATCAAGGAGTTGTGGTGGTTGGTGGAGGAGGAAGTGGTGATGGTGATTGTGGTGGTAGTGATTGGGGTGGTTGTGTTGATGGTTGATAGCATGGTTGTGGAGGCATTAGTTGTGATGATGACGGTGGCTGGTATGGTTTTAGTGGTAGTGTACACAGGAGTATAAAGGAAATCAAGCAACAACAGGTCTATTGAGCCCTCTAGGCTGCTTGGCCTCCAAAACACTGAGGACCAAGTGTCCAAACAGTGGTTTAGAGTGGGTAAGGGAAAATTGGAAAGGGAACTACTGCCCTGGAACTAATATCAGTGGCAGGGTTAGGAAGTTAGTAGAGGACAGATTGGTTAGTAACATAACACAGTTATAAGTGATCATTCGTATATCTGGGACAAAGAGAGTAACGTCTTAGTAGTATAATATACGCAATAATCCTTGATGAATTTGAGGGGGGAGTAAAATAAATGTATTCATTTACAAACGCAGTCAGTCGCGGGTTTGATGCAAGATATTAGTGGTAGTAGTTGGTAGGGTGGTGGTCGTAGTTGGTGTTGTGGATCATATGATGGAGGAGGTTGTGGTTGTTTTTATATGGTGGTAGTGGTGGTCGTGGTAAATGTAATGGTGGTAGTTAATGATATTGTGGTAGTAGTGGTGGTAGTGGTCGTGGTAAATGTAATGGTGGTAGTTATTGATATGGTGGTAGTGGTGGTTGTAATGGTAGTGGTGTTAGTCGTTAATATAGTGGTGGTAGTTATTGATATGGTGGTAGTGGTAGTGGTAGTAGTTATTATAATGGTGGTAGTTAATGATATAGTGATGGTGGTGGTAGTGGTGGTAGTCGTTAATATAGTGGTGATAGTTATTAATATGGCGGTGGTGGTCAGGCTTGTAATACAGATGACTAAGTTGTTGTGACGGGGATTGATTTGTTCGTGTGTATGTGTGTACATTATGCACATTCTGACATACGGAGCCCTGTATGTGTTTATTTAAGAATTAGAATTAAGAGTTGAAGGAGTGCCGAATTACCCAGGCGGCGAAGCAGACCAGCGAGCGAACCAGTGAGTGGGAAACCAGCTCGTCTGCATACCAGCAAACAAGCCTTCACACCTGCGTGCGTCATATGGGACCCTGCAAACTACTTCGATGACCCGACGCTATGACGATGATCGACGCCATCAGACGCCATTGGATCACGCACCTGCTACGCAACTAGAGGAGCTGTGATTAGGGCGCGCACCATCCCCCGCCTCCTGATTCGTTCCTACACCATCATTGCATAGTATATAAGACCCGAGCAGTGGGCATTCAAATCAGTCTCATTTGGAGTTGGGAAGGTGAACTTGCAGCTGGAGGAAGACGGGGTGAGGTATTATAATGGGATTGTGACTGTCAGTCAGATTATATAAGTGTGTGTTAAGTGTGTTCGGTGTAAACACTTACGTTATGTTGGTTAGTGAGATATGTGATTGGGAATTAACGTTAACGCTACTATTATGTACTTAACTATTTTAGTTGACCGACTTGTGGACTAAAGCAACTCTTTAAGTAATTGGGTTATGATAAAAGTAATACTATTGTTTAATATTAATACTTGCGAGTTATTTCATTTTCTTTTAATTAAGCTTACATTGCTGGTAAGAACAAGAACGGTGATACTATTGTCTCATATTAGTAATATCGCCTTAGACTAACATGGCTGTTTTAATGTTACTTCTAGTGATTTCCTAAGCTGAAGACAATTATTTTAGCTTAAAAAAATTATTTTTGCTTTTCATATTATTTGAGTGAGACCTGAATCGAATCTATGAAGCGATCCTGTAACTTAATTTACTCATAATCAAATCTCAATGTTACGTGGTTAAGAAATACATTTATCTAATTATTAAATATATATCTAACTTTTTATGTGACTTTGATATTAATCCTGATAATAATAATATAATACTATTAACGTAAGACAAGAACCAAGAATAATAACTACATTAAATATAAATAAAAGGACATATAAGAAAACTATCTATTAATTTAAAAAAGGGTAAGGGTAATGGTAAGGGTAAGAAATATTCTTACCTTAATATTTATCTTTCAAGACTTGATATATAATTAATAGTCCTTCTTTAGATATAACTTATTCGGTTCATAACCATAGCCTACTAAGCTTCGGTTAAATAATAATTCTTTATAAATACTACATGTCTTTAATTAGTGTCAGTTTGTTTTCATAATTAAAGAGTATCAGTCCATAAAGGATACCAAGTCCTAAGATCCAAAAGGAAAGGAAGCAACAACAGGAAATAATTTTATTAGATTTTACTTTCGTTTTGCCTTCAGCTGACTGATGCCTTAATATATATCTCTGTGCTATCTAGATTCATCAAGTTAACCACTTGAGGATCAAGATACGTAACAACATACACACAGATAAAGCACACACACATAACGTACATACACATAGAGGAAACACACACACATACCGTACATACACATAGAGAAAGCACACACACACATACCGTACACACACATATAGAAAACACACACACATACTGTACATACACATAGATGACACACACACACATACCGTACATACACATATAGAAAACACACACACATACTGTACATACACATAGAGAAAAACACACACATATACCGTACATACACATAGAAAAAACACACACACATACCGTACATACACATAGAGAAAGCACACACACATACCGTAAATACACATAGAGAAAACACACACACACATACCGTACATACACATAGAAAAAGCACACACACATACCGTACATACACATAGATAAAACACACACACACATACCGTACATACACATAGAGAAAACACACACACATACCGTACATACACATAGAAAAAACACACACACACATATCGTACATACACATATTGAAAAAGCACACACATATCGTACATACAAATAGAGAAAACACACACATATACCGTACATACACATAGAAAAAGCACACACACATACCGTACATACACACAGAGAAAAAGCACACACACATACCGTACATACACACATAGAAAAAGCACACACACATACCGTACATACACACAGAGAAAAAGCACACACATACGGTACATACAAATAGAGAAAACACACACATATACCGTACATACACACAGAGAAAAAGCACACATATACCGTACATACACACATAGAAAGCACACACACATACCGTACATACACACAGAGAAAAGACACACACATACCGTACATACACACAGAGAAAGCACACACACATACCGTACATACAGACAGAGAAAACACACACACATACCGTACTTACACACAGAGAAAAGACACACACATACCGTACATACACACAGAGAAAGCACACACACATACCGTACATACACATATAGAAAAGCACACACACATACCGTACATACACATAGAGAAAACACACACACATACCGTACATACACATAGAGAAAACACACACACATACCGTACATACACATAGAGAAAACACACACATATACCGTACATACACATGGAAAAAGCACACACACATACCGTACATACACATAGAGAAAACACACACACATACCGTACATACTCATAGAAAAAAAAACACACACATACCCTACATACACACAGAGAAAACACACACGCATACCGTACATACACATAGAGAAAACACACACACATACCGTACATACTCATAGAAAAAACACACACACATACCGTACATACACACAGAGAAAACACACACACATACCGTACATGCACACAGAGAAAACACACACACATACCGTACATACACACAGAGAAAACACAACACACATACCGTACATACACACAGAGAAAACACAACACACATACCGTACATACACACAGAGAAAACACACACACATACCGTACATACACACAGAAAACACACACACATACCGTACATACACACAGAGAAAACACACACACATACCGTACATATACACCCCCACAGGTAATAAAATATATATTGAATATACACCTTAAGAGGAGGTTTTTAGTTCGTTCCCTAGAATTCCATCAAGCTTAAAATTACACCCCCTAGACCCCCTTTCAAGATAAATTTGTACATTTTTCGGTAGAAAAATGTCCCGGCCAAAGGCCGGTTCCTCTTAAATTACAGGCTCGCCAGGATAAAATCGACACCTAAATGGCACGAAATGTCTTAAAATTGACATAAATGGGGCAAAAGTTCTTAAAATCACCAAACTAATGGGGTGAACGTCTTAGAATATCAAAAGCAATGGGACTAAACATGAGAGAGAAAGGGTTCCCGAAAAAATCCCTCAAGTGGAAATCTCCCCTTAAGGGAGCCCGCCTCGATTCTTTTCTCTTTCTCTCCCTCTCTCTTTGGCTTGTATCCATTCGGCCCCATTCAGCCTACTGTTTTAAGACATTTACCCCATCCAGGTGTCAATGTTTTCCTGGTGAGCGGTAGCGAGCCAGCGTAAATATATTTTTATTTTGAGAGCAAGCTAAATTTTTTAATTTTTCGATAGAAAAATGTCTCCGGCGAAGCCGGATTTCTCCATACAATGCTGGCTCGCTATCGCTCGCCAGGAAGATATCGAAACCTGGATGGAGATAAGCGTCTTAAAACAGTTGGCTGAATGGGGTCGAATGGATACAAGCCAGAGAGGGAAAAAAGGAGAGAAATAGAAAAAAATCAGGTGACCCCCCTCGACCATTGCTACAGTCGCCTCCTTCAACATTCATGGCAAGGTTTCAACATTGGCCCCACTTCACCCACAAACCACATGTTCTCCACCCATTTCTTAACTCCTTAAGGGGAGTCACCGGCTCTTTTTTATCTTTCTCTCATTTTTTCTCTTTCCCTGGCTTGTATCCATTCAGCCCCATTCAGCCAACTGTTTAAGACGTTTATCCCCATCCAGGTCTCGATTTCTTCCTGACGAGCGATAGCAAGCCAGCATTGTATGGAGAAATCCGGCTTTGCCAGAGACATTTTTCTATCGAAAAAATTAAAAATTTTACTTGCTGTCAAAACAAAAATATATATATGCTGGCTTGCTATCGCTCACCAGGGAAATATTGACACCTGGATAGGGGTAAACATCTTAAAACAGTAGGCTGAATGGGGCCGAATGGATACAAGCCAAAGAGAGAGGGAGAGAAAGAGAAAAAACCGAGGTGGGATCCCTTAAGGCAATATGTCAGCGTTGTGTTAAGATTTACTTTACAATATATCTAGTAGCTACAACTATGTATTGATATGTGTGTGTGTATATATCTAGTAGCTACAACTATGTATTGATATGTGTGTGTGTGTATATATTCTTGTTTATTGGTAGTGTTCAGCTTTTCTGTACAATTACCTATAGTCTATTCGCTCTAAGTAGGCGAGAAATCCTGACCTCTAACCTCTGTAACTCAAAAAACGACTAGAGTAATCGAGCTAATATGTCTGCCATTTGGGAAGAGTCAGTCGAGGAATAGATGTGGAAATGTACAGCCAATTTGCTCTAGCCCTTTTTGAGTTACAGAGGATAGAGGTCATGATTTCTCGCCTACTTACAGCGAATAGACTCTAGTAGCTACAACTATACTGTATATAGATATGTGAGTGTGTATGTATTTCTGTTCTCTGAGAAGACGCGGATATTTGTCTGGTATTGCGTGCAGTTGTGCCATTATTCATTTGTATTGCCATATTATTACTATATAAGCTTTCGAGTTTATGTTCTAGGTGCCTTAAAGGGGGGTCACCTGTTTGTTTTCTCTTTCTCTCCTTTTCTCTCTTTCTCTGGCTTGTATTCATTCGGCTCCTTTCAGCTAACTGTTTTAAGACGTTTATCGCCATCCAGGTGTCGATTTCATCCTGGCGAGCGATAGCGAGCCAGCATTGCATGGAGAAATCCGGCTTCGAGAAATGTTTCTATCGAAACATGTACAAATTTAGCTTGCTGTCAAAACAAAAATATATATGAGCTGGATCGCTACCCCTCGCCAGGAAAATATTGACACCTGGATGGGGGTAAACGTCTTAAAACAGTAGGCTGAATGGGGCCGAATGGATACAAGCCAAAGAGAGAGGGAGAACAAGAGAAAACAAGCGAGGTGGGCTCCCTTAAGGGAGATATCTCTCACAAGGCTCAGCCAATGTAATGCTAATTTTGTATTATGATTATTATTTATATGTTCTACTGGCTTAATAAACATGTTCAATTCAATTCAATTATAAAAACAATGCAAGTTATATAATATCATAATAGGCAAAAACAAAAGGCAAAGGCATAAGGCAAAATTTGAGCGAAAATTTCAGCTTTATAATACATTTAGTAGAACTAATTATTGATCGGTTTATTTATGTACTATTCTTCTTTGGTGAGGAACTTCTGATATCTTTGGTTAGGAACTTCTGATATCTATTTCGCAACTATTATTAAGCAAAGTGAGAGCGTAGATATCAGTAGTAGAATTAATTGAATACATATGTTTATTGAACTGTTTATATGTAAATGTTATGCAGTTATTTTTGGTAAAGGTTGTTATTAAAATGTCCTCAAATAGAAGAATAACCTATTCTACACCAATTTTGCAATTCCCCAATTGACCACTTGCGAGTTACATTCTATAAGGGAGTTGGAGCCTTAAACATCGATATTAAACAGAACTACAATAATAATGTACGTTTCTGATGGTTAAAGGGTATGTTGAATTGGGTTTTATGTATTTATGAATGTACTACGACCTTATATTAGCTGGTAATTCTGTTAAATATCGATGTCTACAGCTCCAACTTCCTTATAGAACGAAACTTGCAAGTCGGCAATTATGCGAACGTGATTTCCAGCAATACTATAAATCTAGTACAACTATTTATTGATCTCTTCAAATGTGTGTACTTTATTTGTTATTTGTTTTAAAGATAAAATAATAATTCTTAACAAAATTAAATTTGCATAACTATTTTTGCCGATTTTGTATTTGAGAATATGTTAATTTTCTGACTCAACCATTGAAATCAGTGGAATAAACGAAACTTAAAATAACATTAGATAACGATTCAAAAGCACTGCAAATAGAAACGAAAGAAAAACAAGAGACACGTTGACATTTTACAATATTACAACCTGATGCAACGCAGTGTAAAGGTATGTATAGTAAAGGTCAGTGAGTGAAGCAGTGCAACATTATTTATAGGTACAGTGCGTAGAAGTGCGGTACGTATCACCATGTCAGATTCACGTTATATAGCGCAAAAAACACATCAAGCATAACTGTCTTGATAACATAATGCATAAGTGCCCAGAATTTCGGTGTGAGTATCCTGGGTTCGAGTCCTTGGAGTGCCATATGTATTTGTTGTATCTATCTATATGCTATATGCTCAGGCCCAATCCCCATTTTGGGGGTAGCCGACTCAAGACAGAGCAAGAACAGGGAAAACACAAAAACAACATAAAACAAAAAATAAACACAGATAAAAAACACAAACTCTCACACATCCAGGTCACCCAGGAGAAGACCCAGAGACCAGGGTTACCAAGGTTGCTCCAGCACTCCCCCGGCCCCTGACCACCCGGAGAGGTTCCGATCTCGGCAGGCAGACATGCAGCGGAGCCAAAGCCACAAGCCCTCCCACCACACTTCCAGGCACACCCTTCATATTAATCGTCTCCCCGGGCCAGGCGCCTGATGGACTATTATCTAGTCCAACTTGCGCCCGACCCCTTACTCCAAATGACCACGTGTTCACTCAACTATTCACAAGCATTCTCCATTCACTCCTGTCCACCACCACTTCCCCTGCCTGATCTATAGTCATTTCTCTATCATCCAAAGCCTTTCTTACACAGTCTCTCCATCTCAATGGGGGTCTTCCTGCCCTTCTATCTCCCCTTGTACCTGACTCACATATTCTCTTTGTAAGCCTTTCATCTCCCATTCGTTCAACATGACCATACCAGCTCAGTACCCTTCTGTCCACTCTGGCTGACAAATGTTCCTGCTGCCCCACTCTCCTACGTATCTCTTCATTCCTCAATCTGTCTCTACGAGTAACTCCACATATACTCCTCAAGCAGCTCATCTCCATCACATCCAGCCCTCTTTTCTCCTTTTTCTTCAGAGCCCATGTCTCAGCCCCATACATCACTGTTGGCACAACAATTCCTTGATACAGTGCACTTTTTACTTTCACTCCGAGATTTCTCGTCTTCCACATACTTCCCATTGCTCCGAAAACCTTCCTTCCTTCACACACTCTCTGTTTTACCTCCACTTCCATTCCTCCACTCCTGCTTATTGTTCCTCCTAGATATTTAAAACACTCTACTTGTTCCAATATTTCCCCATCCAGCCTCACATCTAGATTCACCCTATGCTCTCCCCTATTACACACCATTACTTTACTTTTATTGACGTTCACCTTCAGTGTCCTCCTTCCACAAACCACACCAAACTCTTTGACTACCCGCTGCAGTTTCTCATCAGAATCCGCCACCAATGCTGTGTCATCAGCGAACAGCAACTGATTCAACTCCCAATCTCTACCATTCTTTCCTACTAAACCCAATCCTCTTCCCATAGTTCTCCTTTTCACCTCCCTCACCACACCATCCATAAACATATTAAACAGCCATGGTGACATTACACAACCCTGTCGCAAAGCTACCTTTACCTCAAACCATTCACTCAACTCACCATTTCCTACTCTCACACATGCTCTGCTCCCTTCATAAAAACTCTTAACTGCTTCTAACAAATTTCCTCCTATTTCATAAATCCTTAACACCTTCCACATTGCTTCACGGTCCACACGATCATACGCTTTTTCCAAGTCCATAAAAGCCCAAAATATCTCCTTATGCTTCTCTAAATACTTCTCGCATAACTGTCTTACTGCAAACATCTGATCCACGCACCCTCTTCCCCTCCTAAAACCGCACTGTTCTTCTCCTATTGCAACTTCCGTACACTTTATTATCCTCTCTATCAACACACTGCCATACAGCTTTCCAACCACTGACAATAAACTAATACCTCTATAACTTGAACACTCCTGCCGATCTCCCTTCCCCTTGTACAACGGCACAATACATGCACTCTTCCAGTCTATTGGTACCATTGACACAGCAAAGCACACATTGAAAAGTCTCACCAACCAATCTATTATCACATCTCCACCCTTCTTTATACACTCCACAGCAATACCATCCAAACCTTCTGCTTTTCCCGCTCTCATTTGTTTCACTGCTTCTTTCACCTCATTTTCCTCAATCCTTTCATTCATTCCCTGCCACCTGGGTGGCCTGGGGTAACCTATATCCATCCACCTCTGCTTCAATCACTGCTTCTCTTCCATCTCTTGTATTTAACAAAGATTCAAAATACTCGGCATATCTTTTCCTCACTTCAACTGGTTCCACTAGTAATTCTCCATTTTCATCTTGCACTGACTCTTCCCTCTTTTGTCCTCCTTTCCTTACTTTATTTACCTCCTTCCAGAACATCTTCTTTCGTTCTTCAAAATTCTCACTCAGCCTTTGGCCCCACCTTTCGTTTGCATCTTTTTTCGCTTCTCTAATTTTCCGTTTTGCCTCTCTCCTTTTCTCCTTGTACCTCTCCCATACCTCAACACTACCATCCTGTAAAACCCTCTCAAAACACTGTCTCTTCTCCTCAACTGCCTTTCTCACCGTATCATTCCACCACTCGCTTCCCTTCCTGATACCTCTGCCTCCTACTTTCCTTTTGCCGCATACTACCTCTGCACTTGCTTTCACTCCTTCCTTAAACTGTTGCCATTCAACCTCTACTACTCTCTCTTCCATCTCTCTCACTTCCATCCACTTTTCATTTAGTCTTTCCTTGTACTCCCTCTCTTTTTCACTCTTCTCTAACTCACTAACTTTTATTACCTCTCTTACTTCACGCTTGTCTCTTATTCTCCTGTAACTCTTAACTCTTAGCTTTCCCTCCACCAGGTAATGATCTGACATACCCTCCGCCTCACCTCTCATCACATTCACATCCAGCAGTCTACACAATCTTTCCCTTGTCACCAGCACATAATCCATCAATGCCCTCTCTACAATCTCTCCCCTCACAAGTCTATGCCAGGTGTACTTGTGTATACGCCTTTTTTTGAAGAACGTATTACCTACACTCAATCTACACTCTTCACATACATTTTTCAGTCTTTCTCCACTCTCGTTTACACCATCCACACCAAAACTACCGATGACTCCCTCAACAGGCTCATTTCCTACCCTAGCATTTAGGTCCCCTAAAACTATAACATTTTCATTTTCATCAAACCCTTGTAGACAATCTCTCAAATCCTCCCAGAAACCCTCTACCTCGTCTAACTCTCTTTCACTTCCTGGTCCATACGCACTTACAAAAACCCACCTTTCACCCTTAAACCGCATTCTCACCCACATTAGCCTTGATGACACCTCTTTCCACTCTTTTATAAACTCTCTCAACTCCTCCTTCACAATAATAGCCACTCCTTCTTTCCCCCTGACTCCCTCGTCTACTCCAGACTTTCTACCCATCACGTTTCCAAAATCCACTTCTCCCTCTCCTTTCATCTTTGTTTCATTCAGTGCAAGGACATCATACATCCTTCTTTCAAATAACCTTCCAATATCCTCTCGCTTCCCATTCGTACTACATCCACGCACATTCAAAGCTCCTATTCTTAGGGTCCGGGACCACGAACGCGTTCCCTCGCCCCTATCTCTGTCTCGTTTTTTTGGTAGATTTATTTAAGGGGAGAAGGATACCAGGCCCCCCGCCCCCGATCCCCTTTAGCCGACTTCTACGTCTCGCCGGAGAAAAGCGGTGGTGATAATTTCTCACCCCTCCACCACAGAGGAGGCTACCTGCACCAGAAAGTGGCGGGCGTTGGTGTCGCCGCATCCCTACGCCATTTGAAAAAATTAGAGATGCAGAAGGAGAAAAAGATAGAAGGGGCAATGGGAAGTAGAGGACACCAACCCTCACTCTGACAAAGGGTCAGCCCACCACAGTTTGTATGTATTTGTTGATTTCATTAATTGATTTTAGAAGTGAAGTTGGTTTTGGTGAAACAATTTAATAATAATATATATATATATATATATATATATATATATATATATACATATATATGGCGAGATTGCTATGTATAGACGATAAGTAAAACAAAAAACTACCAACTCTAGCAAAGCATTAAACACAAATAAAAAAAACAAAAATATAATATACGAGAATAAACTGTAGCAAGTGTATGGTGTATCAGACATTGAGAAGTGCCCACGATAAAGCATTATTGTAGTCCACACTATTCAGTAGTGGGGGATCGAAAGGGTACAGGCAATTATGATTTATTGATGGTGTGTATATGTATGAGAGAGAGAGAGAGAGAGAGAGAGAGAGAGAGAGAGAGAGAGAGAGAGAGAGAGAGAGAGAGAGAGTAATAACTAAAACACAACTAGGGAGTAGGGAAAAGGGAGGAAATGAAATAAAATGAAGACGTATTCAAAACACGGAATTAATTACCAAACTAAGAAGGAATGAGTATGGGTGGGGTGGCGAGAATAAATGAGCAGTACAAAACAAAACAAATAATAATAAACACAACAAAATAATAATAATAGTAATAATACTAATACTAATAAAAGACGTATTAAGAGGGAGAATAAGAAGAATTGACAAGCTAATAGTGGGTGGAACAATAAAGGCGACAGGGTGATATATGAAAAACAAAACAAAGCCACACTTATGATTGGAAACGAAAGCAATCAAGTGAGGGTAGGAAAGAAAACCATCATAAATAGCAGATAATTCAGCTTAACTAATGTGAGTTTGGGAGTAAAGCATGATCAAGGAAAAACAAACAAACAAAGCATAATGGTGAAAATGGATAGTAAGTCGAATGCGTAAACAGGATATCGTACGAATAAAAAAGGAAGAATGAAGAAGGTAGAAATATATCAGTAATGGGCAAAAGAACAGATTGGAAAAGTGGTCTCGTTGAATATTTTAGTGTGACAGTCGCTACCCCAGGCTTCAGTACAGATGTCCCTTGTAGGTAGATATATTGGTAAGTATGTGTGTAGGTAGGCACAGGTGTACGTACGGATAACGGTAGGTAGGTAGGTAAAGTTAAATAGTCGACACCCTATACTTCAGTACAGATAGCCCTCGTAGGTAGAGAGGCAGGTAAGTATGTGTGTCGGTAGGTGGGTAGGTTGGCAGGCATAGGTTAACAGTCGCTACCCTAAGCTTCAGTACAGATGGCCCTTGTAGGTAGGTAGACAGGTAAGTATGTAAGTCGGTAGGCTAAGGTGGACGTATGTATAACGGTAGGTAGGTACTAGGTAGATTGGCAGGCATAGGTAACAATCGCTACTCTAGGCTTCAGTACAGATGAGCCTTGTAGGTATATATAAAGGTAAGTATTTGTGTCGGTAGTCACAGGTTGATGTATGTATATAGTCTATTCGTTGTAAGTAGGCGAAAAATCATGAACTCTATCCTATGTAAGTCTAAAAGGGCTAGAGCAAATTGACTATGAATGTCCACATCTATTCCTTGACTGACTCTTCCCAAATGGTAGCAATATAAGCTCAATTACCATAGTCGTTTATTAGTTACAGAGGATAGAGGTCATGATTTCTCACCTACTTACAGCGAATAGACTATAGCCGTAGGTAGGTAGGTAGGTTAAATGACGTTCTGGTGGATTTCAGGGTAGGTCGAGTTTGAATGAACGTTGGGGTAGGAAAGAGTTAGATAGATAGGTTGGCTGACTTACCAACTGAATGATAAGATAATAAACTATATAGGTAGGTTCTCATTCAATAACGTGTTGGTCAATTACCATATTTAAAAGTAGCTTTTACTTATATGAAGGGGAGGCAGACCGTTTTTTTCTGGACCCCTTCTCCCTAATGTTTAGCCTCACTAGTTTTGATATTATAAGACGTTAGGCTCATTAGTTAGGCTATTTTAACATCTTTCGCCCCATTTCGTTGTCAATTTTAAGACCTTTCGTGCCATTTAGGTGTCGATTTTTTTCCTGGCGAGCGATAGCAAGCCTGTAATTTTAAGAGGAACCGGCCTCTGGCCGGGAAATTGTTCTACCGAAAAATTTACAAATTTATCTTGAAGGAGGGTCTAGGGGGTGTTTTTCTAAGCTTGATGGAGGTCTAGGGAGGAAACTAAAAAAATATATATGAATAAATTAATGAATAGACCAAACAAACGGCCAGCCTCCCCTTAAGTATATTAAGTGAGTATTAGGAGTATAATTCCAGGTAGTTGTAACAACACGGTATACAACACAAGTGGATAGAGTTGGACATAGGCTAGAACACTAAGACACACATATACAACATTAACCCTTTGAGTACCAGCGACGTGTGTTAATATTATATTATAGCTATCTTTAGACGATAATTATGCAGCTTAGGAAGGATCTGTGGTAGCTAAAAGAGTTGGTTGAGATAGTTTGAAGCCATACTATTGCCTGAGGTCCTTCCTAAGCTGTATAAAATCGTCTAATAGTTGCCAGAATAGGAGGAAAAGGACGTCCCTGGTACTGTGTGGGTTAAGAAACAAGTCAAATTATATAAACAACAAAAAACACAGCCTATGTTTAAGCCCAGAGCGGACAAAACATAGCACAGAAGTAAGAGAAAATTAAGATCATATAAGAACATAAGAACATAAGAAAATGGGAGTCTGCAAAAAGCCGATCGGCCCACACAAGGCAGATCCCTGTCACACCCAACCCCAATTACATATAGGACACAAGAGACACAATAAACCAAAGAAAACCCAATACAGTAAAGAATAGACCCCAATTTATAAAAGCAACAATACATAAACACTATAATTAACAACATGGCGGACAACAGAGAGTTCGGCAGTATAAATAAATAAGTATGGGACAAGGTTATGTGGGGTCACCGTTTTTTTTTTTCTCTCCTTTTCTCTCTTTCTCTGGCTTGTATCCATTCGGCTCCATTCAGCCAACTGCTTTAAGACGTTTATCCCCATTCAGGTGTCGATTTCTTCCTGGTGAGCGATAGCGAGCCAGCACTGTATGGAGAAATCCGGCTTTGCCGGAGAAATTTTTCTGTTGAAAAATGTTCAAATTTAGTTTGCTGTAAAACAAAAAATATTTATGCTGGCTCGTTACCGCTCGCCAGAAAAATATTGACACCTGGATGGGGTTAAGCGTCTTAAAATAGTAGGCTGAATGGGGCCGAATGGATACAAGCCGAAGAGAGAGGGAGAGAGAGAGAAAACAAAAAGCGAGGCAAGGTTAAGAGGGTAAGCAGACCCGTACATCACCCATTACTCCGTGTCATCCGCCCATCTATCCGGCAGACCGTACTGTTCTATTTATCGATGGTGCTCTATATATCCATGTATCGAGTGTTCTATTTATCTATGGTACTCTTTCTATCAATGTATCTATTACTCTATCTATCTATGTATCGATTGCTATATCTATCTATGACATTCTTTCTATCCATGTATCGATTACTCTATATCGATTGCTATATCTATCTATGACATTCTTTCTATCCATGTATCGAGTGTTCTATTTATCTATTGTTACGACTGAGGTTTAAATATATCAGGCTCTTATTCATTGGACTAGTAATGGCATAAATGCTACAACGGAAAGCGCTAGATCCAACCTCTGATGTATATTCCCAGTGAACAAAGAACACAAATACTCTCCAGAGTTCTATATGCAATAATAGGTTATTAAACTCTCAATAAATGTGTGTCTACTCTAGGCTTAATGTTATGTGAAAACAGCCTATTACTACCTATAACCGAAGGTGCTTGGTTATGGTATGCAAAGTAAGGTGGTAAGAGAAGTTATAGCTTACGTTACTTTAACCTAACAAGTGCGCATGGGGGTAATTAGACACCTCTCCCTGTGCGCATGTATTTGAGGTGTTTCCTTCACTAAAATATTAATTGTACCATTAATAGCATTAATACTTATCCATATGTGCCTATTATGGGTTGATTATAAATGTATTAACCTGAAACAACAATAAAACGAGTGAAAACAGCGTTTGGATGGTCAAAATCGGAGATATAGCCCGCGAGTTGTATAATGTATGGGTGAGGCAAGCTGCTTTCCCGCCAATTTCCCCCAAGGCCACTGAGACACAGTCGATCGATACTCTCTCTCTCTCTCTTGCATTCGCTTGCTATCAGTGATGACCACACCCTGCAACCGGATTTCTAATGTTAGCACGAAAATATACCTCAGAATACGGAAATAACAGGGAAAATAGGTGATAACTGAAGGAGAGGAGGAAAGTGGGGAAGGAGGGGAGGTAGAGGACTGAGATTTTACATGGCCCAGGGGCCAAAACAAAATACATTTTTTTTTTTTTTTTTTTTTTTTTTTTCGATGTCAAAAGTTGATTTTTTTTTTCTCTGACTCTTAAGAGTCTCCCCGCAGTCCGCCGGGGGAACTCTTAAGAGTCTCCCCGCAGTTCCCGGCTTAATCAATAAATGTCAGGCACTCCTGCATGAAAGAAAGTGCACTAAAGTCCTTCAACACTAACAAGGAATCTTCTTTAAATGTTAGATGCTATAAAGATGCTCGAATCGGAAATGGAACCCAAAAAAGGCAGGCAGCGGAACAATGCTCGAGCAGACTATGCTCACAAAAAGGCAGAATATATAATGCAGTCGGAGCCAAGAATATCCTAAACGCTACAACACTAATAATAATCGCCACGACAATGCAGTATTCCTATCAACAAAAAGAGCCTAAGTCGTTTGTGTCTCAATACATCAAACTAGGCTGCGAAATGCTTGTGTAATCATAAACGGGTATGCATAAAAAGAGTAATTGGCTTAATATACTTAATGTCTACTATGACTGATAAAGTCTAGCTAGAGTCAATGATACGAGATACTGGTGCGCATGGCATGCCGCATAGCCTAGTGCAAATCTCAAGTCTGGGCGTCAAATATTACGTTATAGGGAAGGGTAGCTCTTGAGAAACCTTAATACCGAAGTATTAAGCGTTCTCCTGGCGTACCTCAAAGACAAACAACGAGCTTAGAACAGTGCAGAATGGTATAGGCAAAAAGCCCTCATTCGTGCATGCTCTACTCTCAATGGCACACAGACTAGAATTTACTCAATCAACTCCAGTTCTCAGGTATGTCGTGCAGCTTTTAACTAAAGCCAGCACTCATTGGAAACAATACCTTATAATATCAGACCCCTAGTCTAGCATTATCTAATCCAGCAGAACACTAATAATTATAGGAAGCAGTACTGAACTATATGAATGCTAACCAATGCTTCGTGATCAACTTATCTTAACAACTAACATACATAGGTTATATCAGACCTTAACGCACAATACAACTGGCCAGCATGAAGCTGATGTTGCAGAGTTAACCAGAGGGGGTATAATGTTAATAAAAGGTGGTGAAAGATATGGAAAATGAGAGAGATAGGCAGAGGAAAAGATTCTCAGGTGCAGTTTGGGGGACAGTTATCAAAGGGATAAGAGGGATGCGTTCTAGAAACCAGATCTGAGGGAGAAAGTGGCGAGAGGGCTGTATAATTATATACTAGCACTAGGTCGAGCCGCGTGGGAAAAAAGCGGTAACAAGTCCTTCAGCCAATACTAAAGAAGCCAGCCAAACATGACGTCACAAAGCATGGTAAAAAACTTCCTCAACGAATCCCCACGAGGCCAGCCAGCTATGATGTCATCGAGTATAGCAAAACACTACGCGCCTCCTCTCACTCTGTTCTACTCTCTCTCTCTCTCTCTCTCTCAATTCCTATCATTACTATTTAATGATAAAACATAATCTTTGCAATTAAATATATAAAGCCTTGACATGGGCAAAAACAAAGAGCCTTTCTGGACTGCCCATGACACGAGGTTTCATATGAAATAAAGCACACAATAATACATCAACTGTAGCCACATCCACTGCCCTGGCGATCCTAGCGAGTCACTGTAGGACAAGCCATGCGGTTCTAACGGAGTGGTTAACGTCACACTATGGTACTCTTTCTATCCATGTATCGATTACTCTATCTATCTATGTATCGATTGCTATATCTATCTATGACATTCTTTCTATCCATGTATCGATTACTCTATCTATCTATGTATCGATTGCTATATCTATCTATGACATTCTTTCTATCCATGTATCGATTACTCTATCTATCCATGTATCGATTGCTATATCTATCTATGATATTCTTTCTATCCATGTATCGATTACTCTATCTATCTATGTATCGATTGCTATATCTATCTATGACATTCTTGCTATCCATGTATTGATTACTCTAACTATCTATGTATCGATTGCTATATCTATCTATGACATTCTTTCTATCCATGTATCGATTACTCTATCTATCCATGTATCGATTGCTATATCTATCTATGACATTCTTTCTATCCATGTATCGATTACTCTATCTATCTATGTATTGATTGCTATATCTATCTATGACATTCTTGCTATCCATGTATCGATTACTCTAACTATCTATTTATCGATTGCTATATCTAATTATGACATTCTTTCTATCCATGTATCGATTACTCTAACTATCTATGTATCGATTGCTATATCTATCTATGAAATTCTTTCCATCCATGTATCGATTACTTTATCTATCTACAGTATGTATCGATTGCTATATCTATCTATGACATTCTTTCTATCCATGCATCGAGTGTTCTATTTATCTATGGTACTCTCTCTATCCATGTATCGATTACTTTATCTATCTAGGTATCGATTGCTATATCTATCTATGACATTCTTTCTATCCATGTATCGATTACTTTATCTATCTAGGTATCGATTGCTATATCTATCTATGACATTCTTTCTATCCATGTATTGAGTGCTCTATTTATCTATGGTACTCTTTCTCTCCATGTATCGATTACTTTATCTATCTAGGTATCGATTGCTATATCTATCTATGACATTCTTTCTATCCATGTATCGATTACTCTATCTATCTATGACACTCTTTCTATCCATGTATCGATTACTCTAACTATCTATGTATCGATTGCTATATCTATCTATGACATTCTTTCTATCCATGTATCGATTACTTTATCTATCTACAGTATGTATCGATTGCTATATCTATCTATGACATTCTTTCTATCCATGTATCGATTACTTTATCTATCTACAGTATGTATCGATTGCTATATCTATCTATGACATTCTTTCTATCCATGTATCGAGTGTTCTATTTATCTATGGTACTCTTTCTATCCATGTAACGATTACTTTATCTATCTAGGTATCGATTGCTATATCTATATATGACATTCTTTCTATCCATGTATTGATTACTTTATCTATCTATGTATCGATTGCTATATCTATCTATGACATTCTTTCTATCCATGTATCGATTACTCTATCTATCTATGTATCGATTGCTATATCTATCTATGACATTCTTTCTATCCATGTATCGATTACTCTATCTATCCATGTATCGATTGCTATCTATCTATGACATTCTTTCTATCCATGTATCGATTACTCTATCTATCTATGTATCGATTGCTATATCTATCTATGACATTCTTGCTATCCATGTATCGATTACTCTAACTATCTATGTATCGATTGCTATATCTATCTATGACATTCTTTCTATCCATGTATCGATTACTCTATCTATCCATGTATCGATTGCTATATCTATCTATGACATTCTTTCTATCCATGTATCGATTACTCTATCTATCTATGTATCGATTGCTATATCTATCTATGACATTCTTGCTATCCATGTATCGATTACTCTAACTATCTATTTATCGATTGCTATATCTAATTATGACATTCTTTCTATCCAAGTATCGATTACTCTAACTATCTATGTATCGATTGCTATATCTATCTATGAAATTCTTTCCATCCATGTATCGATTACTTTATCTATCTACAGTATGTATCGATTGCTATATCTATCTATGACATTCTTTCTATCCATGCATCGAGTGTTCTATTTATCTATGTTACTCTCTCTATCCATGTATCGATTACTTTATCTATCTAGGTATCGATTGCTATATCTATCTATGACATTCTTTCTATCCATGTATCGATTACTTTATCTATCTAGGTATCGATTGCTATATCTATCTATGACATTCTTTCTATCCATGTATCGAGTGCTCTATTTATCTATGGTACTCTTTCTATCAATGTATCGATTACTTTATCTATCTAGGTATCGATTGCTATATCTATCTATGACATTCTTTCTATCCATGTATCGATTACTCTATCTATCTATGACACTCTTTCTATCCATGTATCGATTACTCTAACTATCTATGTATCGATTGCTATATCTATCTATGACATTCTTTCTATCCATGTATCGATTACTTTATCTATCTACAGTATGTATCGATTGCTATATCTATCTATGACATTCTTTCTATCCATGTATCGATTACTTTATCTATCTACAGTATGTATCGATTGCTATATCTATCTATGACATTCTTTCTATCCATGTATCGAGTGTTCTATTTATCTATGGTACTCTTTCTATCCATGTATCGATTACTTTATCTATCTAGGTATCGATTGCTATATATATATATGACATTCTTTCTATCCATGTATCGATTACTTTATCTATCTAGGTATCGATTGATATATCTATCTATGACATTCTTTCTCTCCATGTATCGATTACTCTATCTATCTATGACACTCTTTCTATCCATGTATCGATTACTCTATCTATCTAGGTATCGATTGCTATATATATATCTATGACATTCTTTCTATCCATGTATCGATTACTTTATCTATCTATGTATCGATTGCTATATCTATCTATAACATTCTTTCTATCCATGTATCGATTACTTTATCTATCTATGGCACTCTATATATCCATGTATCGATTACTTTATCTATCTATGGCACTCTATATATCCATGTATCGATTACTATATCCGTCAATGTCAAGTAACTGTATATTTTTCTGTAAGTTCGTATTAATAGACTATGGATAACAATGTTAACATATTAATGATTCTTTGGTGCTCTATTTATCCATGTATCGATTTATGTATCAATCACGGTTTACATAAATATGTTAGGGTCTTCATTTTGTATGTGTTTTAAAGAGACAAATTGCAGGTTGTCTATAACGAGTGTCTCACAAAGCCGAAAGAGTGATAGGGCCGAATTCAAGGGACGTTGGGATAAACATGCCTGGACACACGAAGTAAAAAACAGTTTAATCATAGGATGAAGGAAAGATTGATTGATGGAGTGAGTGTTATACGTTTGTCTACATATAATCTAATACATGCAACTCACAACATTTACTAGCCTGCATATATTTAACTGACACACCATTTATAACTATACCTCTCTATGGCAATTGTCTATTCTTAAGTCGATTGCTATATCCGTCACCGCCTACAGAGATATATGCGGGTGTGCATATTTACTGTCAAGAATATATCACCAATATCTCAAAACATATATACTCAATACACGGGCCATATATATCTCTGTGTAAGGATGTCTGTTCATACATGGATTGGTATATGCATTCCACTTCACAAATGCATATGTGGGTATGTGGTTTTGAAAGCCGAAATCGATCTCAAGCATTTACAAAAAATTCAACTGTGTTGGTGGTGTAATGGTTTAGATGCTTATGTTCTGGGTGTGGTGTCCCGAGTTCGAATCCCGGGAAGATCATATGCTTTCATTAGTTTATTCAAGTGCATTGGGGTTTGTAATTGATGATTAATGTTAAGAACGGGGTATTACTTATTTATATTCATACTTCTCAACAAACATATATATTGGTGTGTGTTTTTGAAAGCCGAAACAGATCTATAGTATTTCAAATAATTTAAAAACTCATCTATCTCTTCATGGCATTCTGTTTATCTATCGTTGGTATGTCCGTCACGGCCAAATACCCTGACTCGTATATGTCTGATTAAGGGGATATGGACCATTTTTCTTGTCCTCTTTCTTCCCCATGTTTAGCCCCATTTGTTTTCAGATTTATGACATTCGGCCCATTAGTTTGGCGATTTTAACACCTTTAGCTCCATTTCGTTGTGAATTTTAAGATTTATTCTCCCTTTACACGTTTTAAGCTTTAACTAATTTCAGTATGTAAATATTTTCTATGAAAATCTGAATTATAATCGTAAATATTCGTTCTAAATTAAAGCATTTTAAATTATATCTTGAGTCTCTCTCTCTCTCTCTCTCTCTCTCTCTCTCTTATATATATATATATATATATATATATATATATATATAGTATATATACAGTATACATTTATTTGCCTGGCATTCCATCGCTTGAGTTGTTTTGTTCTGTCCCAACTCACACACACATAGACACACACACACACACATACCTTTCTGACAGTCTCATCCCCCATTCCATACCATGCATTTATAGCTACGTGATATACAACTGTCACGATCTCTCTCTCTCTCTCTCTCTCTCTCTCTCTCTCTCTCTCTCTCTCTTTTTTCATATGATTTTCTGCCCCCCTCCCTCTCTCTCTCTCTCCAAATTTTGACAGCATAGAATTTTATCCTTTTTCTCCAAACTCTCCTCTGTATATAGAAACCAATTTTTTGTTTACGCTCGTCTCCTTTCGTTTCGCACTCTTTTACAACTTTCTTGTATTCTACCTATCCTATATTTGGACAATTTGGCTGAGGCTAGAGAGAGAGAGAGAAAGAGAAAGAAAGAGAGAGACAGAGACAGAGAGAGAGAGAGAGAGAGAGAGAGAGAGAGAGAGAGTCTATTATAAATCGATAGACAGATTGAGACAGGCAAAGAGATGGAGAGAGAGTGAGTGGCGGGGGGGGGGAGGTGAGGAAGAAATAAGTATAGATAGATAGATCATTTATACAGAGAGAGAAAGAGAGGGAGGGAGGGGGGCGGGGGACAATTCAAGGGGGCAGCACTCCCCCTTGTCAACCTGTCCGTCACCCCAGAGAGTGTTGAGCTATTTCGGTGTCTAGTATGTTGCTGCTCGTTCTCACTATCAGTTACATATTATATATAAATTATATATATATATATATATATATATATATATATATATATATATATATATATATACCAAAATCAATTGTACATACCTGTTTCATGACCGAAATGGCCACAATACCGTTGGAGCCCAGTGTTGCTTCACTCATGTTGCTGTACAGATCCACATTGAACCCGTACAGCTGAATCTGGAAGGACAAGAATAACAGATATAATAATGCCGAGTTCCTTAACCCCTTCTGTACCGGTGACGTTTTTTGCATCGGATTTCAGCACCATTTAGACGATTTTTGTAGCTTAGGAAGGATATAGGATTGCTAAAACGATTAATTGAGATAGTCTGTAGCTTATTGAATGGGTAGAGGTCCTTCCCAAGCTGAATAAAATCGTCTAATAGTAAGAAAAATAGAGTGAAAAGGGACGTCGCCGATAGAGAAGGGGTTAACTCTCTCAAGATGCCAGGACGTGTTGTTTCCTTATCAATGAACTCTCTGAACTACATATTATTATCCTCCCTAAATTATAAAAAAATCGTCTATTGATTTGCCAAATAAAAGAAAGAAAGACTACCTCCAATACTGAAGGGGTTAATCTGTCAACAGGTTTAAGGGGGAGGGAGTCGCTTTTTCTGGACCCCCTTCTCCCTCATGATTAGTATATTTGTTTTGAAATTTTAAGAAGTTGGTCCTGTTAGTTTGGCGATTATGATACCTTTCGCCTCATTTATTTGTCATTGTTAAGACTTTTTGTGGCATTTAGGTGTCTTTTTTTTTTTCATAGCGAGCGACCTTAAAGGGGGGGGGGGGGGGTGTAGGGAGAGTTTTTTAAGCTTGATGAAGGTCTAGCGAGGAAACTAAAAAAATAAATTAATATATAAATAAATAGACCCCTGAAAATAACCAGTGTCCCCTTTAAACCACATAAAGGTTAACATATTGTGTTGGTTGGTATCATAATATCTCCTGGTATTTAAACTACTGTAGATACGACCATATGATATTCACATTAATATTGACCTTTATGATTCTAGATACTGATGGTGGTAGAAATGGCAGCTTTTGTAACACACCCACTTACTTAGTCACTCACTAAATATGTATATATATTGTAGATTCATATCGTGTGTGTGTGTGTGTGTGTGTGTGTGTGTGTGTGTGTGTGTGTTAAGCACTCAAACCGTATAGATGTGTCCATGTATATATCTACAGTACTTCAAAATACAAACAATATGGTTTCGACTAGCAAAGTATAAAAATAAAAATAAAATATATATATATATTATATATATATATTGAGAATATCACAAATACACGTGAGCCACTAAATGTTTCTAATCTCTCAGTGGGGATCGAACCGTCGACCATCAGGACGATAGCCGACGCTTTAATCAATTACACCACGGCAGTCTGCCGTGGTGTAATTGATTAAAGCGTCGGCTATCGTCCTGATGGTCGACGGTTCGATCCCCACTGAGAGATTAGAAACATATATATATATATATATATATATATATATATATATATATATATATATATATATAAATAGTAAATATTGTCTATTCCACAACTTTCAGTCCGCCGATTAGATAGCCGGTGACACACGAGCGCATTTTCCGGCAATTTTCGATGAGCAATTTTATGTTCTCGTACTATTTGGAGGCGTTTTAGCACTGGAAACGGAAACGAAGTCGAAGGTAGATTATATTAGGTAGTTTAATTCTTATCGAACTTCAATTTTAAAGCTGCCAAACTATAATTGACAGAATAAATTGCCGAAAGAAGTGCTCATGTGACCTACCTTTTAAGGGGAAATGTTTTTTGTTTTATTATTTCATATATATTATACCGGTATAACGGGTATATATATATTTATATATATATATATATATATATATATATATATATATATATTTTTGTTTTTGTTTAGTCGATTAATTAATTTGTTCTTTTATTTCTTAGCTTCCTCACTAGACCTCCATAAAGCTTAGAAAAACACCCCTAGACCCCCCTTCAAGATACATTTGTAAAAAAAATCGGTAGTAAAATGTCCCGGCCCAAGGCCGATGCCTCTTAAAATTTCAGGCTCGCTTTCGCTCGCCAGGAAAAAAACGACACCTAAAAGGCACGAAAGGTCTTAAAATTGACAACGAAATGGGGCGAAAGGTGTTAACATCGCCAAACTAATGGGCCGAACGTCTTATAATCTCAATACAAATGGGCTTAACACGAGGGAGAAAAGGGACCAGACAAACGACCCATCTCCCCTTTTAAAGCAGCCAACAGTCCACTTATTAATTCACTTTGATAACTTTCCAATCTGATTAATTAAAGACAGATTGGTACAGTCAGACGCGTTAATGTTCTCAGCTGATGGAATAATGAGGCGATGGAACATAATATGCTCTCTCTCGCTCTCGCTCTCTCTCTTTACTAGAATTAAGTCCTGACTGTCACGATCTCAGTTCTATTTTTGCAATAATCACTACTAATAAACTAGGATCCAGGTTCTTTTACCTTTATACAAATAAAATTCTAAGAAAACCAGACCCAAATCATTTAACAGGAGAGTAATACACCAGAAACACTTATTTTAATGAACAAGCAACGTATATACAAACAAACAAATATTTAAGAATCTAGCTATGCTTTATATATGTATGAAGTTAAGCTTGTAAAAGTTTGCCCCTACTTCAACCTTTAAAGTATCAATTACAAACCCTCAATCTAATATATAAAGTTAAACAAGTTTCTACCGATTTACTTAAGCAATCAATTGAATCAATTCAAAGTCAAACCACCAACCATTCTAATATATCAAGTTAAACAAGTTTCTACCGATTTACTTAAGCAATCAAGTGAATCAATTCAAAGTCAAACCATCAACCATTCTAATATATAAAGTTAAACAAGTTTCTACCGATTTACTTAAGCAATCAAGTGAATCAATTCAAAGTCAAACCATCAACCATTCTAATATATAAAGTTAAACAAGTTTCTACCGATTTACTTAAGCAATCAAGTGAATCAATTCAAAGTCAAACCATCAACCATTCTAATATATAAAGTTAAAACAATTGTTTACCGATTTACTTAAGCAATCAAGTGAATCAATTTAAAGTCAAACCATCAACCATTCTAATATATAAAGTTAAAAAAGTTTTTACCGATTTACTTAAGCAATCAAGTGAATCAATTCAAAGTCAAACCATCAACCATTCTAATATATAAAGTTAAACAAGTTTTTACCGATTTACTTAAGCAATCAAGTGAATCAATTCAAAGTCAAACCATCAACCATTCAAATATTCACTGATCTTTTCACTACTCATAACATAGGACATCAATCTAGTAAGAGTTTGGAAGTCCTTGATCCTTTCTTTAATGTACACTCACAAATTAATAGTTAAAGCAAAGTTAATCTATTAGGATCACATAAATACAGGTAACGTCAGTCCAATACTTGAATAGTTGACTTATGAATACTAAATTAATGGAGATAATATTCCTATGCTAACCTAGCTAAAAACAACAGACACCACTTACGTTGGGCATGGCCGGGAACCGCATCACCCTGTCACAGTCACCAATCCAAGCTTCAAATACCGGCCAAGATTAACTAAATTATGCTATCACAATTATCATCAAGTTACCACAATACCGTTACGCAACTCTACAGTTACTTTAACTTCAATCGTAAATGAGCCACAAGTTACCACAATAACGCTATACCGAACTACAGTTACATAGGTTCCATTAAACTTGACCGTAAGAACACCGATACACACTGTAGAACCACTGGCGCGGTAGCTTGGACGGGTAGTAAATCCAACTGACCCTGTGACTCCAGGGTAATGGCGGCAGCTCCCAACCACCTCCACTGCAAGTGATGTCCGATCCTAAACTGCTTCTCAATTCCCTCCATTGCTGGAAGAAAACACAAAGATATAAATGACCAATCAGAAACTATTTTACCTACGTCAGCTACTTTGCATAAAACACTTAACTAAGATTAAAGAAAAAATGGATGAACAGATCGAAACAATAATAAAGATCTTTGGAACTCTAATGCTACAATGAATAATAATCTTTGTACTTGAAACACTTTAAGCCGACCATGAATCTAGTGTTCATGTCACTATGCATCTGAAACAACTGAATCACTGTTTCGTCTTTCTAACATATACACTAATCTCTATAATTTCGTGACACTGACTACCTCGTTTGGATCGTAAGGTCTGTGTGGCCAGTGTATCTATGTAAATCTCTCTCTCTCTCTCTCTCTCTCTCTCTCTCTCTCTCTCTCTCTCTCTCTCTCTCTCTCTCTCTCTCACCTATCGCCACTGGAAGCCTAATTCTGCGTATCTAAATGTTTTTGTTTTCGGTTAGGCTATCACCCCTGATAACCTATTGTTGAGTATTTCAACATATTTGTTTTCGGTTGAAATGATTGAAGTGTTTCTAAAGTGAGTGAAGTGTTTTAAAGTGAATTAAGTGTTTTAAAGTGAGTTAAGTGTTTTAAAGTGAGTGAAGTGATCTGAAGAAACTGACTGTTACCATGCCGCGCACTTGTACGAACTGCGCCGGTAGGTTTGGTGAGTCCATGTTTGCTACTGTCGATCTTCAAGTCTGCCGTCTCTGCCAGCAACGAGAGAATTTGACAGTGAAATTAGATGAAGCCTACAACAAGATCAACGTCCTCACCATGAAGCTGGAATCACTCCAAGAGTTTGTAACACTCAATGTTGGAGTACCACAAACTTCAATTGTCACCGCAACTCCAGCAGCCACCAACGCCCCAACGTCAATTGCCAACAATTCAACGCCTGCAGTAGCCATTTCAGCTGATGGTTCCGATACTCAAGAAACAAATGGTGACTCTCTTCCCCCTCAAGACAACTTCCGTGTCGTGAGGAACAACGTTTGCCCCAAGACCAGGAAAACCATACCGATTACCGAGTGTCAAAACCGCTTCAAGATACTCACAGACTCAGATAACGAAGCGGAAATAGAAGAAGTCCGGCTCGTGGGAGACTCGATGATATGTGGTCAGCTCACAGAGTTTTGCGCCAGAGCACCTAAGACCAGGAAGCGTTTTTGTATCCCTGGTGGTGGTGTGGACGACGTAGTTGCTGCAGTTGACGAAGTATTTAAGCTGGCCCCTGCTAATACAATGTACGTCATCCACGTTGGATCCAACGATGTACAGCGAACCCGGTCGGAAGATTTGCTTTTAACACCTTACGAGCGGCCTATGCGGTTTATTATATGTACCGCACAGCGGGGTGTTTTTAGCCAAAATAGGGCTGTTTACGTGATCATTTTCATGCCTAAATAAGACCCAGAACGTAAAACAAGTACCTATCCCTGAAAGGGCATAAACAGAGCTTTCGAATGACACCATAACGATCCTTGTATGATGGATAGTTTTCTTGCAATAACCGTGCAACGCGAGTGCAAAAAGCAGGTAATTCGGTAGTTTCGGTACATAATTGAGTATGTAGCGAGTGAGAGAGGGAGGAGGGAGCTGAGATTTGTGTCAGTAGGTTCGCCGCGGTGGTCTGGAGCAGTCATACGCTCGCTAGTCTCCTGCCACCACTTGTCTCTCTCTCTCAGCCACATTACGTGCTGAAATTGCCACTCGACCTATGTCGAGCGCCGCCACATAGTCCAGCTTTTTTTAACTCGACTTATGTTGCTCGCCGCTAATTAAGGGTTAAAGTACCAGCAGCTGATCAAGTCGTTTAAGGAGAAGTCATCAAGATTCATCGTCTCAGGAATCGTCCCCCGGCTTGGTGTAGAGAGCCGATTTTACAACATAGCCAACAGCACAAATCGTTGTCTAGCAAACCTCTGCAGGAAGGAAAACGTGGGATTCGTCGACACCTGGGACAATTTCTACTACGATGACTATTTGTTTTCGGACGATGGAGTTCATCTGAACCAGATGGGAGCAGCACGTTTTGGGCGTCTTCTCAACGATGCGGTGAAGGATTTTCGGAGAAGAAATCGACTCAGCACAGGACAACCAGGAAGGAGGACCGAAGACAGCGAGGGCGACAACCTGCGAAGGAATTAAATGCTAATCTGTCAAGAACCGTGAATTTGGATAAAACTCCACCAACACGACCCAAATTCAAAACCGCCAGGGATAATGACCGAGGACCGATGACAGCCATGAATGTAAATGTAGATCCGACCAGAACCAAAATTTGATTAAAGAACGTTCTGTGAGTTCTAAAACCGCAACTTTAAAGGTTTTCTATGCAAACGCTCGTAGCATACGCAATAAATTTTTAGATTTTGAAGAACTAGTGTTTACTGAAAACTATGATGTGATTGGTATAACAGAATTTTGGCTCAATACAGTAGATAGATACTTTTTAGCAGAGTATTCACTTCCCGGTTATGTAATGTTTGAGAAAAGCCGAATGAATAAAAATGGAGGTGGCGTTTTATTTTATATCAAAGAAAGTCTTAACCCGACCCTCTTGTCAAAACCTCAAATTGTGAACGTCAATACATCTTTTGTGCTAATAAAGAATAATAAAGGTACAAAAATAATACTTGCATTAATATACAGACCTCCAGCTCAATCAGTGCAAACTGACCGAGAAATTTATGAACAAATTGCAGATGTAAGTAACTCACAAGATACCGTATTTTTTGGCGACTTTAATTTACCTGTGACCAAGTGGGGCGATACTCTTACTTCACACTCCGGACATGACTTGTATACGAACTTGCAAGAGAGTTCGCTTTATCAATTTGTTCGAACACCGACCCGTGGTAATAACGTTCTTGACATTGTACTTGCAACAAAAGAAGAATTAATAGAGAATTTGAATGTTGGTGAAGAATTCAGTAACAGCGACCATCGTACGATAACTTTCACTTTAAACTTTACTAGTAACGAACAAAATAGGAGCATCGAAAAAGTTCCTAATTTCAAGAAAGCAAACTTTCATAAACTTAGAGCTATGTTTAAAGAAACTGACTGGAGCTTTTTAATTAACAATAACGACATAAATACATCTTGGAAGTTATTCGAAACCACTTACCTAAAAGCAGTGCAAGACTGCATACCATCGAAAATACGGCATCCAGGCCATAATAATAAGCCCAAATGGTGGAATAAAGATATTTCAAACTGCCTGCTTGCTAAAAAATTTGCAAATGATAGATTAAAATCCTCACAAAATGACGAAGAACGGGTGAAATTTGTAGAGCTACGACGCAAAGCCAAAAAGTTAATTAAGCAAAGTAAAAAGACCCTAGAGTTACATATTGCGAATCAAAGTAAAACAAACCCGAAAGAATTCTATAGTTATATCAGAAAGAAAAAAGTAGTTACTTCAACTGTTGGACCGTTAGTCGATGAAAATGGAGAATACACCAAAGACGAATTACAATTGAGTAATGCCCTCAATACCTTCTTTGCATCAGTTTTTACAACAGAAGACCTCAGTGATATCCCTACACCATTGCTGATTAAGATTGATAATTCAGATGTTCTAAGCAATATCACCGTTACAGAGAGAGAAGTATTGAATTGTTTAGATAAACTCAAGGTAAATAAAACGCTTGGACCTGATACAATCTCGCCTAGAGTTCTAAAGGAAGCTACGGATGAGCTCTCCAAACCAGTGACAATACTATTCAATACATCCTTGCAGTCTGGAACTATGCCTGATCAGTGGAAGATAGCCAATGTAACACCGATATTCAAAAAAGGCAGCAAATCCCTACCCAGTAACTATCGTCCAATTAGCTTAACCTCAGTTGTATGTAAAATGCTAGAAACGGTCATAAGAGACAGACTCGTAAATCACTTAGAGGAAAATAACATACTTAAAGATACTCAACACGGCTTTCGTAAAAAACGTTCCTGTTTAACAAACCTCTTAGACTTCTTCCATGATATCCTCAACCTCTACGATGAGAGTAAAGCTGTAGATATTAAATACCTTGATTTTCAAAAGGCCTTTGACAAAGTTACCCATAAATGTTTACTGCTAAAACTAAAAGCGCATGGAATACAAGACGGTGTGTTGAAATGGATAGAAAATTGGCTCAGCGACAGAAAGCAAAGAGTAGTCATAAACGGTAAGGCATCTAAATGGACCAATGTAAGTAGCGGGGTACCCCAGGGATCGGTACTAGGACCAATTCTCTTTCTAATTTACATCAACGACATAGATGAGGGTCTCACCTGTACAATCTCAAAATTTGCTGACGATACAAAAATTGCAAATAGCGTACTCTCAAAAGATAAGTTGACGATATGCAACACAATCTAGATAAATTGTCACATTGGGCCCAAATTTGGCAAATGAGTTTCAATGCGGATAAATGTAAAGTACTACATATCGGATACCTAAACGAGAAAGCAAACTATTCGATGAATGGCACTCAGCTTAAGAATGTAAACAGAGAAACCGATCTGGGAGTAACAATATCGAGTAACCTAAAACCGAGTCAACAATGTTCAGAAGTTGTTAAGAAGGCAAACAAAATAATTGGCTTTATAGGCAGGTCATTTGAGCATAAATCCAAAGACGTTATCCTAACCCTTTACAATTCCTTAGTCCGCCCTCTTCTGGAATACTGCGTTCAATGCTGGTGCCCTTATTACCAAAAAGACATAAACAAGCTAGAACGAGTTCAACGTAGTTACCAAAATTATACCTAACCTAAAGAACAAACCATACGAAGAGCGTCTTAGAGAATTAAATCTATTTCCTTTAACCCAGCGCAGATTAAGAGGTGACTTAATTGAAGTGTTCAAAATCATCAAAGGCATCGACAATATGAACTGTAGTAAGTACTTCACTATCGACCAATCTAATTACACGCGGGGAAACGGTTGCAAAATTATTGGTAAATCTTTTAACTCAAACGAATCTAAGAATTTCTTCTTCAATCGAGTTGTCAACTTGTGGAATGGGCTTCCCCGAGACGTTATAGACTGCAGCACCGTTGATTCATTTAAACTCCGCCTAGACAAATATCTCGCATCAAACCCGCGACTGACTGCGTTTGTAAATGAATAACTTTATTTTATCCTCCCCTCAGTTACTAACCCATATGTCCCCTATTAAATTCCTTGTCCTGCCACGGACATTAGTTCCAGGGCAGTAGTTCCCTTTCCAATGTTCCCTTACCCACTCTAAACCACTGTTTGGACACTTGATCCTCAGTGTTTTGGAGGACAAGCAGCCTAGAAGGCTAGACCTGTTGTTGCTTGATTTCCTTTGTACTCCTTTGTACATTTGTACTAAGGCTATTGAGTTATAGTAATTATATAATTGAATCTACAATGAGATCAATGCATATAAAAAGTCTTTCAATTATTCTTTTATATCATCACGAATTGTTTCTTACATTGCTTTCCCGTTTAAACCCTTCTCTACTGGTGACGTCTTTTGCATTTTATTCTAGCTATATTTAGACGATTTTGTGCAGTTTCGAAAGATCTGTGGTAGTAAAAAGGGTTAAGTGAGATAGTTCAAAGCTTGTTAATTGCTGGAGACCCTTTTCAAACTGAATAAAATCGTCTAATAGTAACTGGAACTGAAGGGGTTAAACCTTACCATCAGATTATTCTTCCTTCTTACTTCCTCCCTCCTTTTATCCCCCTCTCCTCCCCCCTGTCTCTGCTCTTTCTTACCTCCCTCCCTCCTCCTCTCCCCTCCCTCCAAACCTTTCTTTCCTCCCCCCCCCCCTCCCGTCTCCCTCCTTTCCACACCCTCTCCTTCCTCCCCCTCTCCTCTCCTTCCTCTCTCCTTCCTCCCCCCCCCCTCCTCTCTCCTCTCCTTCCTCCTTCTTTCCCTCCCAATCTCCTCTCCTTCCTTCCCCCTTTCCTCCCCCCCTCCTCTCCTTCCTCCCTCCCCCTTCCTCTCCTTCCTCCCTCTCCCTTTCTCTCCTCTTTCCTCCCTCCCTCCTCCTCTCTTCCCTTCCCTCCCTCTTACCCTCCTCCTATCTTCCCTCCCCTCCCTCTTACCCTCCCCATCTCCTTCCTCCCTCCTTTCCTCCCTCCTCTCCTTTCTTCCTCGCTCCTTCCCTCCCCAATTCCTCCCTCCCAACCTCCCCCCTCTCCTCTCCCCCTCCCTCTGTTCTCTTTATCTTAGAAACATTAAAGATTTGTTATCGGGATTTCTTTCCGAATAATCTCCATCAATAAAACCAGGTAAAGATTGAGGTGAGAGGAAGCGGCAGACTAAACCGAAGAGAAAGAGGAAGAATAGGATAAATGAGCTAAATGAACAGATAAAGGAATATCAAGTAAAATAAGAAAGGAGTGAATATAGGAAAGAAGAAAAATCCAAAGAAGAAAACCGGAGAATAAGAATGAGAGAGAGAGAGAGAGAGAGAGAGAGAGAGAGAGAGAGAGAGAGAGAGAGAGAGAGAGAGAGGGGCAAGGGAGAACAGGAAATTAAGAAAAAGGAGTAAGAAAAATAAGACAAATAAAAAGGAGAAAATACAGAAGACAACGACGACGAAGAAGAAGAATGAAAAGAAAAAGAAGAAGACGAACATATCAATCTTAATGGGGCAAAACATGAGGGAGAAGGGTGTTCACAAAACGCATAAAACAGTCCATAAGAATAGTACTCTAAGATAAATATACTTTCCTCAATGTTTCTCAATATAATCAACATAAAAAACAAATCCCCAACTACAAAAATACTCTAACAATCCCTCTCCTTCCACCTTTATAACCTCTCTCCAATCTCTCCCTACAGCCCCCCCTCATCGTCCCCCCCCCCCCCCTTCTGCCGAAGGTATCGAGACATTTCGTTTCCTGACCAAATCGCTGCCGAGTAGTTTATGACGGATACTTAAGGGGGAGGAAGTAGTTTTTTCTCCCAAAGGTATATTCCCATTAACTTTTGACATTTTAAAACGTTCGCTCCATTAGTTTGGCGATTATAAGACCTTTCGCCGCCATTTTCTGCCAATATAAAGACCTTTCGTGCCATTTAGGTGTAGATTTTTTACTTGCAAGCGATAGCAAGCCCTGTTATTCTAGGATGGACCGGCCTCCCAACACTAAACACCTCCCAATGAAATTAATGAAAGCATGTGATCCTCCCGGGATTCGAACCTGGGTTACCACATACAGATCTTATACTCTCTAACCATTACACATTCAAGACAGTTAAAGGTTAAGTACATGACTACGATTTTATATCCATTTATCGAATACTGGATATCAATCTAATCATGTACTCAGACCCAACTGCATACTAAATAAAACAGACGATAAACAAATTGACTTCCAATATATAACCATTTCAACGGCATCTACATTTGTTTGTCTATTTTCAACAAATATTTAATTATTGTAGGGTAATAAGAATATAATTATTAGGTTAGGTTAGGATTTACTTAGTTATGTTTGGTTAGTTACGGTATGTTAAAAATTATGTAGTGATTTCTGTGTAGTAAGTAGCGGAGTGGTCAGGTGGCGAAAAGTCTACCATACCCTATCTCTCTCTCTCTCCTATAATACCTCTTTACAAGCTTACTATAAATCTGAAACCTCTAATGACTCTCTCTCTCTCCTATAATACCTCTTTCCAAGCCTACTATAAATCTGAAACCTCTAATGACTCTCTCTCTCGCCTATAATACCTCTTCACAAGCCTACTATAAATCTGAAACCTCTAATGACTCTCTCTCTCCTATAATACCTCTTCACAAGCCTACTATAAATCTGAAACCTCTAATGACTCTCTCTCTCTCCTATAATACCTCTTCACTTCACAAGCTTACTATAAATCTGAAACCTCTAAGACTCTCTCTCTCTCTCTCTATCCGCTATAAATCTGAAACCTCTAATGCCGTGTAGGATTCCAAAGCTTAACCCAGTCTGTATATTTTGAGAATGCATTAATTCAGTCTCTTTTGGCTATCAATAAATCACTTTAGTCAGATGTGGATGGCTATATTATGTGAATTAATTGCTCAGACTTTGTTTTATTCCAGTTGAACCTTAGAGACCATTCCTAAGCTGAATAAAGTATGTATAATGTTAACTACAATATAATTGTATAAAGTGTCTTAACCCCTTCAGTACCGGTGACATCCTTTTCATTATAATCTGGCAACTACGAGACAGTTTTATTCAGTTTAGGAAGGATGTCTAACCGTTAAAAGATTACAGACTATATCTTAATTGATCCTTTTAGCTACCATATAAAATTATCAAGCTTCATAGAATCGTCTAAATGCAACTGAAAAAAAAAGTCTCGCCGGCACTGCAAGGGTTAATATTGAAAGGGTTAAGATGTTCGCTTTAACCCTGTTTGTTCCGTGGGGGGTCTGTTTCGGATCTCCCTGCTTTGCTCCTTTAGTTAGATCTTAAGACTTTCACCCCATTAGTCTGGCGATAATAAGACGATTCACCCTATTCATATTTCGATTTTTTTTTCCTGGGCGAGCGATAGCGAACCTGTAACTTGGATATCGGCCTTCCGACATTTTGTTATCGACGTGTGCCCAAATTTAGCTTGAAAGGGTCAGGATATGCATTGCTTAGTTTGAATGATATTTTAAAACCTAGGGAACAAACTAAAATATATTGCTAGAAAACGGCAAAGCAACCAAAATCATCAAGAATAATCATAGAATATATAATAACCCGCAAAATGTTCGGATCAGATAATGTTAATGGTTCAAATGTACATATGGGCGTAAACCTACTATGGCTTGCGACTGTACATAAACTTTACATATTTCTAGTGACGTATTATGTAGAGCGGAAGGTGAAGGTTGGAAAGTGGGTCTGGGCGGGTGTTGTTGATTCATTTATTATTAAGATGGGCTAGCACCTTCCCTACTGTATGTTAAAGGTGGGGCTCATGGTTTGAGGTAGACATGGAATGATAATCGCCAAGCTGTACATAATTATCTTGTAAAATGCAATGGCACTGAAATAATTATTAACAATGGTATAAAGGATTTTGTGGATCGTCTATACCAGGCCTGTGACGTCACACCAGTATAAGTCCACCATCCAGTCTAGGATAAGGATACTGGTGTGATGTCACTATGACGTCACAGGTCCGGTATAGACGAACCGCAAAATCCTTTATACCATTGTTAATCATTATTTCAGTGACATTGCATTTTACAAGATAATTATATGCAGGTTGGCAATTATTTTTCAATGTTTTTTTTTTTTTTTAAGAGACAATGAACGGAGGAAGGAAAAACACTGATAAAACAAAAAGGTCCATGTGCCTAAAGGCATCATCCATTCATAAAATATTTGTAACAACTGGATTTAAACATTTGTAGATTGTAAGTTTGTGGAAAGCAATTCGAGGGAAGTGAATTCCAAAGAGTAGTAGGTCTGGGGATAAATGAATTCTGATAAGCAGAAGTTCTGCATTGTGGAGGAGAAAGTGTAAATTCATGGGCGCTCTCAGCTGCCCTAGTTCTACGGGGAAAGATGTGGAGAGGCGGCACAATTGATGTGAAAATATCTGTAGAATAATGCAAGGGATGCAACGTTTCTTCGTATGGATAATGTAGGAAGGTCCTGTGTGATTGCAGGGTTATTGATTAATCTAATAGCTTTATTTTGAATTTTGTCCAACTGCCTCAATGCAACCACTCACTTCCACCCCACAGAGGTGAACAGTAATCCATCTGAGAACGCACATGACTTTTATATATTACGGCCAACTGCTCGTCAGTGAAGAATTCTCGAACTCTGTACAGGAGTCCCAGTTTTTTAGAGGCATTCTTAGCAATGCTTCTAACATAATGTGTCCAGCTCAAGTTAGTAGTTAATGTTACACCGAGAATGTCAATACTAGGGGAAGTGGGAATATTTACATCATTAAAAAATATATGGGAGTCAGTGAGATTCTGTCGGTTAGAAAATTGAATGTACTTGGTTTTCTGTGCATTAAAGGAAACCAGATTCTCTTGTCCCCATTCATTAATTCTAGAAAGGTCCTGGTTCAGAGAAATTGCAGTGTTTATTTTTGAATTTATAAGATCGGGTTGGGTGAAAGAATTGGTAAATGTGAATGAACTGTGGAGTGTTGAGTCATCTGCGTAGGAATGTATTGGATTATGAGTGGTAGATATGAGATCATTGATATATATATATTTTTTTTAAGAGACAATGAACGGAGGAAGGAAAAACACAGATAAAACAAAAAGGTCCATGTGCCTCAAGGCATCCTCCATTCATAAAATGCTTGTAACAACTGGATATGAATGAGGAACAGAGTTGGGGCCAAAACTGATCCCTGGGGAACACCAGCATTTATTGAGTGAAATTGAGAATAAAGGCCATCTACCATTACACATATTTTTCTGTTATGAAAATAAGAAGAAATTAGTGGAACTAATGATGCAAGGCCGTAGTGTGACATCTTCGACAATAAGGATTGATGCCAGACTCTATCAAATGCCTTTGATATATCCAGTGCTATTGTATGTGTTTCACCATGTTGGTCTGTACCTTGGTTGATTTGATGCGTAAGAAGGCAAAGAATGTCTGCAGTTGATCGACATCGTCTAAAACCATATTGCCTATCACTGATTAATTTATTATTCTCCAGATGCTTAATTATGTGATTATTTAATATAATTTCAAAGACTTTGCCAAGAGTGGAAGTTATAGCTATTGGTCTGTAGTTTGATGGATCTGAAGAGGCACCTTTTTTAGGAACTGGATGGATGTTTGCTTCTTTCCAGGGTACTGGGAAGCATGAGGTATGAGTACACAGACGGAAAAAATTTGCAAATACAGGAGCGAGCACCAAGGAGCAATTCTTAAGTACTATTGGAGGAATTTCATCTGGACCAGGAGCATTACCTACTGAGAGATTCTACAAAATAGTTTTGACATGTCTGGTGTGGATCTTAAGTGCGGGAATTTCAGGCGAATTAAAATTAAGTACAGGGACATCTTGATTTATTTCATCTAAGGTTGAGTTGGTGGACAAAATATCCGCAAGAAGGTTAGCTTTACCTCGTGGGTCACTTACAAGATTGCCAGTTGGAGATTTTAATGGTGGAATGGATGAAGCAGTAGTGAAGTTGGATTTGAATGAGTTAAGAGTAGACCAAAATATTTTGTTATCATTTGGATTATTTAGAAGTTTATTTGCCGGCTTATGGAGAAAGTTTGATTTAGTTAGGTTTAATACAGTTTTGGCATGATTTCTGATGTTTCTAAAGTAATTAAAGGCTTCATGTGTTTTTGATCTTGTGTATGCATTGTAGGCTATTGCTTTTTGTTCAATTACTCTAGCACAATTATGGTCAAACCATTTAGGTGACTTAGATCTTTTACTGTACTTTTGATGAGGAATAAAAGTTTCCATTCCAATTTTTACAAAATCTTGTATGTGGCTCAAGGTGTTTCATTAGAAAAGAAAGAGGTCCAGGGAATATCATTACCTCAACCCATGAGCCCCCACCTTTAAGGCTCAACTATCACCTCACATTATTGTGTGTGTGTGTGTGTGTGTGTGTGTGTGTGTGTGTAATTCACCGATTCACCGAACTTGTTTGTCAAGGGGATTCCACGCAATGCGAGCTGCAGCTCATTATTAACGAGCCTCCTTAACTGGGAATGTAGTGAGTGAAGTGCATGCCATGTGTTCGTGTATCGTTGGCTGTGGATGTGAGTGTAGTCTGTAATCAGTCAATTGGCGATATCTGAAATCGAAGGCTGGTGTTGATCTGTACGGTACCAGCCTCACCCGAAGGCTTAGGTTGATCTATACGATACCCTTCTCACCTTGTAAAGGTCGTTGCACACTGACACGACAGCCCCTTCAAGACTGGCACGAACACCCACGACACATACAAATCCTGTGACTTGCCGAATTTACTAGAGATCGCGGCGAAAATGGCTGGCATCGTTAGAGTTGTATCTCTACCGTATCTCTACCATATCTCTTCCGCACGACTTGATAAGACTCTAGCGATGCCGATACGGTGGAGAAACGAATGCTAAGAAGGAGATAGGAAAAGTCGTGGGAAGGGTACACGACTAGTCCACAGAAAAGATACGACCCAAAAGACTGCCATTCAACTCAGAAGAATCGTATCGACGCCGTATCGACGCCGTGAGACGCACGGTTGCCAACTCGACCGTTGCCAACTTTCCACACGGAAGAGATACGGTTCGCACGGCAGGCTTACACACCAGACGACGTTGATACGGGCCATACGGCTTTGATACAAACTTTATGTCTTTGATACGGACCACACGATTGTGATACGGCGAGTTCGTGATGGAGACCAGACACAGATGATTTTTTACAGTTGCCGGGGGATTCCCACAAACTTTTGAACAGCTCAAAATCTTGTATCGACCCCCGATACGTCGCTTGGACCGTGAGAGTCACCCACGGCTAATTCCCGATATCCACGATTATGTTGCCGATTCGCCGTATCAGGCTCAAATTTCGAGTCGGGAACTCGCCTGGAGGGGCTTTTGTGTCAGTGTGCAGCGACCTTAGCAGACCACCAACCACCAGAGGGGATGTCATAACTTCGTCCACTTATACCAGATTCCTGTTTATACTGCTAGGTGAACATAGGCTACACCGTTAGGAGACTTGCCCAAATGTCTCTTCCCCGCCTGAGGACTCGAACCCGGGACCTTCTGGTTGTGAGCCAGACGTGCTATCCGTTACGCCGCTGAGAGTACACGTAACTGTAACTTGTTCTCGTTGTCAAATCAATCCTATAGATGTACATTGGATTTAATGAACGAGTATATTTGATACATAACAACACATTAGTTTAACTTTCTATTTATTTATTAATTTACTTTCTATTCCTTCCCAATGTTCTACACTTAAAGATTCATATGAAATTACTTACATCATTATTACATTACATTATTATCATTCACATTATTTCCAAATTATCTGAACCTCTCATCTCTTCCAAGCAACCAGCACCCTTCACCTCCCCTTCTCTCGCTTTTCCCGTTATTATCCCGTTATATACACAGTTGTGGGGCGACCATAGTAGCTCCCTGGAGGGGAGGGAGGTAGGGGGGGGGGGGGGGCGGTATTGTTGTGGAAGATACCTGGCTTATTAGATTACGGTTACACTACTTTACTCTTTTATTTCAATTATAGTATTTATTTATTATCATCTCTCGGTAACATATTATCCTATGAGACTTGAACCACATTCGACAAGTGGCTCATTCTTGCATCCCTATACGCATTGTGTTCACTGTATGTCCATCTTAAATTCTGAATCTGTTCTGCTTCTCTAGTTTTCCTCTTCACTTATCCCTAATAACCTACTTCAGCAGGAAAGTTGGCCCCATTAATAGTGTGTTCGGAGCCCTAGCCACTCACGTCCCTGAAGTGTATGTAGAGGTCATCGAATATGTTGTAGTTGTTGTTGTTGTTATTGTTGTTGTTGTTGTATTCAGTTTTTGTTTTAGCCATTAATAATATCTATAGACTTCTTTTCCCCTCACACCTACCTCAGCAGGAAAGTTAGCCCCGTTAATAGTGTGTTCGGAGCCCTAGTCATTTATGTCCCCGAAGTGAATATAGAGCTCCTCGAATCTATGTGTGTGTGTGTGTGTGTGTGTGTGTGTGTGTGTGTGTGTGTGTGTGTGTGTGTGTATGTGTGTGTGTTTGTGTTTGTTTGTACAAAGGAGTATAAAGGAAATCAAGCAACAACAGATCTAGTGACCCTTCTAGGTTGCTTGTCCTCCAAAACACTGAGGATCAAGTGTCCAAACAGTGGTCTAGAGTGGGTAAGGGAACATTGGAAAGGGAATTACTGCCCTGTAACTAATGTCCGTGGCAGGATTAGGAAGTTAGTAGGGGACAGATGGGTTAGTAACTGAGGGGTGGATAAAATAAAGTTATTCATTTACAAACGCAGTCAGTCGCGGGTTTGCTGCGAGATATTTGTCTATGCGGAGTTTAAATGAATCAACGGTGATGCAGTCTATAACGTTTCGGGGAAGCCCATTCCACAAGTTGACAACTCGATTGAAGAAGAAATTCTTAGATTCGTGTGAGTTAAAAGATTTACCAATAATTTTGCAACCGTTTCCCCGCGTGTAATTAGATTGGTCAATAGTGAAGTACTTACTACAGTCATATTGTCGATGCCTTTGATGATTTTGAACACTTGAATTAAGTCACCTCTTAATCTGCGCTGGGTTAAAGGAAATAGATTTAATTCTCTAAGACGCTCTTCGTATGGTTTGTTCTTTAGGCTAGGTATCATTTTGGTAACTCTACGTTGAACTCGTTCTAGCTTGTTTATATCTTTTTGGTAATAAGGGCACCAGGATTGAACGCAGTATTCTAGAAGAGGGCGGACTAAGGAATTGTAAAGGGTTAGGATAACGTCTTTGGATTTATGCTCAAATGACCTGCCTATAAAGCTAATTATTTTGTTTGCCTTCTTAACAACTTCTGAACATTGTTTACTCGGTTTTAGGTTACTCGATATTGTTACTCCCAGATCGGTTTCTCTGTTTACATTCTTAAGCTGAGTGCCATTCCTCGAATAGTTTGCGTTCTCATTTAGGTGTCCGATATGTAGTACTTTACATTTATCCGCATTGAAACTCATTTGCCAAATTTGGGCCCAACATGACAATTTATCTAGATTGTGTTGCATATCGTCAACTTGTTCTTTTGAGAGTACGCTATTTGCAATTTTTGTATCGTCAGCAAATTTTGAGATTGTACAGGTGAGACCCTCATCTATGTCGTTGATGTAAATTAGAAAGATAATTGGACCTAGTACCGATCCCTGGGGTACCCCGCTACTTACATTGGTCCATTTAGATGCCTTACCGTTTATGACTACTCTTTGCTTTCTGTCGCTGAGCCAATTTTCTATCCATTTCAACACACCGTCTTGTATTCCATGCGCTTTTAGTTTTAGCAGTAAACGTCTGTGGGGAACTTTGTCAAAGGCCTTATGAAAATCAAGGTATTATCTACAGCTTTACTCTCATCGTAGAGGTTGAGGATATCGTGGAAGAAGTCTAAGAGGTTTGTTAAACAGGAACGTTTTTTACGAAAGCCATGTTGAGTATCTTTAAGTATGTTATTTTCCTCTAAGTGATTTACGAGTCTGTCTCGTATGACCGTTTCTAGCATTTTACATACAACTGAGGTTAAGCTAATTGGACGATAGTTACTGGGTAGGGATTTGCTGCCTTTTTTGAATATCGGTGATACGTTGGCTAGCTTCCACTGATCAGGCATAGTTCCAAAACACATAGTTGTGTGTGTGTGTGTGTGTGTGTTTTTATTTATTTATTTATTTATCTATTTATTTTTGTACACTATCAATTCGCCCCACCTACCTCAGCAGGAAAGTTAGCTCCATTAATAGTGTGTTCGGAGCCCTTATCATTAACGTCCCAGAAGTGAATATAGAGGTCCTGGAATCTGTACTTGTAGACCAGGGGGCCTCCCGTGATGTTGACGTGGTGCTTGGTCCCCTTCTCCACCTTGAAGATCACACTCTGACCGGTGTTGTGGAGAGTACCGGAAATCTGTAGCATGAGAGAGAGAGAAGGGTTAGTGGAAAACAATGAACTAATTGGTTTCTATAACATGAAGAGATTATTAATTAAAAATAATAATAATAAAAGTAAATAAACAAATATAATATATATATATATATATATATATATATATATATATATATATATATATATATATATATATACACTGCATATATAATAGGAAGGATGTCAAATTACAAATTGAGTGAGGGCAGCATATTATTATACGTACTCTGTAGGAAGGAACTGAACACATTTGAAGTAGGAAAAAGGCTTATTAAACAACCAGTACGGGAGGAAAACAATGTTAATGGAATATGGAAAAGGCGAAGTGGTACAACAACAAGAGGACAGATTTCCGGTGAATTAGAGAGGAATCAAAGGGAAGAGAGGGAAATTGACCACCTGCGAGTTTCAGGCTATAAGGAGGTTGGAGATTATTACATCGATATTTAGCAGATTTACCGGCAACAATATAGTTGCATTACATATATGAATACATAAAACCATATATAACAACCTTTCCAACTATCACACGCTCGCATAACATTCAAAATTCAACTAAATATCGATACCTAAAACTCCAACTTCCTTATAGCTCGAAACTCGCAAGTGGTCAATTACAAAATAATGTTCTGAGGGAGGTGTGAGGAATTGAAAAGGCATCGAAGTTTGCCAGAAATGACATAGGTATAAAAGGTAGCAGTGACGATTGAGAGAGGCTAATAATTGAGAAAACATTCAAGTTGGAAGAGAGGTATTAAGCCATTTTGTGGACGAGGTATGAAAGGTATACATTATATGAGAGCTGAAGCTGTCTTTATATACGGAGGAATCTTATTGGAATTATTATGCACAGACAGAGCAGCTAGATGAATGTGAGAGGATTGACTGATAAATATAAACACATAGGAAAATGGATATCAAGTGAATCTTGAGAATTTTACTATAATTCAATATATCTCTAACATTATTATAGAGATATATTGAAGAACATGACAAGATCAAGATACATTAAAATAACATAAGAAGCATTGAATTAGTAGGCTACAATTTACAATTCTCACACACACACACACACACACACACACACACACACACACACACACACACACACACACAGACACACACACACACACACACGTATGACTTAAATTGTTTCAAACTCCGTGTGCCCAGATATTTTTGCTCGAACGTTCCTTGATGTTAGCCCTATCACTCTTTTAACTCTGGGGGAGGCACTCGTCACAGGCAGTTTTGCCTTCTGTCTCCCTCATCCACATAGAAAACAAAATACATATACACACAAAAATATATATAAATTATCTATCTAACTCTCTTTCTCGCACAGTATGATACAAACACCCACACACACACGGTACAAATCCATACAGCCATACACACACACAAACACACACACACCCACACAAACACGGCACACATTCCCAAACCAAACATACAGTACACACCATAACATACCCACACCCATACATACATATATATAATCATAGCATAATACCATACACAGTTACACACACACACAAAAATACACCTAGTAAGCATAAGTAAAACACCTCCACAAACCCACCAATCAGAGAGACTTCCCCCTAACAAGCCCAACAGATACGACGCTCGTGATAAATGCTTACCTCCGTTCCATAAAATTATGTAAATTATTTTGATAGAGGGAAGCGACGGGAGGGCAAGGGAGATGGGAGGGAAGGGGAACTAGAGGGACTGGAAGGAATTGTGTGAGGGGAAGGGATGGAGACAGATATATATATATATATATATATGTTAGTATAGCCCGGTAATAGATTCTCTTTTAAACAGACGAGGTTAAAGGCAATAGCAGTTTCAGCATTCAGGATTTTATTGTTACAGCTTTCAATAGTTCTAACAATTTTCCTCTGGGGTTCAGAGATGAGGTACAACAGGTTAGCAAAATTCATGGTGGATCCAACGTTTCACAAGTAAACATCTTGCATCTTCAGGGAAAGGAGAGGTAATGATTAGAATAAGGACAAAGCAACATATTTATACAATATTCGAGGATCAAGAATAGGTAGGTGGGCGGAGCTACTGGGTGTGGGGTGGCTGTTCATTGGTGGAAGGCAGTCTATTCGCGAGACGGGCACTAAATCTTATCGGTTGGTTGTTGGCTGTGGGTGGCTGTGATTGGTTGGTGTTGTCAGTTGTGTGCTGAGCGCGGAAAGGTAAGGGAGGGGGGCACAGGGCGAGAGGAAGGGGGGCAGTATGCCTGTAGCGCTTGCCTGAAGGAAGAATTTGAAGGTCTTGTGTTTGGTTGTTGATGCTGGGGTTGAGTGTTTGGATGTATAGAGCTTCTAAAATAGCTAGTCTTCTGGGGTCTGATTCTTTGTCGAGTAAGGTAGTTTGTTTGTCTAGGTCGGCGTGAGTAGGGCAAGATGGTGGGGGGCTTGATAGTGATCTTTTATAGCGCCAGATTGAAGGTGGAGGGTTAGTCGACGGGAAAGGCGAGTCTGTGTCATTCCAACATAGGATAGGGGTCCACAGTCCCCAGAGGTGCAAATATGGTGGTATATCACATGATCGTCTTTCGGTTGGTTGGTGGAAATGGGGCGGTTACGGAGGACAAGGTTGGAGGTCTTAGGAGATTTGTAGTAAATAATGAGTTTTATTTTATTGTCAGGGTTGGTGGGGAGGACGTTTTTGTGAATTATTTCTTTCATAATGGATTCGTCTGTTGTGTGGTCGGAAGATATGTAGTTTCTGTAGAAAAATGTAATGTCATTGGCCGGGTTGGTGCTAGGGGGGTCTTGTTTGTACCATTTTTCTAGGTGGTGGTTGATGGCATTGGTGACGTCAGTGTTGGAATACCCATTGTTGACTAGGACCTGGGTGAGCCTTTCCAATTCATTGTGTGTGTCATTCCAGGTGGTGCAATGGGTGAGGGCTCTCCTGACATAGGCGGCGATGGTGGACTGATGGTATCGTTTAGGGATATTCACTTTCCCCATTAAGACATTGGCCATTGTTAGTAGGTTTGGTGTACACTGTAGTTTTGAAGCCGTGGTCGTGGAGGGAGACAAGGAGGTCGAGGAAGGGTAGATGTCCATCGGTGGTTTCTTCGTATGTGAAGTTGAGTCCGGAGGCGGCCATGAAGCGCGCTGCTGGAGGTCCCTGAGTTCACCCAGGTCCTTCACCCGCACGAAGATATCATCGATGTACCTGCAGTAGACAGTGGGCCGGTGGGCAGCCAGGCGTTCCTCTTCGATAGTTCCCATGAAGAAATTGGCGAACAGGACCCCCAGGGGGCTTCCCATCGCTACACCGTCGATTTGCTGGTACATATTCTCGCGGGGGCAGAGGAAAGGGGACTCCTTGGTACATAGTTCCAAGAGCGTCTTCAGGGCCTTCTCCGGGATGTCCAGGGGGGGCGTATTAGGGCAGTGGTAAACTCGACGTAGGATAAAATCTATGGTCTTGTCAACGGGCACGTTGGTAAACAAACTCTCTACGTCGAGGGAGTGAACACAAAGTCAACCTAAATCAAGAAACTACACCAAAACATGAAGCATCCACCTTAGAAATAGTGAACACAAAGTAAACCTAAATCAAGAAACTACACCAAAACATGAAGCATCCACCTTAGAAAGAGTGAACACAAAGTCAACCTAAATCAAGAAACTACACCAAAACATGAAGCATCCACCTTAGAAAGAGTGAACACAAAGTCAACCTAAATCAAGAAACTAGACCAACACATGAAGCATCCACCTTAGAAAGAGTGAACACAAAGTCAACCTAAATCAAGAAACTACACCAAAACATGAAGCATCCACCTTAGAAAGAGTGAACACAAAGTCAACCTAAATCAAGAAACTACACCAAAACATGAATCATCCACCTTAGAAAGAGTGAACACAAAGTCAACCTAAATCAAGAAACTAGACCAACACATGAAGCATCCACCTTAGAAAGAGTGAACACAAAGTCAACCTAAATCAAGAAACTACACCAAAACATGAAGCATCCACCTTAGAAAGAGTGAACACAAAGTCAACCTAAATCAAGAAACTACACCAAAACATGAAGTATCCACCTTAGAAAGAGTGAACACAAAGTCAACCTAAATCAAGAAACTACACCAAAACATGAAGCATCCACCTTAGAAAGAGTGAACACAAAGTCAACCTAAATCAAGAAACTACACCAAAACATGAAGCATCCACCTTAGAAAGAGTGAACACAAAGTCAACCTAAATCAAGAAACTACACCAAAACATGAAGCATCCACCTTAGAAAGAGTGAACACAAAGTCAACCTAAATCAAGAACTAACAAACTACCCAAAACATGAAGCACCCACGTTATAAAGACTGAACCCAAAGTCAACCTAAATCAAGAAACTACACCAAACATGAAGCATCCATCTTAGAAAGAGTGAACACAAAGTCCTAAATCAAGAAACTACACCAAAACATGAAGCATCCACCTTAGAAAGAGTGAACACAAAGTCAACCTAAATCAAGAAACTACACCAAAACATGAAGCATCCACCTTAGAAAGAGTGAACACAAAGTCAATACAAAGAAACCAAAAAGATCCCGGGCGTCTGCAACTCTCCAGCCCCCGTGCAACATAGATTTGCCGTGGATAATGCAAGAATAATATCCAATCTGCTTTATTCTTCGGGTCCAACACTGCGGCTCAAAGGCGGAATTGAATCTAAACCCGTCCAAATGAAAATGTGGACTGATGTATCCCAGGGGAGGGTTTGTGGGAACGCCGATCGTGGGGGTAATAGATAATGGGGTTGTAGTCTCGCGAGCAATTGTTGTTGTTAATGATGTTGGTGAGAGTTTAAGGGGGGAAGAGTGTCTAGCCCTTTTTGAGTTACAGAGGTTAGGGTTCAAGATTTCTGGACTACCTATTTGAGACAGGGTATAGAATATCTCCCGCTATGACCTACACCACCACAACCAACCTCACCAGATTTAATACTCTAACCATCCCAGCATATGCGAGAACCACCACCCGGATTCACATTTGGGGTCAGAGTCGTGTTCTTTTAATTAACTTATATAGTATACCAGCATACCTTATTATGCATAATTTAATACTTGCTACGATAAAGTCTCCTCAGTACATATTATAGTACATTTCCAATAGATGTTCTACTGCTTCCCCAGTTCCCTTCCTTGCTTCGAGGCAAGAGGTGTTCAAAATTATAATTGTTTGTCTGGCTTTTCCTATATTAAGGTTGTACCATGTCAGATCAATTTATATATCAGAGTGTTGAGTGGTACTTGAAAAGTAGACAGAATGGATAAAAAACACCATCTGAGGAAGAGCACTGTATTGACAACGTTTCGCAGATAGCTTCATCAGGTCACTAACAAATGCTGGTACATAGGAGGCCTTAAATATACGTCCAGACAGATGGCGGGGGAGGAGAGGGAGGTGGGGGTTGGGAGGGAGGAAGGAGGCAGGACAGGGAGGGGGCAGAAGCCTGGTGGGAGGGGAGGCGGAGCCTATATGTGAGTCAAATACATCAGTAAGAACTAGCAAAAACAGACATACAAACATGCGTACAGGGTAACAACTCTACTAGTACAAACAAATAAAAATAACTATAACAATAATAATAATAATAAAAATAAGTATAACAATAATAATAATAAAAATAATAAAAATAACATTAATAATAATAATACAGATGATAATATTAATCGTAACAATTGTAATGAAAACAGTGAAGATAGTGCTAATATAATTTATAGTGGTACAGTACTAGACATAAATAACATAGAGAGAGAGAGAGAGAGAGAGAGAGAGAGAGAGAGAGAGAGAGAGAGAGAGAGAGAGAGAGAGAGAAGCCGGGAGTAGGGAAGAGATTAGATGAATTGTAAAGCGAAAGCAAGGGATTGGCGCAATTTAGTGGGTAGGGTTGAAGGTGTGACAGGTATAAAGGAGAGGGGATTTTTTTTGTTTTTTCCAAGGTTGGATTAAAAGGGGAAAGAGAGAGAGAGAGAGAGAGAGAGAGAGAGAGAGATAGAGAGAGAGAGAGAGAGAGGGAGAGGGAGGATAATAAAGGGGCGGTATCTGAAAGGACAGGGGAGGGTAAAGGTGGATGGCATATAAGTGTGAGCTGGGGCTTAAAGGGAGTCTGTACGCATGTTTGTATGTCTGTTTTTGCTAGTTCTTACTGATGTATTTGACCCATATATAGGCTCCGCCTCCCCTCCCCCCATGCTTCTGCCCCCTCCCTGTCCTGCCTCCTTCCTCCCTCCCAACCCCCACCTCCCTCTCCTCCCCCGCCACCTGTCTGGACGGATATTTAAGGCCTCCTATGTACCAGCATTTGTTAGTGACCTGATGAAGCTATCTGCGAAACGTTGTCAATAAAGTGCTCTTCCTCAGATGGTGTTTTTTATCCATTATATATCAGACTTATCTTGGTGTAGGTGCGACCGTTCTAAATATTAGATAATAACACACTCTAACATAAATAACTTAGGTCTTTGTCCGAGCCCCAAAGGTCATCTTAAGTGGAGGAAGAATAGGTTTATGAATTTCAGAGGACCTATATAAGATTCAGCAGCCTTTATTGTATATTAGCGCAGTATATCGAAACATTGAAACCTAAAAGGGTTATTAAGATCAAACTCTCTCTCTCTCTCTCTCTCTCTCTCTCTTTCTCTCTCACACACACATACACACACACTGACATACACACACCCTGACATACACACACACACACACACACACACACACACACACACACACACACACACACACAAACGATGAATATTAAAGGGTTATCCATATGACAAGAGAAGGCAAACAGGCACAGAAAACCAAACCATAGAGGAATTGGAAACGCAAACCAACCACTGGCCCAGAACTGAAGCTCTAACAGGTAGACTACACAGCTAAACAAATAGACAAACTAAACAATAGACAACAAACAACTAAATAGACAACATACAGCAAAATAATAGACCATAACAACAAAATAATAGACAACAGACAAGTAAATAATAGACAATAGACACCTAAATAAACAATAGACCACTAAATAACAAAATACCCAGACTACTAAATAATAGACAACAGACACTAAATAATAGATAACAGACACTAAATAATAGACAACATACACTAAATAATAGACAACATACAACTAAATAATAGACAACAGAAAACTAAATAATAAACAGACAACTAAACAATAGACAACAGACAACTAAATAATAGACAACAGACACTAAATAATAGACAACAGACAACTAATTAATAGACAACAAACAACTAAATAATAGACAACAAACAACTAAATAATAGACAACAGACAACTAATTAATAGACAACAAACAACTAAATAATAGACAAAAACAACTAAATAATAGACAACAAACAACTAAATAATAGACAGCAGTCAACTAAATAATAGACAACAAACAACTAAATAATTTACAACAGACAGCTAAATAATAGACAATAGATAACTAAATAATAGACAACAGACAACTAAATAATAGACAACAGACAACTAAATAATAGACAACACACTAAATAATAGACAACAGACAACTAAATAATAGACAACAGACACTAAATAATAGACAACAGACAACTAAATAATAGACAACAGACAACTAAATAATAGACAACAGACACTAAATAATAGACAACAGACAACTAATTAATAGACAACATACAACTAAATAATAGACAACAAACAACTAAATAATAGACAACAGACAAGTAAATAATAGACAACAGACAACTAAATAATAGACAACAGACAACTAAATAATAGACAACAGACAACTAAATAATAGACAACAGACAACTAAATAATAGACAACAAACAACTAAATAATTAACAACAGACAACTAAACAACAGACAACTAAATAATAGACAACAGACAAGTAAGCAAATAAACAGACAACTAAATAATAGAGAACAGACACTAAATAATAGACAACAGACAATAGACAAGACACTAAACAATAGACAACAGACAACTAAATAATAGACAACAGACAACTAAATACTAGACAACAGACAAGTAAACAAATAAACAGATAACTAAATAATAAACAACAGACAACTAAATAATAAACAACATACAACTAAATACACAATAGGCAACCAAGTAGTGACGATACGAAAGAGAGAGAGAGAGAGAGAGAGAGAGAGAGAGAGAGAGAGAGAGAGAGAGAGAGAGAGAGAGAGAGAGAGAGAGAGAGAACCAAAATCGTACCCGAAAAAGAAAAAAACAACGGAGGGACTTTAAGTAATTGACCAAGCAGATACAATGACATGATTACTATACATCCAATAATTACAGTAGATGACGAACATAAACGATAACTAAACCGAACATCTATTCTATCTATTCTCTATACTCAGGCCCAATCCCCACTTTTCCTATTGGTGTCCCTTTTTTTCCTTCTTTTCCTTTTTTTTAGGGGGGGGGGGATGGCCGACTCAAGACAGAGCCTAAATAGGGACAACACAACATACATCCGATATATAAATGACAAACATAAACAAAACAGTCAAACTACAGCCAATCAGACAACAACGACGCAATTACACCTCCCCCCCCCCACCGTGTGTGACACGAAGAGTAATGAGGAGACTAATTATGTGATCGATAGAAGGCAATTAGGAGTTAATTATAGAGAGGAACAGATGACAAGATAGAATAGGAGATTATGAGGATGGGGAGAAGGAATAATACTAGAGAAGATGAATGTGTATCTGATGAAGAAATAACTAAGTGCTGTCAATTAGTACAGCCAGACAGACAGACAGACAGATAGGAATAGATAGATAGATAGATAAATATAGATTGATATATACAGTATATATATATATATATATATATAGGGTGATTCAGTAACCCTTTTCATAAATTTAATGGCAAATTCGGGAGACAAAAATAAGACTAATTACTCTATGACCCTTAGGGTGAGTCTTTGATATGATGGAGATATTACACCTTTAAAGTTATCGATAGATAGAAAAGAAACAAATCTAAGGAGTGAGAATGAAAATGTCGTTGCTAACTGGCAGGGTAGCGTAACCAAGACTTGGTATCAAAATGGCTGCATACGGTAGCTGGATGCAGTTCGTTTCGCAATTTACAAAGGTACATTACTACTGTATTTGTATTATCATCATCATTATTATTAACACTCATTGTATTAGTAGTAGTAGTAGCAAGGGGAGAAGCAGGCGGCGGAGGATAAGTAAGAGGAAGAGGAGGAGGAGTAAGTGGTGGAAGAGGGGTAAGTGGAGGAGAAGGGATCTTCCTGCCGACTTTGAGCTTTGATACTCCGCTCGTCTTAATGAATCTTGAATTAATCTGTACATGAATCTAAAGATTGTTTCTTTGCTTACATGTGGTATGTAAATGGTTGCATATGATAGCAGTTGTCTCAATGCTCAAAAGAACATTAGCATTTTATCACCATCATCATAATTAATACTCTATTCATCGTAGCTGTAGTAGTAGTAGTAATAGTCGTAGTTGTATTATTATTATTATTATTATTATTATTAGGTCAAGTTATGTCATTAGCATGTTATCATTAATTATTTATACAGTATTGTGAAATTTATTGTTATTATTGTTGATTGGTGCCGTTGATGGTTTGTACAGTAATTTGTTCATGTGGTTCTTTAAAGCTTCTGATTATGTTGGTTTTTGTTATTATTTTATCATAAATACAATTTATGGTTAATGAAAATCTCATGTTTATACATACTTTATTTACAAATACTTTACAATACAGTATTACAGTATACATTTTGATACCAAGTCTTGGTTACGCTACCCTGCCAGTTAGCAACGACATTTTCATTCTCACTCCTTAGATTTTTTTCTTTTCTATCTATCGATAACTTTAAAGGTGTAATATCTCCATCATATCAAAGACTCACCCTAAGGGTCATAGAGTAAATTAGTCTTATTTTTGTCTCCCGAATTTGCCATTAAATTTATGAAAAGGGTTACTGAATCACCCTTTGTATATATATATATATATATATATATATATATATCTATTGCCTGATGCCGCGATCCCCGAAGGGGTGGCCACAAACGAACCGCCCCCATGCACCTCTGTCCCCAGTCAGTCGACGCCCCTCCTCCCAACCAGCACCGCCTTCATTCATATACTTCCTCACTCCATCCTTCCACCTCTCCTTCGGTGCACCTCTCTGTCCATCCACCTCGCTCTCGTACACCCTCTTAGTCAATCTCTCGCTTTCCATACGTTCCATTATGGCCGAACCATCTCAAATTGTTCCTTTTCACACTTCCAGCACACTACATCTCCTTCTTACTTCCTCATTCGTCTGTCTATCCCTCCATGTAACTCCGCACGCACTTCTCAAGTAACTCATTTCCACCGCTCTCACTCTTGGTCTGATTCTCTTCCCGAACGTCCATGCTTCGCTTCCGTAAGTCAGTGTCGGGATTACCACACTGTCATGCAAGGACTTCTTCACTTCCATACTGACCACCCTATTTCTTGTTACTGCTTTCAACGTTCCTACAACTCTCTTCCCCTGTTGTACCCTCTCCCGCACTTCTTCATCCATAGTCCCATCTTTACTCAACACACTGCCTAGATACTTAACCCTTAATTAGCGGCTCACCACATAAGTCGAGTTAAATAAAGCTGGACTATGTGGCGGCGCTCGACATAACTCGAGTGGCAATTTCAGCACGTAATGTTGCTGAGAGAGAGAGACAAGTGGTGGCAGGAGAGTAGCGAGCGTATGACTGCTCCAGACCACCGCGGCGAACATACTGACACGAATCCCAGCTCCCTCCTCCCTCTCTCACTCGCTATATAAGGAATTATATCGGGAAAGTGGCTAATTACATGCTTTTTGCACTCGCGTTGCACGGTTATTGCAAGAAAACTAGCCATCATAAAAGGATCGTTATGGTGTCATTCGAAAGCTCTGTTTATGCCCTTTCAGGGATAGGTACTTGTTTTACGTTCTGGGTCTTATTTAGGCATGAAAATGATCACGTAAACAGCCCTATTTTGGCTAAAAACACCCCGCTGGGCGGTACATATAAATAAACCGCATAGGCCGCTCGTAAGGTGTTAAAAGAGTTTACGATCTCCATATCCTGACCGTTCAACTTCACCTCACACTCTGTGACTTCACCCCTTTCGAAGACCATAACCTTGCTCTTCCCTGCATTTACCTTCAAATTCCGTTTTTCACACACTGTTCCAAACTCATTTACCAAACCCTGCAACTCCCATTCATTATCGCTCATCAGAACTGTATCATCTGCAAACAGCAGTATAGGCAGCTTCCACTCATTTCCCTCCCTTTTCAGCGATACGCCAACATCCACTGCTCTTCCTAGTATTTTTTTCATGACTCCATCGATATATACAGTAAACAACCACGGGGAATTCACACAACCCTGTTTCAACCCAACACTCAGGTCAAAGAACTCGCTCTGCTCATTTTCCACACGTACTGCCGCCTTTGCACCCTCATACATGGTCTTCACTGCTTTCAGTAACTTGCCATCTACTCCGTATATTCTAAGTACTTTCCACATGCCTTCTCTATCCCCTCTGTCATAGGCCTTCTCCAAGTCCATAAAGTCAACATACACCTTTTGTTACTTCTCCATATATTTCTCCACAACACAATTCAGGGTAAAAATCTGATCTACACATCCTCTTCCCTTCCTAAAACCTCCCTGCTCGTCGCCTATCCATTTCTCCGTTCTCGCTCTCACTCTCTCAATGTACTCTCAATGTACCCTACTGTACACCTTCCCTACTACGCTTAAAACACATATTCCTCGGTGGTTACCACACACTCCTCTCTCCCCTTATATATATATATATATACTATATAATATAGATATATATATATATATATATATATATATATATATATACTATCTAATATATATATATATATATATACCGGTATATATATAAGAGAGAGAGAGAGAGAGAGAGAGAGAGTAATTAGAGTAATTAAGTAAATAAGTCACATAAAACAACAACAACAACAACTGGCTACAACAGAACCAACTTTAGAGTGTTTGCGTTGGCGGGGGGTCTGGAAGTTGAAAATGATGGTGTGCTCGTGCTCTCTCTCTCTGTCTCTCTCTCTCTCTCTCTCTCTCTCTCTCTCTCTCTCTCTCTCTCTCTCTCTCTATTGGTGTAGTATTTGTCCATTTGTTTCTGTAATTATAATTTAACGTTTCTCTTTCGCTAGTCACACAAACGCACACACACACCCACACCCACTCACTCACTCTCTTTCTCTCTCTCTCTCTCTTTCTCAGACAAGGGCCTGGGGAGTCGTAAACGGAGGGGAAAATGGGGTGGGGAGGAATAAAGATGAGGGTAGATGGAGAACGGGTGAGAGGAGAAGGAGGGAGAGAATGGAAGAATGAGGAGGAGAGAAGGAGGGGAGGAGGAGGGAGAGAGCGAGGGAGGGGGCGAGAAGGAGAAAAGGAGTGAAGAAAGGAGATAGGAGTAGTGAGGAGGAAAGCAGGCTTGAGGAGGAATGGGATGGGAAGGAGAGAAGAAGGGAGAGAGAAGGAGTGAGGGAGAAGGGGTGTGGAGGAGTGAAGGAGGAAAGGAGTGGAAAGGAGAGAAGGAGTACAAAGGAGTACAAAGGAAATCAAGCAACAACAGATCTAGTGACCCTTCTAGGCTGCTTGTCCTCCAAAACACTGAGGATCAAGTGTCCAAACAGTGGTTTAGAGTGGGTAAGGGAGCATTGGAAAGGGAACTACTGCCCTGGAACTAATGTCCGTGGCAGGATTAGGAAGTTAGTAGGGGACAGAGGGGTTAGTAACTGAGGGGAGGATAAAATAAAGTTATTCATTTACAAACGCAGTAAGTCGCGGGTTTGATGCGAGATATTTGTCTAGGCGAAGTTTAAATGAATCAACGGTGCTGCAGTCTATGGCATCTCGGGGAAGCCCATTCCATAAGTTGACAACTCGATTGAAGAAGAAATTCTTAGCTTCGTGTGAGTTAAAAGATTTACCAATAATTTTGAAGCCATTTCCCCACGTGTAATTAGATTGGTCGATACTGAAGTACTTACTACAGTTCATATTGTCGATGCCTTTGATGATTTTGAACACTTGAATTAAGTCGCTTCTTAATCTGCGCCGGGTTAAAGGAAATAGATTTAATTCTCTAAGACGCTCTTCGTATGGTTTGTTCTTTAGGCTAGGTATCATTTTGGTAACTCTACGTTGAACTCGCTCTAGCTTGTCTATATCTTTTTGGTAATAAGGGCACCAGGATTGAACGCAGTATTCCAGAAGAGGGCGGACTAAGGAATTGTAAAGGGTTAGGATAACGTCTTTGGATTTATGCTCAAATGACCTGCCTATAAAGCCAATTATTTTGTTTGCCTTCTTAACAACTTCTGAACATTGTTGACTCGGTTTTAGGTTACTCGATATTGTTACTCCCAGATCGGTTTCTCTGTTTACATTCTTAAGCTGAGTGCCATTCATCAAATAGTTTGCTTTCTCATTTTGGTATCTGATATGTAGTACTTTACATTTATCCGCATTGAAACTCATTTGCCAAATTTGGGCCCAACATGACAACTTATCTAGATTGTGTTGCATATAGTCAATTTGTTCTATTGAGAGTACGCTATTTGCAATTTTTGTATTTGTCAGCAAATTTTTAGATTGTACAGGTGAGGCCCTCCTCTATGTCGTTGATGTAAATTAGAAAGAGAATTGGTCCTAGTACCGATCCCTGGGGTACCCCGCTACTTACATTGGTCCATTTAGATGCCTTACCGTTTATGACTACTCTTTGCTTTCTGTCGCTGAGCCAATTTTCTATCCATTTCAACACACCATCTTGTATTCCATGCGCTTTTAGTTTTAGCAGTAAACGTTTGTGGGGGAACTTTGTCAAAGGCCTTTTGAAAATCAAGGTATATAATATCTACAGCTTTACTCTCATCGTAGAGGTTGAGGATATCGTGGAAGAAGTCTAAGAGGTTTGTTAAACAGGAACGTTTTTTACGAAAGCCATGTTGAGTATCTTAAAGTATGTTATTTTCCTCTAAGTGATTTACGACTCTGTCTCTTATGAGTGTTTCTAACATTTTACATACAACTGAGGTTAAGCTAATTGGACGATAGTTACTGGGTAGGGATTTGCTGCCTTTTTTGAATATCGGTGTTACGTTGGCTAGCTTCCACTGATCAGGCATATTTCCAGACTGCAAGGATTTATTAAATAGCAATGTCAGTGGTTTGGAGAGCTCATCCTTAGCTTCCTTTAGGACTCTAGGTGAGATTTTATCAGGTCCAGGCGTTTTATTTACCTTGAGTTTATCTAAACAATTCAATACTTCTCTCTCTGTAACGGTGATATTGCTTAGAACATCTGAATTATCAATCTGAATCGGCGATGGTGTAGGGATATCACTGAGATCTTCCTTTGTAAAAACTGATGCAAAGAAGGTATTGAGAGCATTACTCATTTGTACTTCGTCTTTGGTGTATTCTCCATTTTCATCGACTAACGGTCCAACAGTTGAAGTAACTACTTTTTCTTTCTCATATAACTATAGAATTCTTTCGGGTTTGTTTTACTTTGATTCGCAACATGTAACTCCAGGGTCTTTTTACTTTGCTTAATTAACTTTTTGGCTTTGCGTCGTAGCTCTACAAATTTCACCCGTTCTTCGTCATTTTGTAAGGATTTTAATCTATCATTAGCAAACTTTTTAGCAAGCAGACAGTTTGAAATATCTTTATTCCACCATTTGGGCTTATTATTAAGGCCTGGACGCCGTATTTTCGATGGTATGCAGTCCTGCACTGCTTTTAGGTAGTTGGTTTCGAATAATTCCCAAGATGTATTTATGTCGTTATTGTTAATTAAAAAGCTCCAGTCAGTTTCTTTAAACATAGCTCTAAGTTTATGAAAGTTTGCTTTCTTGAAATTAGGGACTTTTTCGATGCTGCTATTTGGTTCGTTACTAGTAAACTTTAAAGTGAAAGTTATTGTACGATGGTCGCTGTTACTGAATTCAACACCAACATTCAAATTCTCTATTAATTCTTCTTTTGTTGCAAATACAAGGTCAAGAACATTATTAACACGGGTCGGCGATCGAGCAAATTGATAGAGTGAACTCTCTTGCAAGTTCGCATACAAGTCATGTCCGGAGTGTGAAGTAAGAGTATCACCCCACTTGGTCACAGGTAAATTAAAGTCGCCAAAAAATATGGTATCTTGTGAGTTACTTACATCTGCAATTTGTTCATAAATTTCTCGTTCAGTTTGCATGATTGAGCTGGAGGTCTGTATATTAATGCAAGTATTATTTGTGTACCTTTATTATTCTTTATTAGCACAAAAGATGTGTCCACGTTCACAATTTGAGGTTTTGACAAGAGGGTCGGGTTAAGACTTTATTTGATATAAAATAAAACGCCACCTCCATTTTTATTTATTCGGCTTTTCTCAAACATTACATAACCGGGAAGTGAATACTCTGCTAAAATGTATCTATCTTCTGTATTGAGCCAAGATTCTGTTATACCAATCACATCATAATTTTCAGTAAACACTAGTTCCTCTAAATCTGAAAATTTATTGCGTATGCTACGAGCGTTTGCATAGAACACCTTTAAAGTTGCGGTTTTAGAACTCACAGAACGTTCTTTAACCCTTACCTAAGGACGGTCGCCCGTACCCGGGCAAAATGGCTGAAAAAAGTCTAGGCCTAGGCTACCGTATTTATGTTTATTTTCACTGCTAGAACTTTCCCACTCATCTATAATCGTAGTGCGGGTTTCAATCTGTATTTTGGCGTTGAGTAGAGCTCTGTAAGTCAACTGGTTCAGTTGTGATGACGATTTCAGTGGAGCAAATATTGTAGAGATGTTGCCAATATGGGGGCTTTTCAGACACTAATTTCGTCTGACGTCAGAACAATAACATTGAAGAGTCTTCTCCTTCTTGTTTTCGGAGGTGCGGTGACGCAACGCTTGGGTTTGTTGACATACGTCGTACGCACAGCGTTCAGACCAAGCTTAATTAGGCTATTAAGCTGCCGTCTTAGGTAAGGACGGCCGGGTAGCTGCCCTTCTGCCGAGCTGTCCTTACCTAAGGTAGCCCGGGTAGGAAGGGTTAATCAAATTTTTGGTTCTGGTCGGATCTACATTTACATTCATGGCTGTCCTCGGTCCTCGGTCGTTATCCCTGGTGGTTTTGAATTTAGGTCGTGTTGGTGGAGCTTTATCCAAATTCGCGGTTCTTGACGGATTAGCATTTAATTCCTTCGCAGGTTACCGCCCTCGCTGTCTTCGGTCCTCCTTCCTGGTTGTCCTGTGCTGAGTCGATTTCTTCTCCGAAAATCCTTCACCGTGTAAGGGCATAATAATAATTTATCAGCAGATGTGAATGTACCTAGCTCCATCTAGTGTCCTGTTTCTATGTTATGGCTGTACCTCCCCTTGGTATCTTATATTTTTTCAGTTGTTGCTTCATTTAAAGCTTCATTCCTATCTTTGCTGTCATTAAAGTAAAGCTCATTTCTTTGGTGCTGTTTCGTATCATTTGAGTTTAGGTGTTTCATTTATAAAAGTATTAGTTGTGCCTTTTGTAGTCTCATAGGAGTCGAATATATTATTTTCACTATCTCATTACTTGTCTGAGGCTTCACTAGAACCTTATATAAGGGGGCAAGTGAAGAGGTTTCGTCACTCTACTATACAACGGCTATCGGAATTAAGGTAATTACTTAACCTCTTTTCTTACGTATCATAGTAAAGACGAGGACAAATTATATAAGCTTTCAGCAATGTTCTGTATTAGCGGGGCTTTATTAATTATAACTCTAATACTTGTGGGTAATTATCATTCTAAGTATTTGTGATTTTCTTTGGTTCTTTTAAAGTGCTTATATAAGGTTTTCTGTGCATTCCCTTTTCTTTAGTGAGTATATAACGTTATTTCAGTATAGTTCAGTATAAATATAGATAAATAATTAAATATAGCGTGTACTGTCCTGTGAAGCACATAATTATTTTCTTTATTTTTGTTTAGTCTTTATTTTGGGGATGCGGGTAATAGTCTGGTTCTGTGTTATTAATAACTTTCCCTTTCTTTAATAAGGGATCCTACTCTCGTCAAGGGCCGGACTAGAGAGGCATCCAACCATCCCACTATCAGGAGGCGTCCCAGGTTGTCCCCTTCCCCGTTCTATGTGTCCAGGGGCTCCACCGCCTTGACGTTCCGTGGCGATCCTGTGGTCCCCTAGCAATTGCGCCACCTAGCTTCAACCTCTATATCACTGGGGAGTAACCTTACAATTCTTTACATAATTAGAAGTTATGGGATTGTGACCTGGGAAGTGTCTCTGGGAATTAAATTATCTTTATGAACTATATGTTCTTTTTATAAATAAATGTACATAATTTTCGTTTGTGTTTACCTTTGGCCTCCATTGTGTGAATAGTGTGGGAATCCTTAAATTAGAACCTTTACAACTGGCGACCTCGCCAGGATTCCTACATTGTTTTACACTTTTGAGGCTGAGGGAAGCATAGATAAATTATACATTTATTTTATGGGTTCAGTAAACAGATTGGGCCTGTCACTGTCCTTGGGCCCCGGAGGTGACAAACACCCATCCTGGTAGTGTTAGAAGGTATCTATCAATAAATACTTTTACCAGGTTGGGGATAACTATTATAGTTTTTCAGAGTCATGGATGTCTCCATTGAGGAGCTTAAGAGTCAGGCTGAGTTAATAGGCCTCACGGGTGGAGACATCACATAGTATGTTATTAATGCTCAAAGTCAGGCAAGAGAAGATAGAGCTAGAGAGAGAGAGTTACAGCGTCAGAAGCTAGAGATTGAAGAAAAAGAGAGAGACAGGAAACATGAGCTGGAACTTGCAAAGTTAAAAGCCTCTTCTATAAACACAATTGACCATTCTTTGTATGTGAGCAAGCCAACTTTACCATTACACAGAGAAGGAGAAGACATAGGATCATATCTTATCAGATTCGAGAGAATAACCAAGCTACTCAACATTAGTGAGGAAACTTATGCAGTCAGACTATGTAGTTTGTTGACCGGAAAGTGTGTTGAGATTTACACTAGCCTAACTAATGAGATTACCGGTAACGATGACCTCTTAAAGAAAGCCCTTCTAAAAGGATTCCACAAAACTGTTGATGGATATAGGCAAGAGTTTAGATCTGCACGTCTTAAGGTAGGAGAGACATATGATTTTTTTGCCATCCAGTTGGGTCGGATTTGTGACCAGTGGCTAGAGGCAAGTGAGGTAGAAAAAGATTTTCAGGAATTGAGATCCTTTATCATCCTTGACCAGCTTATGTCTTCAGTTTCCTCAGACTTGAGAACATATCTGAAGGGAAACGATGTTAAAGATCTCAATCGGGCTGTTAAGTTAGCTGATAGTTGGACATCTGCTCATCGGGCTTACCCTAAAGCCTCTTCTACCACCAGTAAGACTATAAAGGCTTATACCTCAGTTCCACAGTCAGTTCAGAATCCCAGTGCTACGGTTAAACCCTCAAATTTCACGAGTAAGGAAGGACTTTAATAATGTTACATGTCACGGGTGTGGAGAGTAGGGCCATATTCGTCCTAACTGCCCTAAAAATCCCCTGAAGTTTGGAAGTAACCCCTCTACTACTACTCAGCATGTAGGATTTTGCCTAGACAACAAGAATACTTATAACTACATGGCTTCTGGTACTGTAAATGGTGCTTGGGTGTCTACCATCCTCCGTGATCCAGGTTGTTCTTGCATTATGGTATCTGAACAGGCCCATCCAGATATGGATGTAACTGAGAGTAAAATGGTAGAAGTATCGACTACTTGGGTAGATCAAACTCATTTCCCCAGGTAAAGTGTTTCCTCCGTTGCCCTTACTATGAGGGTTGGGCTGATGTGATCCGTGCACCCATCAAATTTTGCAGTGTTATGATTGGAAATGTTCCTGGGGCTAGCCACCCTGATATTGTTGACACCCCTATGGTGTCCACTGAGAATTCCCTTACTAACTCTTCTATTGTCCCTGACATTGTTGACACCCCTAAGGTGTCCACTGAGAATTCCCTTATTAACTCTTCCATTTGCCAAACTCCCCTTACTGAAGCGGAAGCCTCTACTAACCTCTCTGACCCTCTACTGAACAACTTATCTTGCTCTCAAGTAAGCCCAGGGTGTGTTAATGAGAATATACTAGCTGTGCAAACTAGGTCCTCCAGGAATAAGAAACTTCATCCTCCTGTAGTTCCGGCTATTGAGCCCTTAAATGTCACGCCTAGTCAGTTTGCGGAGTTGCAACAGAAATGCTCTAGCTTGATTTCTATTAGAAATAAGGTTCTGTCAGGTGAAAAGGTAGATACTAAGGATGGAACTAGCTTTTGTTTTATAAACCATGATGGCCTTTTGTATCGTAAGTGTATCAAATCTAAGAAACCCGGTAGGACTGACAAAATCACATTGGTTGTACCACTAGATTGCAGAAAAGCTGTTCTTTCATTTGCTCATGAGGGACTACTTGCAGGCCATTTTTCCCACAGGAAAACAGAGACTCACATTAAGGAACTTTTCTACTGGCCTGGTCTTACATCAGATGCCAGAGACTACTGTAGATCCTGTGATAAGTGTCAGCGAATGGGCCCGAAGGGTCGGGTGAAACCAGTACCACTTCAACAAATGCCAATTGTGACTGAACCTTTTTCTAGAGTTGCTATGGATTTAATGGGGACCTTTACTCCTCCATCATCAGAAGGACACCAGTATATACTTATCTTAACACTAGATTAGCGGGCTAGCGGTTTATTTATATGTACCGCCCAGTGGGGTGTTTTTAGCCAAAATAGGGCTGTTTACGTGATCATTTTCATACCTAAATAAGACCCAGAGCGTAAAACAAGTATCTATCCCTGAAAGGGCATAAACAGTGCTTTCCAATGACGCCATAACGATCCTTTTATGACGGCTAGTTTTCTTGCAACAACCGCGCAACGCGAGTGCAAAAAGCATGTAATTCGGCACTTTCCCCATACAATTCCGTATATAGCGAGTGAGAGAGGGAGGGAGGAGGTGGGATTCGTGTCAGTAGGTTCGCCGCGGTGGTCTGGAGCAGTCATACGCTCGCTACTCTCCTGCCACCACTTGTCTCTCTCTCTCAGCAACATTACGTGCTGAAATTGCCACACGACCTATGTCGAGCGCCGCCAGATAGTCCAGATTTATTATACTCGACTTATGTTGCACGCCGCTAATTAAGGGTTAAAAAGGTATGTGAGGATGGCTCCCGGACGGATTGCCGACGGACATTTGGCCGAAAGGACATTTGGCCGACAGATCTTAACCTAACCTAACCTAACCTAACCTAACCTAACCAAACCTAATTTAACCTAACCTAACTTAACCTAACCGTTCGGCCAAATGTCCGTTCGGCCAAATGTCCGTCGGCAATCCGTCCGGCCACGGTGAGGATAAACCCAATGATTGGCATAGATACTTAGTCCCATTGTTATTAGCCCTGCGTGAAATGCCTAGTGATCGTATCGGATTTTCAGCTTTTGAATTACTTTATGGGAGACAAGTAAGAGGACCACTATCTGTCTTGAGAGATTTGTGGGATAATCAAGGTGATGATAGGACTCTTTATCAATATGTTCTGGAATTACAAGACAAGTTGGAGGATTGTGCAAAAAATAGCTGCACAAAATGCAGAAGTCAGTGCCCAGAATTTCAAGTCTTACTTTGACGTTAAATCCCAGGAAAGGAAATTTAAGCCAGGTGATGAGGTACTTTTGCTCCTTCCTGATGACCCTCGCAAGCTACTGATGGCTTGGAAAGGACCATTTAAGATTTTAGAGCGTAGGAACAAGGTAAACTATTTGATAGATGTGAATGGTAAGTCAAAACTGTATCATGCTAAGCACTTAAAACAGTATTACCGTAGAGCTCAGGTATCCTTAGCCTATGTTCTGAATGAAGAGTCTAAACTGAATTTTGACAACCAACCAATGGTATCTCAGGTTCAAGTAAGTAAGACCGAGGGGAAAAATGAATCGGATGCAGAGTTGGAACCTCATTATTCTCATGATCTTTGTTGTTCATCTGAAAGTAAAGAATTTTACATCAATAGTGAACTAAACTCCAAACAAGTAGGAGATGTAACTTCAGTTATTCAGGATTTTGATGATGTGTTTTCAGAGAACCCAGGTTGTACCAGTACTTTACTTCATGATATTTCCCTCTGTACTACTGGCAGGCTCCAATCAAAATTATATCCTATCCCAGTACATATCCAACCTCATTTTGAGAAGGACGTAGAGAATCTTCTCCACCTAGGTATAATTAGACCCTCTCGATCTTCTCATTCCTCCCCTGCGGTCATGAATAGAAAGCCTGATGGTACGTTTAGAATGGCTATTGATTATCGTGTTCTTAACTCTGTTACAGAATTTCATGCGGAGCCAATGTGTAATTTGGAAGAAGATCTTCACAAATTTTCAGGTGCCAAATTCTTTTCTGAACTAGATCTCACAAAGGCTTATTACCAGGTTCCTCGCACAGATAGATCAAAGCCACTAACTGCTTTTCCAACACATAAGGGCCTGATGGAATTCTGTAGAATGCCATTTGGTTTAGTTACTGCATGTGCCACCTATATCCGTCTCATGCGCCAAGTTCTGGCAAGGTTAGATAATGTGTCTTTTTATTTTGACAATGTTCTTGTGTATGCTGAATCTTGGGAGGATCATGTTATTGCATTAAGAAATGTTCTCAAGCGCCTTCGCGATAATGGATTAACTGTAAAGCCCGTAAAGTGTAAATTTGGGTATCGCTCCATCCAGTATTTGGGCTTTGTGATCGATGGAATGAATATACGTCCAGTCAATGATAAAATTCAAGACATACTCAATGTGTCTCCCCCCTTGTCTAAGAAATGCTTGAGATCTTTCCTTGGCATGATCTCTTTCTATAGAAGATTTATAGAACAGGCTTCCTCCCTAACTTCCCCATTATCAGACCTGTTAAGGAAAGGAGTAAAGGAACCTTTAGTGTGGAGTCCGGAAGCTCGCGATTGTTTCAGCAAACTTAAGACGGCCTTGGTGGAAACCCTGTTCTGAAATTGCCAAATCTTTCAGCCCCTTTCATTCTTAGAACTGATTCCTCGGGGTATGGTCTAGGTGCGGTTTTGCTCCAATATGTTGACAATAATCCATTCCCAGTTGCTTATGCTAGGCGGAAACTTCTGGATAGGGAACACAGATATTCAACAATTGAGAGGGAATGTCTTGCCATAAGGGGAGGTGTGGTGGAGTGGTCTTGCCACTGGCCTGGTAATCCAAAGGTCCCGGGTTCAAATCCCGATGTATCAATGGGAAGATATTATTGGGATGGAATTTGTGCTGTACCTAGTATCAGTGCATTACCACAAGCCCACCGAAACGTCAATAAAATACCGTCATTGTTCCCTGATTAAATAGCACTGTATGAATATTCCCATATTCAAAATATGCTATAGGGGTGCAATGCCTTGTGAGTTATCTGCTCAACAGGTGGCGTTGTGTGTGTGTAAGTGTGAGAGTCCGAGTGTAGGGGGTGAGATAGTGAAGCACGGGAATGAGGTGGCTTCAGAGATGGGGCCGTTTCGGGCCATGAGTGAGCACCGTGCCTCATGTGAAGGCAAGATGGCAGGTGCTCGTTGTACCCTACGTGCTTCACATGTCTCACTCCCTAGACTGGAACAAGACCTCACAGGCTTCACTGTTCATTGTAAAGCGGTGAATGTTAAGGCTCTCAGCCTATGCCCGAGAGGAAGTAAGTTGGAATATAGAAAAAAAAAAAAAAAAATTGTGTTTGGGGTTAAAAGATTCACTTACTATCTCCTGGGGTCAGACTTCATACTTGAGGTTGATCATAAACCTCTGGTGTACTTAAAGAAATTTAAAGGTAGTAACACCAGACTGCTAAGGTGGGCCTTAAGTTTGCAACCATACAGGTATAGATTAGTACATGTGTCTGGTCAAGACAATGTCGGGGCTGATTTCCTGAGTAGGGCTGTTGATGGTGTTGATAGTAACATTTAGCAAACCCATTCTATTTTATTCAATAAGTTTGAGTTTCCTGACCTGGTATTTATGTATTTGGGTGTGTGTGTTTTCTGTTATTTATTATTATTCGTGTGTATCTATCCTCTGGGATAGATACTTTAAAAGGGGGCCTTATTGTAAGGGCATACTAATAATTTATCAGATGTGAATGTACCTAGCTCCATCTAGTGTTCTGTTTCTATGTTACGGCTGTACCTCCCCTTGGTATCTTATATCTTTTCAGTTGTTGCTTCATTTAAAGCTTCATTCCTATCTTTGCTGTCATTAAAGTAAAGCTCATTTCTTTGGTGCTGTTTCGTATCATTTGAGTTTAGGTGTTTCATTTATAAAAGTATTAGTTGTGCCTTTTGTAGTCTCATAGGAGTCGAATATATTATTTTCGCTATCTCATTACTTGTCTGAGGCTTCACTAGAACCTTATATAAGGGGGCAAGTGAAGAGGTTTCGTCACTCTACTATACAACGGCTATCGGAATTAAGGTAATTACTTAACCTCTTTTCTTACGTATCATAGTAAAGACGAGGACAAATTATATAAGCTTTAAACAATGTTCTGTATTAACGTTTTTTTTTTAATTGTAACTAATACTTGTGTGTAAGTATCATTCTAAGTATTTATGTGATTTTCTTTGGTTATTTTATATAAGCTTTCAGCAATGTTCTGTATTAGTGGGGCTTTATTAATTATAACTCTAATACTTGTGGGTAATTATCATTCTAAGTATTTGTGATTTTCTTTGGTTCTTTTAAAGTGCTTATATAAGGTTTTCTGTGCATTCCCTTTTCTTTAGTGAGTATATAACGTTATTTCAGTATAGTTCAGTATAAATATAGATAAATAATTAAATATAGCGTGTACTGTTCTGTGAAGCACATAATTATTTTCTTTATTTTTGTTTAGTCTTTATTTTGGGGATGCGGGTAATAGTCTGGTTCTGTGTTATTAATAACTTTCCCTTTCTTTAATAAGGGATCCTACTCTCGTCAACGGCCGGACTAGAGAGGCATCCAACCATCCCACTATCAAGAGGCTTCCCAGGTTGTCCCCTTCCCTGTTCTATGTGTGTCCAGGGGCTCCACCGCCTTGACGTTCCATGGCGATCCTGTGGTCCCCTAGCAATTGCGCCACCTAGCTTCAACCTCTATATCACTGGGGAGTAACCTTACAATTCTTTACATAATTAGAAGTTATGGGATTGTGACCTGGGAAGTGTCTCTGGGAATTAAATTATCTTTATGAACTATTTGTTCATTTTATAAATAAATGTATATAATTTTCGTTTGTGTTTACCTTTGGCCTCCATTGTGTGAATAGTGTGGGAATCCTTAAATTAGAACCTTTACACACCGCATCGTTGAGAAGACGCCCAAAACGTGCTGCTTCCATCTGGTTCAGATGAACTCCATCGTCCGAAAACAAATAGTCATCGTAGTAGAAATTGTCCCAGGTGTCGATGAATCCCACGTTTTCCTTCCTGCAGAGGTTTGCTAGAAAACGATTTGTGCTGGTGGCTATGTTGTAAAATCTGCTCTCTACACCAAGCCGGGGGACGATTCCTGAGACGATGATCCTTGATGACTTCTCCTTAAACGACTTGATCAGCTGCTGGTACTTTAAAAGCAAATCTTCCGACCGAGTTCGCTGTACATCGGTGGATCCAACGCGGATGACGTACATTGTATTAGCAGGGGCCAGCTTAGATACTTCGTCAACTGCAGCAACTACGTCGTCCACACCACCACCAGAGATACAAAAACGCTTCCTGGTCTTAGGTGCCCTGGCGCAAAACTCTGAGCTGACAACGTATCATCGAGTCTCCCACGAGCCGGACTTCTTCTATTTCCTCTTCGTCATCTGAGTCTGTGAGTATCTGGAAACGGTTTTGACACTCGGTAATCGGTATGGGTTTCCTGGTCTTGGGGCAAACGTTGTTCCTCATGACACGGAAGTTGTCTTGAGGGGGAAGAGAGTCCGTATTTGTTTTTTGAGTATCGGAACCATCAGCTGAAATGGTCACTGCAGGCGTTGAATTGTTGGCAGTTGACGTTGGGGCGTTGGTGGCTGCTGGAGTTGCGGTGACAATTGAAGTTTGTGGTACTCCAACGTTGAGTGTTACAAACTCTTGGAGTGATTCCAGCTTCATGGTGAGGACGTTGATCTTGTTGTAGGCTTCATCTAATTTCACTATAATATTCTCTCGTTGCTGGCAGAGACGGCAGAATTGAAGATCGATAGTAGCAAACATGGACTCGCCAAACCTACCGGCGCAGTTTGTACAAGTGCGAGGCATGGTGACAGTCAGTTTCTTCAGATCACTTCACTCCCTTAAAAAACACTTCACTCACTTTAAAACACTTAAATCACTTTAAAACACTTAACTCACTTTAAAACACTTCACTCACTTTGGAAACACTTCAATCAAGAGTGAAGAGGAGAGAGGGAGGGAGCGAGAAAGAGAGAGGGAATGAGAGGAGGAATGAGGAAGAAGGGGTGAGGAGGAAAGGAGTGAAGAGGAGACAGGGTAGGAGGAAAGACAGTGAGTCAAAACAAGGCAGCAGGAGGACTTCGAGAGAAAACCTGAGACTACAAGAAGTAGAGAGAGAATTAGTGAGGAGTAAGGAAGAACTAGTGAGTGAAACAGAGAGAGAGAGAGAGCAGATGAAGGATAGTGAGGTCGGAACAAAAAAAATGCAAAATATAATAATAGGAATTTGAGAGAAAACGAGGCAAAAGAGAAGGCAATATAAAAATAAATTGACGCCGAGAAGAGAAGACCAAGTTTGAGTCTATATAGAAATAAATGTGTGAAGAAAATATTGTAAGATTCTAGATAAAGGGAGGAAATGAAGTAAGACAATAATGAGTGGATGCAAATAGAAGTTATGGAGGGAGTTGCAGATGCCCATAGAAAAGATACATTGCAACCGAATAAAAGTATAATAGTTATATAATAATCTTAATTAATTAATTTCGCTCCCAACACCGAACACCCTCAAATGAATTTAATGAAAGCATGTGATCCTCCAGGGATTCGAACCTGGGATACCACATAGAGAACTTAAGGGACCTATAGCCCGTTTTTTCTTTTTAGCTAGCAAGAACTTGACTCATCCCCATCTTAAAGATGGTGGTGCATTGGTTAAGATAAACATGGAATAATAATCGACCACTTGCACATAACTATCTTGGAAAAGGCAATGGCACTGAAATAATTATTAACAATAGTATGAGGGATTTTCTGGATCGTCTGCACCGGACCTGTGAAGTCATAGGAGTGTAAGTCCACCATCCAGTCCAGGATGAGGATACTCCTGTGACGTCACTATGACGTCACAGGTCCGGTATAGACGATCCACAAACTCCTTTATACTATTGTTAATAAGTATTTCAGTTCCATTGCATTTTGAAAGATAGTTATGTGCAAGTGGGCGATTATTATACCATGTTTATCTTAACCCATACACCACCACCTTTAAGGGAGGATTTTACTTCACTCCCTATACCTCCAGCAAGCTTAAAAAACACCCCCAAGACCCCCTACACGATAAACTTGTACATTTTTTAGTAGAGAAATTTCCCGGCCGAAGGCCAGTTCCTCTTAAATTAAAGGCTCGCTATCACTCGTCAGGAAAAAATCTACACCTAAATAGCACGAAAGGTTTTGATATTGATAAAGAAATGAGACGAAAGGTATTAGCATCTATCTATCTTTCTATCTATTGCCTGACGCCGTGATCCCCGAAGGGGTGGCCACGAACGAACCGCCCCCATGCACCTCTGTCCCCAGTCAGTCGACGCCCCTCCCCCCAACCAGCACCGCCTTCGTTCATGTAGTTCCTCACTCCATCCTTCCACCTCATATTCAGTCTACCTCTCCCTCTCTGTCCCTCCACCTCGCTCTCGTAGACCCTCTTAGTCATTCTCTCGCTTTCCATACGTTCCATATGGCCGAACCATCTCAAGTTGTTCCTTTTCACACTTTCCAGCACATCTACCTCCACACCACACCTCCTTCTTACTTCCTCATTAGTCTGTCTATCCCTCCATGTAACTCCGCACGCACTCCTTAAGTAATTCATTTCCACTGCTCTCACTCTTGGTCTGAGTCTCTCAACCAACGTCCATGCTTCGCTTCAGTAAGTCAGTGTCGGGATTACCACACTGTCATGCAAGGACATCTTCACTTCCATACTGACCACCCTATTTCTTGTTACTGCTTTTAGCATTCCTACAACCCTCTTCCCCTGTTGTACCCTCTCCCGCACCTCTTCATCCATAGTCCCATCTTTACTCAACACACTGCCCAGATACTTAAAAGAGTTGACAATCTCCATAGCCTGACCGTTCAGCTTCACCTCACACTCTGTGACTTCACCCCTTTCGAAGACCATAACCTTGCTCTTCCCCGTATTTACCTTCAAATTCCGTTTTTCGCACACTGTTCCAAACTCATTTACAAGACCCTGCAACTCCCATTCATTATCACTCATCAGAACTGTATCATCCGCAAACAGCAGTATAGGTAGCTTCCACTCAATTCCCTCCCTTTTCACCGATACACCAACATCCACTGCTCTTGATAGTATTTTTTTCATGACTCCATCCATATATACAGTAAACAACCACGGGTACATCACACACCCCGGTTTCAAACCAACATTCAGGCAAAGAACTCGCTCTGCTCACTCTCCACACGTACTGCCGCCTTTGCACCCTCATACATGCTCTTCACTGCTTTCAGCAACTTGCCCTCTACTCCGTATATTCTAAGTACTTTCCACAAACCTTCTCTATCCACTCTGTCATAGGCCTTCTCCAAGTCCATAAAGGCAACATACACCTTTTGTTTCTTCTCCAGATACTTCTCTACAACACAATTCAGGGTAAAAATCTGATCTACACATCCTCTTCCCTTCCTAAAACCTCCCTGCTCGTCGCCTATCCATTTCTCCGTTCTCACTCTCACTCTCTCAATCACTACCCTTCTGTATACCTTCCCTACTACGCTTAGAAGACATATTCCTCGTTGGTTACCACACACTCCTCTTTTCCCTTTGCCCTTATATAGGGGGACTATTATGCCAGTCTTCCAGCCATCGGGTGCACTCCCCTTCTCCCATGCTAGTTTGCACATTTTCCATACCCATTCTATCACTATCTCACCACCATACCTCAACATTTCCCCACACACTCCATCTGTTCCTGGTGCTTTCCCCAACTTCACTCTTTTCATGGCTTCCCACACTTCTGACCTCCTGATCCCCACCTCCTCCTCCACTACTTCTCTTCTTCTCCCTCCCATACCATATCCAGCTATGTTTGCTGGCTCTTCATTCCTTACATTTAGCAACTCACTGAAGTACTCCCTCCATCTTTCGACTCTCTCTTGCTTCTCGGCTAGCACTCTCCCAATCTTATCTTTCACACCCTTACTGTTTCCCTTGCTACCTTCCCTAACTTTCTTGACTTCTTTCCAGAACAGTTTCTTACTCTCCCTCCATTTTACACTCAGATTCCTTCCAAATTCCTCATCTACTCTTCTCTTACTTTCCTTCACTACTCTCTTCACCACCCTCTTACTCTCCATGTACCTCGCTCGTTTCTGTCTCTCGGAATCTTCATTCCCTCTACTACCCAACCACTCTCTATATGCTTTCTTCTTTTCTTCCACAGCTATTCTTACCTCTTCTGTCCACCATGCTGTATCTTTCACTCCCCTCCCTCTTCTCCTCACTCCACACACCTCCTCACATGCAGCACAGATCTCATCCTTAAACACCTTGCTCATCTCCTCCACTTCCTCCATAAATTCCAGGTCGAACCCACCTAGTCGTCTTTCCACTGCTCTCATGTACTCCTCCCTGACTTCCTCCTCCTGCAACCTCTCCACCCTCCTCACCATTCCACCCTCCTCTCGCCTCCCTCCAGCTCTCCTCACCCACTTCTTTTATATCCTAACCTTAGCTACCACTACATAATGATCAGACAGACCCCCTCCAATACCCCTATACACCCTAGCATCCATCACAGAATTCTTCATTCGTTCATCCACACATACATAATCAATCAATGACTTTCGTTCCACCACTGTCTTATCCTTCATCATCAACATCCGTTTCCACGTGTACCTGTGGATCATTCTGTGTCGGAAGAAGGTGTTGGCTATCCACAGCCTCCTCCGCACACATACGTCCACAAGTGCACTACCATTCCCATTCACCTCTGATGGTACCCCCCACCCTCCCACCACTCCCTTAACTTTCCTATCACCCACCTTACCATTCATATCCCCAATCAGAAATATTCTTTCGTTCTTGTCAAACTTCTCCAGGCACGCCTCCACATTCATCCAGAACTCCTCTTTTTTTCTTTCAAGTATATCCTCTGTCGGGGCATACACGCATACAATCACCCACGTTTGTATTCCTACTTTCATTCTCACCCACACAATCCTTGAACCCACAGACCCATACTCTCTTACACATTCCTTCCATTTGCTACTTACAAACAAACATGCACCTTCTCTCGCTATTCCTTCACTCACTCCAGCACACACACCCATTCCACACTCCCACTCTCTCACATCTGAACCTTTCCATTTGGTCTCTGTCATTCCACATACATCCAGCCTGGCATTCACTAACACTTCCAGAACCTCTCTCTCTTTTGTGCCATCATTCATGCCACTAACATTCCACGAAGCCATTCTCAGAATGTCCGAAGGCATGTCCTTAGTCGGTCGTGGTTCGTCAACGTTGGTTCCGTCCGCATCCGAGGCTGTTGGTTAGATATTTTTTCTGGGTGGGGGTCGCAAGCCCACCGACCCAACCTCTTTAGTCGCCTCTTACGACACGCAGAAGGCACGTCTTAGCATCAATATACTAGAGGGTCGAACGTCTTAAAAACTCAAAACTAATGGGGCTAAACATGAAGTAGAAGGGGGTCCAGAAAAACTATATACCTCCCCTTAAAGTAAACACTCTAACCATAACACCATCGAGAACAGAAAAATTAATATCTATGCAGGGATCGCAAGGTCTGTGTGGTCTGAGTACCGTATCTGTGTAACTCTGTGTAACTCTCAAAGGTAACTGATAAACTACATATTCAGTCTCTCTCTCTCTCTCTCTCTCTCTCTCTCTCTCTCTCTCTCTCTCTCTCTCCCAAATAGAAGCTTTTCAAGGAGAACTTCACTCTACGTCTCTGTCGTCTTTTGCTGATGACACAAAATTAAGCAAGATAGTAAACACACAAGAGGACACGGGCCGACTGCAGGAAGACATGAATGTAGTGTTCCAGTGGACCAGGGAAAACAACATGCAATTCAATGAGGAAAAATTCCAATTAATACGGTACGGAGATAATAATGGTGTTAAAGAAATTACAAATTACTTAACAGAATCTAACCACATAATAGAACGGAAAGACAGTGTGAAAGACCTTGGGGTATGAATGTCTGAAAATATGGGTTTCAAAGTACATAACCAGGTCAAAGTGGCGGCTGCGAAACGTCTAACGGGTTGGATTCTGCGTACTTTTAAAACACGCGGTGAATTGCCTATGATAACGCTCTTCAAATCTCTAGTGCTACCGCGGCTTGAATACTGTAGCGTATTAACATCCCCATACAAAGCAGGTGAAATAAATGACGTAGAGAGTGTACAAAGAAATTTCACTTCGCATATAAGTTCGATAAAACATCTACACTATTGGGAGCGTTTAAGAGCACTGAATCTGTACTCACTGGAACGTAGAAGAGAACGTTACCTAATAATATACACGTGGAAAATCGCAGAGGGTTTAGTACCAAACCTACATACTCCGATAGTCATGAAATTCAGTGATAGGAGAGGCTGGGAATGCGAAATCCCCCGGATGAATAACAGGGGTGCTATGGGCTCTCTGCGAGAGGGCTGGTTATCACACAGAGGCCCACGTCTCTTCAACAAACTCCCACGGCGAGTAAGAGACATGAGGGACATCTCGTTAAACAACTTCAAGAGAGCCCTAGATGTCGAACTGCAAAAAGTGCCAGACGAGCCCATCCTCGCAAGGGAGCGAGCTGTCGCTTCAAACAGTCTACTGCACCAAATCACCACCCATAACGAGGGGCGTCGCGCTCCTTGGTGCCGCTAGAGGAGCGGCGAACACATCCAAAGGTATCCAAAGGTAAGGTACGCTTTTGGATGAAGGCTTCGTCGTCTCACAAAAAATAACAAATACATAAAACCCGCGGAGGAAGGCTAGGGTGTGGGGAGGAAATAAGGGGATACGAAGATATTATGATACAAAAGGATACATGAAAATATATATCAATTCAAATTCAATTCAAAATATTTTATTGTAATGATCGTTTAGCTTACAAAACAGGCAATACATATAAACAAATAAATACAGCTCATGACAAAGATATGATAAAAACAAAATAATATACGAGATAATATGGTAACAAGGTAGATCCAAAAAAATTACGGCACACAAGGATATTCGAAGAAAATATGAATAGAAAATGAGTTCCGAAGACATTAAAATACAAAAGAAGATGTGAAACCCATATGATACAAAAAGATATACGAAGACATTATGATAGACAAAGGAGATACGAAACAGATAAACTGCAAACGGATGGAAGAAAATATGACAAAAGATACTGAGAAAAAATTACAAAAGGAGATACGAAAAGAATGACAACATTAGACATTCGTGGACCCACCTATGTGTTTCCTATGCAATTATAGCTACCTGGAGTGACTATTGGATGTTACTTGATTTTCAATAAATAGTATATTATTTTGTTTGGTAATTGATGTAGAGAAAAGTATATTCATAAATGTTTGTATAAAGATATACTTTCATACTTAGAAATAGGTGAGGTCCACGAATTTGTATAAGTAACTTAAAGGAGTCTTATAACCACGCAGGGGACTGGAGTTTCGCAGAGAGGCTCCAGTCCTCACGTTATTCTTGACTTACAGTGTGCTGGCTTAATAATCCAATAAGGTTGATAGCCTCTGAAGCCCTATTTTAACTAACTAACTATAACTTCGATTGGGTATGACCTTGCTAAACCCCTTTTTGTCATCTGAATCTATGTTTTAATCTGCTACAACCAATATAATCATTATAATGGACCATAGGGGGTGGAGGCTTTATCGGAATACAATAAACTGGCTATGGTATGAACAGAAAAGAACAGAAAAAGGATGGATGGTAAACAAGTAAGAATAATATTGAGGACAAAAGTTAAAGGAGAGAGAAAGAGAGAGTAATACCACTGACATCCCACTTGCAGCACCTCTTCATCTAAACTTTCTCTCTCTCTCTCTCTCTCTCTCTCTCTCTCTCTCTCTCTCTCTCTCTCTCTCTCTCTCTCTCTCTCTCTCTCTCTCTCTCTCTCGTTTTACCTTCATACACTATTCCCCCTCCTACCACTCCCGCCATTCTCTTGATAGTTTATCCTTAAATTAGGTCTTATTTTGACCGTACCGTTAAATAAATCAGCTCTTTGTAACCAGACAATAAGACGGAAAAGCGACATTGTATACCGATATCGTTAACTAAGTATTTTTTATTGCATTTTATCAATTTGGATTAGCATTAATTAATTATTTATTTTGATGTAAGCGTCTGTTATTATCTATTTTCTTTCACTCATCCCTAACAAATTACTAAAGTATATATTCTCAAATTCGCTTGGAAACTCCTTACAGTAGTCAAGGAACTTAGAAGAATGAATGGGAATAGCCAGCTGAGAAGTTTCCCCTCCATCAAAGAAAACGAACTTCGTCTTGTTGTTTACCTTATTCACTTCCAGTCTGTAATGTTGGGGACGTGTTCCAAACTTTACTGTTTTCTTTTTGGAAGTATGAATGGAGGTGATATATATACATATATATATATATATATATATATATATATATATATATATATTATATATATATATAATATATACAGTATAAAAATATATACTGTATATATATATATATACAGTATATATATAAATATATATATATATATATACTTGCAATCGCGAGGAATGGCTAACCAAAAGACTACAACTAATTCAACAATAATTCCTAGAGATATCTCTTACGTGGGCTTAAACCTTATCGTCCTGACTGCCACCTACAAATCCCTTGCTCGCCCCCTATAATCAGATATACGCTGAGAACATCAAACACGCATATATTATATACATAAATACTGCACATAACCAAACAAATGAAACACCACACGAGCTCTCTCACACACACACACACACACACACACACACACACACACACACACACACACACACACACACACTCAAGACCTCATGTTGAGCTGCCGTTGTCTTGTTATTGGTTCTTGCCTTGCCTCTGTTTTTTTTTATTGAATGTCTGTCTGGCTCTCTCTCTCTCTCTTTCTCTCTCTCTTTTTGTTTACTGAATGTCTGTTTCTCTCTCTCTCTCTATCTCTCTCTCTCTCTCTCTCTCTCTCTCTCTCTCTCTTCTCTCTCTCTCTCTCTCTCTCTCTCTCTCTCTCTCTCTCTCTCTCTCTCTCTCTCTCTCTCTCTCTCTCTCTCTCTCTCTCTCATTCCAAGATCTCGAACCGCTTGTCAAGATAATCTCAGCGTCGACCCCGGCAATTTAGACTTTTCTCCCCCGACCCTCTTCCCTTCATATTCTCTCTCTCTCTCTCTCTCTCTCTCTCTCTCTCTCTCTCTCTCTCTCTCTCTCTCTCTCTCTCTCTCTCTCTCTTTCTCATGAGTTTCCTTTATATCCCACCCTTCTTCATTTGCATATCATTAATCACTCGCCTATTATTTTATCTTTTAAATTTAACTTTGTCTTCGTCGTGTAAATAAAGTAATTATCCGAATTTACTATTAATGTGTATATACTGTATATATATATATATATTTTTTTCTATGTGAATGAGGGAGAAAAAAAGCATAACTGCCTGCAGTGAGTGCCTCCCCCAGATTTCAAAGAGTGACAGGGCCGAAATCAAGGGACGTTCGAGTAAAATGCCTGGACACACGGAGTTTGAAGCAATTTAAGTCATAGGAAGGGAGAACGACTGATTCTGGGAGAGAGTTCCAGAACTCAGCAGTTGAATAGAAGAAAGTCTGAGAATAGCATTTCACTCTTGCGTTGGAGAGCTGCACAGAGTATGGGTGGGATTGTGTTGCAAGGCGGGCACTACGTACGCTACGTAGAGGAGGTGGTATACACCGGGAAAGCTCTGAGGAACACTGATTATTGTAGTAGCGATAGAATAGTGAGAGAGATGCAACATTGCGGCGAAGAGAGAGAGATTGCGGAGAGTTGGTGAGTGGCCTTAAGTTAATGATACGAAAGGCTTTCCTTTCTACTATATCTAGGAGTGCGGTGTGAGATGATCCTTACCACACATGTGAACAATACTCAATACAAGGACGCACTGTGCCCCTGTACAAAGCAAGTAGCTGCTCAGGGGTAAAGAACCCCTTGAGGCGGTTGAGCACACCCAGCTTCTGGGAGGCTGCCTTAGCGAGACTGGTAGTATGGTCTTTCCATGTGAGAGCAGAAGAAAAAGAGACACCGAGAACATTGAGGGAAGATGAAGGGGTGATTTTTGTATTGTGGAAGAATAAGGGATAGTCCTCTGGAGGTTCCTGACGGGTAGTAAGATGGATAAATTTAGTTTTGGAAGCATTAAATGTAACAAGGTTTTCTCTACCCCAATTGGAAATAGTAGGTAGATCAGAAGATAAGCATTTTATGGCTTCACAACCTTTACTTTTGAGGGACTGCTGGCTGGGGCGTTCTGGAAAACTAATTGAGTGGTGTAAAGTAGAGTCGTCTGCATATGAATGAATGGGGCTAGATGTATAGTTGAGAAGATCATTTATGAAAATTAGAAAGAGAATAGGAGATAGGACAGAACCCTGAGGAACACCGGAGATGATAGGATGAGGAATTGCGCGATGGCCGTCCGCAACCGCAGCTATGGAACGGCCGGAAAGGAAATTAGAGACAAAGGCACAGATGGAGGGACAGAAACCGAAGGAGGGCAGTTTGGAAATTATAGATTTGTGCCAGACTCTATTGAAGGCCTTCGATATGTCTAACGCAACAGAACAAGTCTCACCGAAGTCCCGAAAGTTGGATGCCCAAGAGTTAGTAAGATATGAAAGAAGATCACCAGTATATCGACCCTTAAGGAAGCCAAACTGGCGATCTGAGAGCAGATTATGAGAAGAGAAATGCTTAAGAAATTTGGAAGCAAGAATAGTTTCAAAAACTTTAGAGATACAAGAGATGAGAGCAATCGGACGATAGTTGGAGGATTGAGAGCGGTCACCCTTCTTTGGGACAGGTTGAATGAGAGTAAACTTCCAACAAGAAGGAAAGACGTTAGAGGAGAGACAGAGGCGAAAGAGTTTGCCTAGACAGGGGGTCAGCACGGAAGCACAGTTTTTAAGTATAATATATATATATATATAATAAATTCGTACTCTTCGTATGCTGCTTCTCTTTTCTCATTTTCTCACATTTCCCATTTAATTCCGTGTTCATATTTTGTAGTTTCCCCCCTCCCCTCTCCCTCTCTCCCCCCCCCCCCTGCCTCTATAACAACTTCCACCACACATTATTATTTCTCATAACTGGGCACAGTCACTTATAAATATACCGACACCCCTTGTATTTTAATATTGTGGATATATTCCCATTGGGGTTAAACTAGGGATGCAATTTATACTCTGTTGAACGACATATACAGTTCATATATTTATGCATTTGACAAGGGACTGGAGTTCTCTCAGAGAGGCTCCAGTCCTGACGTTATTCTTGACTTACAGTGTGCTGGCTTAATAATCCAAAAAAGTTGATAGCTTCTGAAGTCCTATTTTAACTAACTAAGCACTTGAAATTGCAGTAGTATTCAGTCATTGAAGATATGCAAGAGTTAATGGTTTCTATTCTGGTGCCAAATAAAGGTAATGGCGTAGTTTTTATAGAAATTCGTTAATTTCCTTCGGAGAAATCTTGCTTACAGACACAAGGGCAAATGGACAGACAGACAAATGGACAGACAGACAAAGGGACAGACACGAAAAAGGACAGACGGATGGACGGACGGACAGACAGACAGATGGACAGACAGACAAATTGACAGACAGAAAAGAGGAGACAGACAGACAAACGGACTGACAATTGGACAGACAGACAGACGGACAGATGGACAGACCGAGTGACAATCAACTAAAGTAATCTCAGCAACTTTCGGTGGTGGAGATAAACAGGACACCTATTTATTTATGCAACTGTACACTCAATATCACTTACTAGATCCCACTTTCCAAACCAACTGCTTTCTCCAAATTCATACCATCTACTCAACCATGTAATTTATTTCTACCTGTTCTATATTACACGTCTTCCAATAAACTTTCATTGTCCCCAACCAATGGCTAATTTGTGTTTCCCCTTAAGGAGCTGGTGGCTGTTCTTTTTTTTCGGGGAGGGGGGGGGGGTTTATTCAATCATTTAGTTCTTAGTGTCCTCGCTAGACCTCCATCAAGTACACCCCCTTGAACCCCCTTCAACGTAAATGTGTACACTTTTCGATAGAAAACTGTCCCCCCATTACAGGCTCGCTATCGCTCGCTAAGGAAATATCGACACCTGAATTGCATGAGGTCTTAAAATTGACAACGAAATGGGGCAAAAGGTCTTAAAATCACCAAACTAATGGGCTGAACGTCTTAAAATCTAAAAACTAATGGGGCTAAGCATGATGGAGAAGGGTTCCAAAAACAAAAAACTACTTGCCCCTTAATTTCACTCCTTCACATATACAAAATGATTCCCCGTTCATAACTCATAGTTTCCCTTCTCTTTACTACCCAAGCATTCTATTATCCTCAACTTTCAAATAACTTCTCTTCTCCCAATCGTTTTTCTCCTCTCCCAACTTCCAAATTTACTCCCCAAGCATTTTATTATCCTTAACTTTAAAATAATGTATCTTCTCCCAATCGCTCATCTCCTCTGCCAACTTCCAAATTTACTCCAAGCATTTTATTTTCCTCAACTTCTAAATAATGTATCTGATCTCAATCGTTTCTCTCCTCTCCCAACTTCCAAATGTACTCCCCAAGCATATTATTTTCTTCAACTTTTAAATAATTGATCTTCTCCCAATCGTTTCCGTTCACTCCCAACCTCCAAATCCCCCCCCCCCCTCCTATTCGTAAAAATTCACCTACAGCCTCTAATGATTTCCCTTCACCTCTTCAGACTCCAAATTATATATATGCCTTCCCAATTCTCAAACATTTCTTTTCATCCCTACCTTCCAAAACACTTTGATTGACCCCTTCTGTACCGGTGCCGTCCGTTTAACTGTATTTTGGCTACTATTAGACGATTGTATTCAGTTTATAAAGGGCCACCAGCAATTAACAGGCTTCGAACAATCTCACTTTACCCTTTTTATTACCACAGATCCTTCTTAAACTGCACAAAATCGTCAAAATATAGCAAGAATAAAAATAAAAAGACGTCGCCGGTACAACAGGGATTAACACCCATTGTCAAATCGTTCTCCTTTTCAGCTATCCCCAATCTGCACTCTCTCCTCCCACTATACTCTTGTTTCTTTTCAGCTGGCGACAAATTGACTCCCTTAGCAGCTACCTTCCCGATATTTAATGGAAAAATACAAAACTAGGCCTACTATGTTTCTGCATAAGACCAAGTATATATAATTAGCACCATATTTCACTACAAAATCTTCAAAATAAGTGAGAAATCTTGATGGAAACTTTGCAATTTACCGTCAGTTGAAAAGAAACAATCTATACCTAGACGTAATTTCCCTCTCCCTCAGCGCTCCAAATCCCTCCCTTCCCCTCCACCCGCCCTCCCCTTCCCTCCTCCTCCCTTTCCCTCCCTCCCCCTCCCCTTACCTGTCTTCTCCCCCTTCCTCGCCGTTACCAGCACCTGCCCCTCCTCCCCCTCTTCTCATTGAGCTGAATCATCTCCTAATTAAGCTTTTACGCGCCCCTGCCACATCTCATCTCGTCTGGCCACGCTCAATGTTCCTTCCCCTCAAACGAGCCTATTCCTCTACGCTCCTCTGCGATGGGGGCGGGGAATGAGTCGGATCGTAAGGGGGAGGGGGCGTTGATAGGATCATAAGGGCGGGGGACGTAAATCGGATCGTAAGGGGGAGGAGGGGGGCATAAATCGAAGGGGGAAGGGGTGTAAGTCAGATCGTAGGGGGTAGGTGGCGTAAATCGGAACGTAAGGGGGTAGGAGGCCTAACTCGGAACGTAAAGGGGGGAGGGGGCGTAAGTCGAATCATAAATGGGGTGGAGGGGGGTAATTCAGAACGTGGAGGGAATGTAAATCCCAACGTTGAGGGGCGAACGTAAGTAAGTACATGGAAAGGAGTTAGCCTATAATTATGACGGAAGGAGGAGTGAAAAATGCAAATTGGAGAGTGGATTGGGAAACGTAAGCCTGAACTTGAGTACATGAAACAGAAACCGAGGATACGATTAGTCGTATGAGGGGTGGGCGGTTTTAATGTGAGGTGAACGGCGAATCCGAGTCCAAGGATAATCTACACAGGTAAACATGAATACTTGTACACTATTTGGAGGACGAATGACGTATATCATAATGTAATGGCGCTTTTCTATATTTTCTTTATTTATAAGAGGATTTTGGTTTATATAACAGGATATTACTTGATGGCCCATTTCTGGTACTACTTATTTCACGCCACTGAAGTGTTCCGTTAATATCCTTTTCACTTTATATGATCCAAATAATCATCAAAGTTAGCGGCGAACTTTTATTATATTTTATTCTATTCTATATACTCAGGCCCAATCCCCACTTTTCCTTTTGTTTTTGTTGTTGTTGTTTTTTTGGGGGGGTGGCCGGCTCAAGACAGAGCCAGAATAGGGACAACACAACAGAAAACAATGAACACACAAAAACAAAATACAAATTCACACGCATCTTTCTATATTTTAACTATTCCCTTACGTCCTCTAGACCCGGCAAAATAACTAAATTTGCTACTGTTCGTGAATATACCTTTTAGATAGCTTACGAATGATCTCTCAGTAAACATAAACATATACAGGATATATTGTCTTCTACTTTCAAGCCTCCAATGTCATCTTTCACATCCAGGTGCAAATCTGATATTTCTTGTACCCTCTGTTTCCCACTGTAACATGTTCCTCTTGTTCTTACACCATGACTCACTCCAGATATCTTTCAACTCTCTCACTTTACTAGATTTACCTTAACCCTTTCATCACTTGAGTAATATATTTTGTGTGTCAGTAGACGATTCTATTTAATTCAGGAAAAAATTGTGGAAATAAAAGGGTTAGTTGAGAGATAATATACCTCCATTCTTAGGGGGCCTTCAAAGCGGAATGCAATCGTCTAACAATAGCCTGAATACAGGGGAAAAAGGCGTTCTGATACTGAAAAGGTTAAGCGAATATGATTGATCTTCAAACTTATGCCAATTTCGACTTCAAATGGCATTATTTGCAGAACATTATTTGGATATACATTTTTCTTTCTAAAATGGCCATGAGGTCACTTGCTTCAAGAATCGTTGAGATATAGTTCCCAAAATTGTAATTAATATTATCAGTAAATTATATTTCATGAGATACTAAGCCTAAATCCTAAAACTCTGAGTACAGCAAATTTCATATTTATTGATAAACATCAATCAAATTACGAGTCAATCAAATATTGCTTTAATAATTTCCTGTTATAAAGGTTTGAGATTAAGATTTCAGGCCAACTTATAATGAATTAACAATAAATATTGTTATGTTTATGGGCGAGGTGAAATGACACAAACAAATAGGCTAAGTATAAGATTAAGGACTGATGACAAAACCCTCCCCAAAACATCCAGGTTCAAGGAAAATACTAGAATAAAAATTCTTAGTTTAATAAAATTAAGTATTATAATGTATCAAGTAAAACAAACAAAAATCTCTTCAGGACGAGAACATAAGAATATATAAAGCATTATGTTTATCAGAAAATATACAAGGACAAAATAACTAACTATATATATATAGCCTCACTGAAGCAATGCAATGTAATAATAATTATATCGCATAAGAATTAATATTTTCTCAAGATCACAGGAAATGGTTAATATCTGTTTAATAACTTGAGGAAATGCACACAGTATTACTAAAAACAATACAAGTAATTAATACAACTATTTAAACTTGAAAACATATTCTTCAAAAAATATAATAATAATACAAGCAATCTGATCAAAATTCACAAACTTTGGAAACTAACCACAAATTACTTAACCCGGCAAGCGCGATAGGCCTAACGGAAGGCTTCCTATAAGGAACGCGATAGGCCTCACGGAAGCAAGACCATAAAAAAATCCTTCCAAAAAAAAAGGGCCTATCAAAACAAAGGATTTTGTCTCTAGGTGAGATAATTCCCCTCTAGTACTCATCCATGTGTTTCTCACCCCTCCCCCTCCCCTCCTTCCCCACCTTATTCCCCCCTCCCCCCCCTCCTCAATTATCACCTATTTTTCCTCTTATTATCATCATTTATCGGTTATTTTTCTCTCCCGCGACAATGTAGCACAAGTGGGTTGCATAAAAGATCGTTATGCAACACCCAGACACCGGCACACACCGCCCCGCTCGTCTCAGTTGACTCCCAGACAGCGAGAGGGGAGGGCTGCCTGTGGCTCTCTCTAGCCTGAGATTATGACCGGGTGGCCAATATCTTCGTTTTTCACCACCCAAATGCTTTTCCCAATTATTTTAGCACTCTTGAAGGTTCATATATACATCATATATGTAAAATAAAAGCATACCGAAAACAAATAATGCTTTATATTGTAAATATAACGAATTCTGTCAGAATCCAGGGCTAGAAATGCACAAATAACTACCCTAGCACCTAGGTCTATATCGCGCTTGTCAAGTTAATGCTTTATACTTATAACATTAATAAATGCAATCAAAAGGATATAAGAGAATAATATGAATTTACAGGAAACTCAATGATAATTAATTATTAACAGATCACAAGATAATACACAATATCACTAATAGGCTACTATAACATGTATATAAATAGGTGATACTCGTATAGGCTATACTCAACACTCGGGAACACAGGTATCCAGACTGCTGATCTATGAAGGTAGCAAGGAGAGATAATTGTAGCACTTCACTAAATATAATGGTTCGTAGGCTCCTGACCTTTGACCAGTGAGGACGTACCCAGTGACCGCTCGTGACATACCTGTTTATCCCCTAGTGAGGTGAACATTCCTAGTGATGGCTTGTGCTGATGAGATTGTCACCTCTTCCCATGTTCTCCAGCTTTGTCTTGCTTGGCAAGAGAGGCTGGAGAATGTTGAGCTCGAGGTCCAATCTCTCAAGGACGAGAACTTAGCATTGAAGATGGCATTTGAGGAAAACAAAAATGCCACTGGTGTAGGAAACCCGGACTCTTCCTGGAAGGTGGCATCTTCAAGAGGAATGAAATTAACCTTCCAGAAGCAGTATGTGACGGTTAAAAACAAGTATAGCGCCCTGGATGACGAGTGTGATGGCAGTGAAGGGGGAAAGGAGGAAGGAGATGACCCGTCTTACAGCGGGGCAGTGAGAGGAGAGGGGAGGAAATCTGCAGCTACTTCTGCTGCTACAGGCCGGCAACAGAAAACAGCTAAGTCTATTTTAATTGTAGGGGATTCAATGGTTAAATACCTTGGTAGGGCTACTAACACACATGTTGGTAAAGTTGTCTGTCTGCCTGGTGCCGGAGTCGAGAAGGTGGCAGAAAAGCTAGATGGTGTCATGGAAGCGAGTGGAGAGGACCCCATCATCTTCCTCAACGCAGGGAGCAACGACATTTGGAAATGCAGGACTGAGGAGTTGCTCACCACGTACCAGGAAATGTTGGAGAGGATCAAGGAGAAGGGTGGAGTTCCTGTGGTATTCAGTATCCTACCAAGAAGAGGGGTAAGGAAGGAATGGTCCTCCAAGGCTATTGGTGTAAATAGCCAGCTGGAGAAGTATTGCAAGGCAAATACTATTCCATTCCTGGATAACTGGACCCTCTTCTACGGTAAGGATGAACTGTATGACCAGGATGGAGTACATCTCTCTCGACTAGGAGTTTCGACCTTAGCCAGCTCACTCGACAAGTTTGTTGCGGGGTTTTGTTAATAAACCATAGGTGTGTAAGTAAAATAGAATCCCAGCCACATGAAATTGATAGTAATAACGAACATTCTGATAGCGTAGCTTTTCCGTCTAGGTCCAGTAGTTCTACAGGTAAAAATAAATTAGTTAAAAACAATAGAAAAATAGTTGCAAATACAAGTAATAGTTTGAGGGTTTATTATACAAATTGCAGGAGTTTATGTAACAAAATGAACGAACTTAGAGCACTGGTTAGCAAAGAAAATATAGACATAATAGCGCTAACTGAAACATGGATTAATACAGAAACCAGGCATTTTTTAGCAGAGTTTGATATACCGGGATATAGTTTGTTTAAATATGACCGAACAAGTAGGAGGGGCGGCGGTATAGCAGTGTTTGTCAGGAGTTCATTAAAAAGCTGTACTAAATCAGGTATTAATTAAATAATTAAATAATCAGGAGTAAATAATTAAAATGAAAGTGTTTGGGTAGAAGTTAACGAAGGTAGTGAGACTTTAGTTATTGGGGTTATGTATAGACCGCCAAATATGAGTCGAAATGACGGAACATCATTATGGGAGGAAATTAAAATAGCATCAAGGCTTAGCAACGTGTGCATTATGGGGGATTTTAATTTCCCTAATATAGATTGGCAGCAACAAATAGGCGACTCTGATTCAAAGGAGTTTATTGAGGTAGTACAAGATAGTTTTTTATCTCAATTCATAGATACGCCGACTAGAGGTGATAATATTCTCGATTTAGTTTTCAGTAACAATGAACATATGATAAATAGTGTAGAAATCGGGGACCACCTAGGAAATAGTGATCACAATTCTGTGTATTTTAATATACAATGGAAAGGTAATATCAGAGAGAATACAACATTAATACCTGACTTCAGAAAAGCCAATTATGGTGGGTTAAGAGAAGCCCTGTTAGCGGACCCTATGGTCAAAAAATTAAGTCGATCCAGGTGTCCAAATGAGTGTATCCTTTCTCAGGCACCTGTCATCTTAAGTCAGGAAGAGACGTCAAACTTGGTAGATACATACGATAATTTTTTCAAGTCAGTATTCAATGCGCAAAATAAATATATCCCCAAAAGAAAATTTAGATCAACACAGAACCAACCCAAATGGATGAATAATAGACTATTAGATCTTCTAGGAAAAAAGAGGAATATATAGAAAAATTAAAAAAGGCGAAATTCACCTACTTGTTTACTATCAGAATCTATCACGACAGGTAAAAAAGGATATTAGTAAAGAAAAAATAAATTAAGAAATTAAGGTTGCCAATGACTCAAAAAATAATCCTAAAGCTTTTTACCAACTATATAAATCCAAGGTTAGAGATGTAATTTGTCCCCTTAAAACTTCGATAGGAGAAATGACAGAAAGTGATTTAGAAATGTGCAGTACATTAAATAGTCAATTTCTTTCCGTTTTCACTAATGAAAATTTGGCACAGTTTCCAGAAGTCCGTAAGGTATACAGCGATAGTATAGATAATAGGTTAAGTACGGTTACTATAAGTAGAAATGATGTGCTTAAGGAAATTGACAGACTGAAACCTCATAAATCGCCTGGTCCTGATGAGGTATATGCTAGAGTATTAAAAGAATGCAGAGATGAGTTAAGTTACCCATTAACATTTCTATTTAACAAGTCAATAGAAACAGGTATAGTTCCAGAAGCTTGGAAGCTTGCAAATGTAGTTCCGATCTTCAAAAAAGGTGATAAATCAATAGCATCCAATTACCGTCCCATTAGTCTCACTTCAATCATAGGAAAGCTACTAGAGTCAATTATTGCTAGGAAAATGAGAAACCACTTAGAAACATTTAACTTAATCAATTCTTCTCAGCATGGATTCACTCAGGGACGGTCTTGCCTTACTAATTTGCTTAGTTTTTTCTCAGAGGTATATGAAGCAGTAGATAATGACAAGTCATATGATATTATATATTTAGATTTCAGTAAAGCTTTCGACAGAGTCCCTCATGAGAGATTGATGAGAAAGGTTGAGGCACATGGAATAGGTGGGGCGTTGTTAGGATGGATTAGGTCATGGCTAATTGGTAGGAAGCAGAGAGTCAGCATAAATGGTACCAAGTCAGAATGGGGAGCAGTCAAAAGTGGTGTCCCCCAGGGATCGGTATTAGGTCCCCTGTTGTTTCTTATATACATAAATGACCTAGATTTATGTATAATTAGTAGGATAAGTAAATTCGCAGACGATACTAAAATAGGGAGATCAATTGATTCAGATAGCGATATAGAGTGCCTCCAAAGGGATCTAGATACCTTACATGAATGGTCAGTAAATTGGCAGATGAAGTTTAACATTGACAAATGCAAGGTATTAAAGATAGGGAAGATGCAAACAAATGTTAAATATAAACTAGCTAATTTAGAATTAGAAAATTCAGACTGCGAGAAAGATCTAGGTGTGTTTGTTAGCAATGATTTGAAGCCTAGAAAACAGTGTATAAGCGTTCGAAACAAGGCAAACAGGATTCTCGGGTTCATCTCTAGGAGTGTGAGTAACAGAACTGCTGATGTTATCTTAAAACTTTACTTGTCATTAGTGAGACCCCATATGGATTATGCTGTCCAATTTTGGTGTCCTTATTACAGAATGGACATAGATTCATTGGAGAGAGTACAGCGTAGAATGACAAAAATGATCCAAAATATTAGAAATCTTTCGTATGAAGAAAGGTTGAAGAAATTAGGTTTACATTCGTTAGAGAGACGCAGAGTTAGAGGGGATATGATAGAGGTGTTCAAGTGGGTTAGTGGGATTAACAAAGGGGACATGACAAATGTACTAAAGCTCAGTGATAGCGAAAGAACTCGTACCAATGGTTTCAAATTAGATAAATTTCGTTTCAGAAAAGATATAGGCAAGTATTGGTTTGGTAACAGAGTTGTAGATGGGTGGAATGGACTACCAAGTGCTATAGTGGGATCTAAAACTGTAGGGAGTTTTAAGATAAAATTGGATAAGCATATGGACGAGAAGGGTTGGGTGTGAAGGGGGATCAGCCGGGTTGGGCCAATCAGCGCTCTGCAGAACCCCATAATCCTGCGTTAATCTCTAACCGTTTTGGTAAGATGATCCTCAGGGTATTAGAGTGTGAAGCCTATAATTGGGCTTTGTAATTGAATAGGGGTTGTGTGGGACAGGGATCTGCCTTGCTTAGGCCAATCGGCTTTCTGCAGACTCCCATTTTCTTATGTTCTTATGTTCTTATATGTACAGAGCAGGAGAGAGAGGTGGGTGAGATGCGTGAAGCTGGTCAGTTGAATCTGGAGTCCCCGAGGCAGGGAACGGCGTGCTATGTATATACTGCAGGCTCCGCAGTACTAGCAACTTCGGTAAGCCTCGCGAGACACTGAGAACTCACAGCCTAGCGAACGCATGAGACACGATCACGTGGAATGAATGACGCAATCTCCACCCACACTACGTATCAAATGACACTCTCCAAAATGCGCACATTAACCCTATCATAATTGCACTTATTTATTATATATATATATATTATTTTAATTCATATTACATAACAATATAATATATCTAGACCTAAGATGCAATTAACCAATCACGCACCGAGTTGGAAGCTTTTAGGATATGCAAGCTCATCAATAAGTTTATCCCACTCGATGCCTGTTTGTGTACGAGAGTGATAATTAGGTTATTAGCGATACAAAAAAGGTAATTAAGGGGCGATGGGCGTATTAGTCATATATATTATAATCATTATCATAAAATCTGGTGGAAACCATCAAGATTAGTATAGAAATTAACCTTCATTGTCATACTTATTATTATTATTCATATCATTATAAATTATCTTTAAATAAGCTGGGACCTATGCAAAATTGGTATAAAAATGGACCTTCATAATCTTATTCATAAATCCCAACAACAAAACCACAACGTCAATAATCATAATTTCCACATGAGGGAATTTCCAGCCTCCCCATCACAACAACTCCTCAAAACTAGCCACCACCAGGAGATAATCGCTTTTTATGGACCCCCTTTTCCCTCATGTTTAGCATATTAGTTTTGAGATTATAAGACGCTCGTTCCGTTAATTTGGCGATTTTGAGACCTTTCGCTCCATTATTTTGTCAATATCAAAACCTTTCGTGTCATTTAGGTATCGATTTTTTTCCTTGCGAGGATAGCGACCCTGTAATTTAAGAAGGAACCGGCCTTCGGCCGGGGGGTGTATGGGATGTTTTTCTTAAGCTTGATGGAGGTCTATCGAGGAAAGTATAAAACAAGCGACCACCAAGCTTTCCTCTTTCCACAACCCAGCGTTGTTTTCCAGTAAGCTTCAATCTTTCGGAAAATTCTATTGATCTTTTATGTTTCGCTTTATGCCAATACAACCAATAGGTTTGATGTACGCATATGTGTTACTTTATAATAAGGAGGTAAGGTTTATTTATTAGTTTATTTATGAATATGTTATTGTTTTAGTTTCCTCCCTAGACCTCTATCAAGCTTAACAAATAATCAATAATAAATGGTTGGGGAAAAAACATCTGTTTATAACTGTTCATATACTGTACTTGCATAAAGGCTAGCATGAGAAGTCCACTAACTTTTACAAGCTACTCTACATGTCTCAGCACTGACCGAAACTCATATCTCCACATTGAAAAATACAAAATTTGGGAAGAAGGCTGTAGGATTATATTTCAACCCTTTTTTTACGATTATTATAGCCTCCAGCGCGTACAATCATCCAAAATATCACCGCTTAAACTCCGCTAACAACCCAATTACGTCATTAAGGGCTCGTTTGAAAAGCTAATATTACGGTAGGGCAGGAGAGAGGACTGTGGAGAGAGAGTTACGTGGAGACACACACACACACACACACACACACACACCAAGCCATATACACAATATACACACAAACAGCTAGTCGTACACGTAAACACATCCACAACTAATCACATACACAAACCCAAACACATACAGTATATACAACCACAATGAATCACATACACAAACCCAAACACATACAGTATATACAACCACAATGAATCACATACACAAACCCAAACACATACTGTATATACAACCACAATGAATCACATACACAAACCCAAACACATACAGTATATACAACCACAATGAATTACATACATAAACCCAAACACATACTGTATATACAATCACAATGAATTACATACATAAACCCAAACACATACAGTATATACAACCACAATGAATCACATACACAAACCCAAACACATACAGTATATACAATCACAATGAATCACATACACAAACCCAAACACATACAGTATATACAATCACAATGAATCACATACACAAACCCAAACACATACAGTATATACAATCACAATGAATCACATACACAAACCCAAACACATACAGTATATACAACCACAATGAATCACATACACAAACCCAAACACATACAGTATATACAACCACAATGAATCACATACACAAACCCACATACTGTATAGTCACAATCATACACAAACCCAAACACATACAGTATATACAACCACAATGAATCACACACACAAACCCAAACACATACAGTATATACAATCAATTAGAAACACAAACATTCATTGGTTCTTACGTCTCTGTCTCTCTCTCTCTCTCTTGGTGCGCTCTCCTACTCTTACATTGACCATCTTGCTTGGATCGTACGGTCTGTGTGGTCAGTGTATCTGCGTCAATCTATGTGTGTGTGTGTGTGTGTGTGTGTGTGTGTGTTTGTGTGCGTGTGTATGTATGTGTGTGTGTGTGTATTCGTCCATCCCTAATTCACTGGATTGGCTAAAGTTGTCCATTCCCTTTCATAATTCACTTGTTCCACCTCTTCACTATAATGGTGTCCCTTGCTAATGTAATTCCGGTTAACCCCTTCTGTTGCTACGACGTCTTTATAATATATTCTAGTTATCTTTAGACGTCTTTGTGCAGTTTAATGGGGGATGGGCTGGTTTTCTGGATAACTTTCTCCCTCATGTTTAGCCCCATTAGTTTTCAGATGTTAAAATGTTTGTCTCATTACTTAGTTAATTTTAAGACCTTTCGCCCAATTCTTCGTCAATATTTAGACTTTTCGTGCTATTTAGGTGTCGATAGTTTTCCTGGCGAACGATAGTGAGCCTGTAATGTTGGAAGAACCGGCCTTCGGGCGGGAAATTTTTCTACCGAAAAATTTACAAATTAATCTAAAAGGGGGATCTAATGGATGTTTTTTATTTGTTGGAGGTCTACGGAGGAAACAGAAAAATAATGAATACATGCAAAATTCGCCCAAAATGTGAACCATCCAACCTTCCCCTTCTGTTGCTACGACTTCTTTTTAATATATTCTAGCCATATTTAGACGTTTTTGTGTAGTTTAAGAAGGATCTGTGGTAGTAAAACGGGATAAGTTATATAGTTCGAAGTCTGTTCATGGCTTCAGGCCCATTTTGAAATGAATAAAATCGTCCAATAGTCGTCAGATGAAATATAAAGGACGCCGCCGGTTCAAAAGATGTGAACACTAGACGATTTCATTCAGATTTATGGGAGATGCTGGATACATGTGAGTAGCTATAGGAACCTACATTAAGGGGGGATGGGCGTATTTAATCCCTCATTTATATATAATTTTATCATGTTTTTAGTTTCTTCCGTAGACCTCCATCAAGTTTTACACCCCCCCCCGACTCTCAAAATATATTTGAACATTTATCGATAGAAAAATGTCTCGACCGAAGGCCGATTCCTCCTAAATTACAGGCTCGCTATCGCTCGTCAGGATAAAAATCGACACCTAAGTGACACGAAAAGTCTTAGTATTGACTAAGAAAAGGAGTGAAAGGTTTTAAAATCGCCAAACTAATGCGGCGAACGTCATGTAATCTGAAAAGTTATGAGACAAAACACGAGGGAGAAGGGGGACCAGAAAAACGACCCCTCTCCCCTTAAGAGCAGATGTGGGTAAAGGGTTGCCAAGGAATGGATACTATCAGACATTCAATACCGTGGGACCATCTTATAATTATGTAGATGATATAGATGATGCCAGGGATATAAGAGGGTGATAATATAAGATGTATAATATTGAAAGGGATTTCCCTTGTCTAGCGGGGGTGGACTTAAGTCGGGCTAGAGAACCAAGGACTATGTATGTGGCGGGGCCTGACTTAAGTCCGTGTGCAACTTTGGAGCAATAATGGCTCTGAGAGAGAGACGAGCGGGTGGAGGAGCATAAATCAGCTCATGACCGCTCGGCACGGGTCCCGCGCGACTACTGACGTTTACTCCACACACACCCACACTCACTGCTACACAGGGAATTATGTAAGGAAATTTCCGTATTTTAGGGATTTTTCACTCGTCTTGCACGATCGTTGCAAGAGAACGCGTGGTCATAGAAGGATGGTTCTGGTGTCATTGGAAAGCTCAATTTACGCCCTTTCAGGAATACATAATTGTATTACGCTCTGGCTCTTGTTTATGCATGAAAAAGAGCACGGAAACAAGGTCGTTTAGGGTAAAACCACCCGCTTGCCGGGTAGTAGAAGTTACTGACGGGCCCGCTCGTAAGGCGTTAAGATGCTTGATATTGCAAGGGATATGAGATGTTGTCATGTTGATAATGCAAAGGATATGAGATGTACACAATCACCAAATGAATAGGCTATGGGGGTAGTACTTGCTTTTTCAGGACCCCCTTCTCCCTCATGTTTAGCGTATTAGTTTTGAGTTTTAAGACGTTCGGCCCATTAGTTTGCGATTTTAACACCTTTCGCCCCATTTCGTTGTCAATTTTAAGACCTTTCGTGCCATTTAGGTGTTGATTATTTCCTGGCGAGCGAAAGCGAGCCTGAAATTTTAAGAGAAAGCGGCCTTCGGCCGGGCCATTTCTCTACCGAATAATGAACACATTTATCTTGAAAGGGGGTGTAGGGGGTATTTTTTTAAAGGTTGATGGAGGTCTAGAGAGAACACTAAAAAATAAAGGAATACATGAATTAATAGAAGAAAACAAAATAACGGTCCGTCTCCCCTTAAGATGTTTGATATTGCAAGGGATATGAGATGTAGGGATATGAGAGGTTGACAATGCAATGGATATGAACTGTTAGATAATGCAAGGATATAAGAACATAAGAACATAAGAAAATGGGAGTCTGCAGAAAGCCGATTGGCCTAAGCAAGGCAGATCCCTGTCCCACACAACCCCAGTTCAATTACAAAGCCCAATTATAGGCTCAACACTCTAATACCCTGAGGATCATCTTACCAAAATGGTTAGAGATTAACGCAGGATTATGGGGGTATGCAGAGTGCTGATTGGCCCAACCCGGCTGATCCCCCTTCACACCCAACCCTTCTCGTCCATATGCTTATCCAATTTTATCTTAAAGCTCCCTACCGTTTTAGACCCCACTATAGCACTTGGTAGTCCATTCCACCCATCTACAACTCTGTTACCAAACCAATATTTGCCTATATCTTTTCTGAAACGAAATTTATCTAATTTGAAACCATTGGTACGAGTTCTTTCGCTATCACTGAGCTTTAGTACATTTGTCATGTCCCCTTTGTTAATCCCACTAACCCACTTGAACACCTCTATCATATCCCCTCTAACTCTGCGTCTCTCTAACGAATGTAAACCTAATTTCTTCAACCTTTCTTCATACGAAAGATTTCTAATATTATGGATCATTTTTGTCATTCTACGCTGTACTCTCTCCAATGAATCTATGTCCATTCTGTAATAAGGACACCAAAATTGGACAGCATAATCCATATGGGGTCTCACTAATGACAAGTAAAGTTTTAAGATAACATCAGCAGTTCTGTTACTCACACTCCTAGAGATGAACCCGAGAATCCTGTTTGCCTTATTACGAACGCTTATACACTGTTTTCTAGGCTTCAAATCATTGCTAACAAACACACCTAGATCTTTCTCACAGTCTGAATTTTCTAATTCTAAATTAGCTAGTTTATATTTAACATTTGTATGCATCTTCCCTATCTTTAATACCTTGCATTTGTCAATGTTAAACTTCATCTGCCAATTTACTGACCATTCATGTAAGGTATCTAGATCCCTTTGGAGGCACTCTATATCGCTATCTGAATCAATTGATCTCCCCATTTTAGTATCGTCTGCGAATTTACTTATCCTACTATTATAAGATGTTTGATATTGTAAGGGATATGAGAAGTAGGGTATGGGATAAAGGATGTTGATAATAGAAGGGATATGAGATATACATCGAAACCGAATGAACAGGTTAACCTAAGCTAGACTAAGTGTGGATTTAATGTAAGGTCACTGTAGGGGGATTAAGGGGAGGAAGAGGGTTTTTCTCAACCCCCTTCTCCCTCATGTTTAGCCTCATTATTTTTGAGATTTTAAGGCGTTCCAACCATGAGTTTGGCTATTTTACCACTTACGTCCCATTTCCTTGTCAATATTAAGACTTTTCATGTCATTTAGATGTCGATTTTTTTCCTGGCGAGCGATAGCGAGCCTGTATTATAAGAGGAGTCGGCCTTCGGCCGGGACATGTTTCTACCGGAAGATGTACAAATTTATATCGAAGGGGGGTCTTGGGGGTGTTTTTTTAAAGTTTGATAGAGGTTTAGAGAGCAAACTAAAACCCCTCCTTAAGCCATTGATCCGAACCAGTAAATTATGCTGCACAATACCGCCTGAGTTCCCTTAAGTCTGAATGTGAAAGAACAAAGAAGCATGGATGAAATAATGATAAACTCGACGAAACTAAACGAAAAATCCTGAACTACGTCAATCAAATCTATTTTTAGTGTTCACCAGCAGAGAATTCAATCAGTTCCTTTTATCTCACCAGCCCTCATTCAATTTCCTGTCACACGTCACAAGTTATCTGGTTCGGTGCCTTGTGGGTAATTTTCATGATGCTTTGTTAAATTACTATTGAGGATTTTTCTTGCCCTTGCCATTTTCAAGCAATATATTTTAGCTTGCCACCAAAGTTAGCAAAAACGTCTTCCCAGATATCCTTCAAACGGTACATGGCCCATTCAAACCCCCTTCAATCTAAATTTGTACATTTTTCGATTAAAACATTTCCCGGCCAAATTACGATTTCTTCAAAGTTCAACGTTTGCTGTGGCTACCCAAGTGATAAATCGGCTCCTGGATATTTATACTTTTTTAATCGTGAAGTTCACCATCAATCTAGTCTAATTTTAATCCTGAAGTTCATTGTCTATATATATTTTATTTACTATTTAATCCTGAAGTTCAACGTCAACCAAGTCTATTTTTAGAAGTAGAGAATTCAATCAGTTCACTGTATATCATCAGGCCACATTCAATTTCCTGCCACACGCCACAAGTTATGCCATGGTAGGATTAATCGGTATTAGGAGGGGAACTTTTCTAACCCACCCGCGAGATTCAGGCTAAGGTGGTAGTGCTTGGTTCTCTCTCTCTCTCTCTCTCTCTCTCTCTCTCTCTCTCTCTCTCTCTCTCTCTCTCTCTCTCTCTCTCTCTCTCTCTCTCTCTCTCTCTCTCTGTCCATATATATATATATATATATATATATATATATATATATATATATATATATATATACTGTATATATTAATACACTTTTTTAGTTTCCTCGCTAGATATCCATCGGGCTTAAACAAAAACATAGACCACCTTTCAAGATGAATTTGTAAATTTTTCGGTAGAATAATGTCCCAGCCGATGGGCGGTTCCTTCTAAAATTACAGGCTCGCTATCGCTCGCCATGAAACATCGACACCTTAATTGCACAAAAGGTCGTATTATTAACAAAGAAATGAGACGAATGGTCTCAAAATCGCCAAACTAACGGAACGAACGTCTTAACCCTCGTCTAGCGGGGGGTTTTGGGCTATTTGGGGCATATTCAGGCCCTCCTGAATGATCAATCAAGTATCTGCATGAAAAGAAATTTATTCAGCAAAAGACTAGGCGCTACAAGCTTCAAAATGAGACCAGAACGAGCTACGTAGCACTCGTCGTTTTCATGCAGTGCTACCACTAACATGGGAGTTTAGCGTATAGCGGCATATTTTTTCCAGCTACGCTCACTACTGGCTACACTGCCGGCCTTTCGAGAACAGAGGGAGCGTGAGTCAGTGGGCGGCGGTAAGCCCTGGGTGTCGGCCATGTGGCCTGCTGCGCTCCCGGCCATTTGCACTCTATTTTAACCCTTTAAAAGCCTTAATAATGCTCCTAACTTGCTGCTTTTTAGATACAGACTTAAGTCGGGCCCCGCTCTTTAAGTGTTAAAATCTCAAAACTAATATGCTAAACATGAGGGAGAAGAGGGTCGAGAAAAAGCGACTACCTCCCCCTTAAATTAAGAGAACGTCAATCAAGGGGAGGTGTGGTGGAGTGGTCTTGCCACTGGCCTGGTAATCCAAAGGTCCCGGGTTCAAATCCCGATGTATCAATGGGAAGATATTATTGGGATGGAATTTGTGCTGTATCTAGTATCAGTGCATTACCACAAGCCCACCGAAACGTCAATAAAATACCCTCATTGTTCCCTGATTAAATAGCACTGTATGAATATTCCCATATTCAAAATATGCTATAGGGGTGCAATGCCTGGTGAGTTATCTGCTCAACAGGTGGCATTGTGTGTGTGTAAGTGTGAGAGTCCGAGTGTAGGGGATGAGACAGTGAAGCACGGGAACGAGATGGCTTCAGAGATGGGGTCATTTCGGGCCATGAGTGAGCACCATGCCTCATGTGAAGGCAAGATGGCAGGTGCTCGTTGTACTCTACGTGCTTCACATGTCTCACTCCCTAGACTGGAGCAAGAACTCACGGGCTTCACTGTTCATTGTAAAGCGGTGAATGTTAAGGCTCTCAGCCTATGCCCGAGAGGAAGTAAGTTGGAATATAGAAAAAACAAAAAACAAAACAAAAATAAAACTTTTCACCAAAGTGTTAAAGTTGATAAAAGAAAAGCTATTATGACGATTTCTGGCTATAGTTAACCATTGCAGCATGTTGGTTTTATGTTCGTGGTCTGACTACCCCCTCTCCCTCTCTCTCTCTCTCTCTAATACTCCAAATTGAGAAACTATGTGCATCCCAGTACCAGTACCAGGAAGGTCATCCTGACAACATGCCAAAACCGCTTCAAAATTCTTGCTATTGATGAGGAAGAGGAAACGGAAGAAGTTCGGCTTGTAGGCGACTCCATGGTCCGTGGCCATTTACCCTAGTTCTGCACCAGGGCACCCAGGACCAGAAAGCGATTCTGTATCCCAGGTGGCGGCGTGGACGACATTGTTGCGGCTGTGGAAGAGGTTTTCAGGCTCGCCCCCGCAAGCACTACGTACGTCATCCACGTTGGATCTAACGATGTCCAACGGACGCGGTCAGAGGAACTACTTTGCAAGTAGTTCTTGCAAGTAGTTCTTACTGATCAGGTCCTTCAAGGAAAAAGCTAATAGAATCTTAATTTCAGGAATTGTTCCCCGGATTGATGTAGAAAACCGATTCTACAACATAGCTACCAGTACAAATCGCCGACTAGCCAAACTCTGCAGGGAGGATGACATCGGCTTTGTTGACACGTGGGATCATTTTTACTATGATAAATCTTTGTTTTCAGGAGATGGTGTACATCTCAATGAAGTAGGAGCTGCACGTCTTGGCCGTCTGCTGAACGATGCAGTCAAGGATTTCCGTTCAAAAAACGAGGTCAACCGGGGGTATCCAGACAGGGTAGTGTAAGTTAAATATGAACTGAAAATTCAGACAATGCACAATCAGTAACATCCAACTCTAATACTCTTAAGGTGTTTTATGTAAATGCTCGTAGCATATGCAATAAATTTTCAGATCTAGAGGAAATTGTGTTTACAGAACATTATGATATAATCGGCATTACAGAATCTTGGTTAAATACGGAAGACAGAGACTTTTTAGCCGAATATACGCTTCCTGGTTATACAATGTTTGAGAAAAGTCGGATCAATAGAAATGGAGGAGGAGTCCTGTTTATAATAAAGGAAAGTCTTAATCCCGTCTTAATGTCAAAACCTCAAATTGCGAATATAGACATATCTTACGTACTATTATATAATAAACGAGGAACTAAAATAACACTAGCTTTATTATACAGACCCCCAGCTCAATCAGTGCAAACGGACAGGGAAATTTATGAACAAATTGCAGAAATAACTAACATACAAGATACCGTAATTCTTGGCGATTTCAACTTACCCGTGACTAAATGGGGCGATATTCTTACTTCACACTCTGGACATGACCTCTATGCTAACTTGCAAGAGAGTTCACTTTTTCAATTTGTACAATCTCCGACCCGTGGTAATAATGTGCTTGACCTTCTACTCGCAACAAAAGAAGAATTAATAGAGAATTTGAATGTTGGTGATGAATTCAGTAACAGCGACCATCGAATGATAACTTTCACTTTAAAGTTTACTAGCAACAAATCAAATAGCAGCATTGAGAAAGTCCCTAATTTCAAGAAAGAATTTTCATAAACTTAAATCAAAGCTTAAAGAAACTGACTGGAGCTTTCTGACTAACAATAACGACATACATACATCTTGGGAGTGTTTCACAACCACTTACCTTAAGACAGTGCAAGACTGCATACCATCGAACATATGGTGTCCAGGCCATAATGATAAGCCCAAATGGTGGAACAAAGATATTTCAGACTGTCTGCTTGCTAATGAGAGATTAAAATCCTCACCAAATGACGAAGAACGGGTGAAATTTGTAGAACTACGACGCAAAGCCAAAAAGTTAATTAAGCAAAGTAAAAAGACCCTGGAGTTACATGTTGCGAATCAAAGAAAAACAAACCCGAAAGAATTCTATAGTTATATCAGAAAGAATTAAAGTAGTTACTTCAACTGTTGGACCGTTAGTCGATGAAAATGGAGAATACACCAAAGACGAAGTACAAATGAGTAATGCCCTCAATGCCTTCTTTGCATCAGTTTTTACAACCGAAGACCTCAGTGATATCCCTACACCATCGCCGATTCAGATTGATAATTCAGAAGTTCTAAGCAATATCACCATTACAGAGAGAGAAGTATTGAATTGTTTAGATAAACTCAAGGTAAATAAAACTCCTGGACCTCATACAATCACGCCTAGAGTTCTAAAGGAAGCTAAGGATGTGCTCTCCAAACCACTGACATTGCTATTCAATGAATCCTTGCAGTCTGGGACTATGCCTGATCAGTGGAAGCTAGCCAACGTAACACCGATATTAACATATCAAACTACAGCTATTCACACAACACAATACCAGACATTTGGAAGCATGGTATCATCATCACTTTCCCCAAACCCAACAAAGACCCCACGCTACCCTCCTCGCACCGCCCCATCACACTCCTTTGCTCCCCCTCCAAAGTCATGGAACGCCTAGTATTACAACTAATTACACCTGACCTACCCCTAGCTCCAACACAACATGGCTTTAGGCCACTGCACTCCACAAACACTCTTCTCACAGACCTTACACAAAGAGCTTTCGACGGCATCAATTCAGCTAGACCACCACACAGATCACTATTAGCCACACTCGACATTAGTAAAGCCTTCGATGCCATCCCCCGCCACAACCTAACAAACAAAATCTACAACACAAACATGCACAACAACACAAAACGATGGCTGGCCAACTTCCTAGCAGGCAGATGTGCACACGTATCTTTTGCCGGTCAGTCATCTAAAATCAGAAACTTTCCAAACGGAGTCCCACAAGGATCCGTCCTATCGCCCGCACTCTTCAATCTGTACATGCACGATATAACTACACCCAATACGCCCCAAATAAACTTAGCCTCCTATGCAGATGACATAACACTCACATGCACACACCATGACCCAAAAAGAGCAACAGATCTCCTTCAACCCTATCTCAACACACTACATGGCTGGTGCACTACAAACAGACTTAATCTAGCCCCAGCCAAATCCACCGCAACCCTGCTCACAAGTTGGACAGGAGAACACGAATACATCCCTCAACTCACCATAAACAACACACCCCTAACACATACACACACACCCAAAATCCTAGGAGTAACATATGATACTCATATGACATTCAAACAGCACACCACAAACATTAAAAAGAAACTGACACCCAGACTTAACGCCCTCAGGTCACTTGCTCACACAAAATTTGGACACAACAAAGAAACTACCACCACAGTATATAAACAATACATAAGATCAGTGATGGAATACGCAAGCCCAGCCTGGGCTTCTAACCTAGCTGAAACACATCATAAGACCTTACAGACTATTCAAAACAAAGCCCTGAAGATCATTACAGGCTGCACAGCTACTGCACCCACAGATCACCTACATCAAGAAACCAAAATCCTCAAAGTCAAAGACCATCTGGACATGAGAGGCACTCAATTCCTGGCAGCAGCCTCCACGAACCAAGACCACCCACTAAACTACATGGCAACACACCCACAGACACCAAGAAATATCAAAACAACACCCAGCACACGGTATCACACACAATTATTGTCCTCTCTCCCTCCCTGCCCACCCCGAACCAACTTCCAGAAGCACATCCATACTCATATCTCTCACCGATCCATCCACTCACTCACAGACAACACACAGCTGCATGCACGACCTCCCGAAATCCATCCTTCCGAATCCTCCCTTCCTCGCGAGGACAGAGTCCACCTGGCCAGGCTGAGATGCGGACACCATCCAGCTCTCCTGAGCTATCAGAAGAGACTGGATGACTCCGTTGTCGACGCCTGCCCGGGATGTAACACAGCACCCCATACCATTAAACACATCATAGAAGACTGCATTTCACACAACCACTTACGCCAACAACACAATCTACACTCAATGAGAGCTCTGTGGGAAAGCCCGATCGTGGCCATGGCCTTTCTCAGGGACTCGGGGCTGTTCGGCCAGGCAGCTTAGGGAACAACAACAACAACAACAACACCGATATTAAAAAAAGGCAGCAAATCCCTACCCAGTAACTATCGTCCAATTAGCTTAACCTCAATTGTATGTAAAATGCTAGAAACGGTCATAAGAGACAGACTCGTAAATCATTTAGAGGCAAATAACATACTTAACACCTTACGAGCGGCCTATGCGGTTTATTTATATGTACCGCCCAGCGGGGTGTTTTTAGCCAAAATAGGGCTGTTTACGTGATCATTTTCATGCCTAAATAAGACCCAGAACGTAAAACAAGTACCTATCCCTGAAAGGGCATAAACAGAGCTTTCGAATGACACCATAACAATCCTTTTATGATGGCTAGTTTTCTTGCAATAACCGTGCAACGCGAGTGCAAAAAGCATGTAATTAGCCACTTTCCCGATACAATTCCTTATATAGCGAGTGAGAGAGGGAGGAGGGAGCTGGGATTCGTGTCAGTATGTTCGCCGCGGTGGTCTGGAGCAGTCATACGCTCGCTACTCTCCTGCCACCACTTGTCTCTCTCTCTCAGCAACATTACGTGCTGAAATTGCCACTCGACCTAAGTCGAGCGCCGCCACATAGTCCAGCTTTATTAAATACGACTTATGTGGTGAGCCGCTAATAAAGGGTTAAAGATACTCAAACACGGCTTTCGTAAAAAACGTTCCTGTTTAACAAACCTCTTAGACTTCTTCCACGATATCCTCAACCTCTACAATGAGAGTAAAGCTGTAGATATTATATACCTTGATTTTCAAAAGGCCTTTGACAAAGTTCCCCACAAACGTTTACTGCTAAAACTAAAAGCGCATGGAATACAAGACGGTGTGTTGAAATGGATAGAAAATTGGCTCAGCGACATAAAGCAAAGTGTAGTCATAAACGGTAAGGCATCTAAATGGACCAATGTAAGTAGCAGGGTACCCCAGGGATCGGTACTAGGACCAATTCTCTTTCTAATTTACATCAACAACATAGATGAGGGTCTCACCTGTACAATCTCAAAATTTGCTGACGATACAAAAATTGCAAGTAGCGTACTCTCAAAAGAACAAGTTGACAATATGCAACACAATTTAGATAAATTGTCATGTTGGGCCCAAATTTGGCAAATGAGTTTCAATGCGGATAAATGTAAAGTACTACATATCGGATACCTAAATGAGAAAGCAAAATATTCGATGAATGGCACTCAGCTTAAGAATGTAAACAGAGACCCCGATCTGGGAGTAACAATATCGAGTAACCTAAAACCGAGTCAACAATGTTCAGAAGTTGTTAAGAAGGCAAACAAAATAATTGGCTTATAAGGCCAATTATTTTGAGCATGAGCATAAGCATTTGAGCATAAATCCAAAGAAGTTATCCTAACCCTTTATAATTCCTTAGTCCGCCATCTTCTGGAATACTGCGTTCAATCCTGGTGCCCTTATTACCAAAAAGATATAAACAAGCTAGAACGAGTTATGAACTCGTAGAGTTATCAAAATGATACCTAGCCTAAAGAACAAACCATGCGAAGAGCGTCTTAGAGAATTAAATCTATATCCTTTAACCCAGCGCAGATTAAGAGGTGACTTAATTCAAGTGTTCAAAATCATCAAAGGCATCGACAATATGAACTGTATTAAGTACTTCACTATCGACCAATCTAATTACACGCGGGGAAACGGTTGCAAAATAATTGGTAAATCTTTTAACTCACACGAATCTAAGAATGTTTTCTTCAATTGAGTTGTCAACTTGTGGAATGGGCTTCCCCGAGACGTTATAGAATGCAGCACCGTTGATTCATTTAAACTCTGCTTAGACAAATATCTCGCATCAAACCCGCGACTGACTGCGTTTGTAAATGAATAACTTTATTTTATCCCTCCCTCAGTTACTAACCCATCTGTCCCCTACTAACTTCCTAATCCTGCCACGGACATTAGTTCCAGGGCAGTAGTTTCCTTTCCAATGTTCCCTTACCCACTCTAAACCACTGTTTGGACACTTGATCCTCAGTGTTTTGGAGGACAAGCAGCCTAGAAGGGTCACTATACCTGTTGTTGCTTGATTTCCTTTGTACTCCTTTGTACTAATTTATACATACACAACCACACACATACTCATAGAATACTAAACGAACACATACACACACTCTCTTTACACAGACACGCACTCTCCCTCTCCTTCCAATATACAAATTGTATGACTTGCTAGTGTGGTGAGTAAGGTAGTTGAAATGATAATGCTAGAAAGAATGTCTGCATATATTGTCACCAGCAGCAATCAGTTTGGCTTTAAGAAAAATCACGGCACAGACCAATGCATATATGTGCTGAAAGAAGTGATTGATACATACAACAAACTAAATAGCTCAATTTTCTCTTGTTTTCTTGATGCAAGTAAGGCTTTTGATAGGGTGTGTCACAAAACCTTATTTGAAAAATTAGTTAACAGGGGAGTGCCTAGCTATATTGTTAGGATACTTATTTTCTGGTATGCTAATCAAAAAAATGTGTGTAAGATGGGGCAACATCCTGTCAGGCTCTTTCGCCGTAACCAATGGTGTTAGGCAGGGGGGGATATTGTCTCCGTATCTTTTCATCGTCTACATGGATGATCTTAGTCTGGAGCTGAACAAGACTCGCACTGGGTGCTGTATTGGCAGCACCATTGTAAATCATCTCATGTATGCTGATGACCTAGCCTTAATCGCGCCCTCTGGAGCAGGACTGGATAAATTATTAAGAGTATGTGAAAAATTTGGAATCGAACATTCAGTCAAATTTAATCCTATAAAGAGCAATATCATAATATTTAAATCTAACCTTCTATTGAAATCAAAGCTACCTAAATTCCATTTGTATGAAGAAATTATAGAAGAAGTAAGTAAAGTAAAGTATCTAGGACACTATATTTCATGTGATCGCTCAGATGATGAGGATATGGGTCGTCAGCGAAGGCAACTTTACATGCAGGGAAATTCAATATTAAGAAAATTTCATATGTGCACATGGGATACAAAAATAACATTGTTCAACTCCTACTGCTCACCAATGTATACAGCACAACTATGGTGGAACTATAAGAAAATTACAGTGAATAGACTAAGTATCTCATATCACAATATCATGAAAATGTTTCTGGGGCTCTCAAAATATGAGAGTACAAGTACGCTATGTGCCTATATGAACTTACACTGTTACAAATCACTCATTAGAAAGCTAACATATAAATTCATTCAGCGCCTTAACACTTCTGAGAACAGGATCATTAAAATGCTACAAACTCCAAGCATAGTGTACACCTCCAGGATCCAGGCACACTGGAGGAAGTTGCTCTATATTTAACCTTAAGTAATGATTTCAGGTCTGCTACTCTACAGAATTAGCATACCGGTACTGATCCTCATAGTACAGTACAGTACCGATATTCCTATACTGTACTGTAGCAACATACTGTACCGGAAGCTAAATTATGTGAGGCATGGTACTGTACACAATTAGGACAGTGGTTTTGGTAACACAGTAGTTTGATGACCACTGTTTTTGGTTGAGGCAGTGCTGTGAACTACATGATAGCAAGCTGGGTATTATTTAATTTCTTTTTATTTTATGTAGCCTATGTACAGTAGCTTATATATATTTATATATATTTATGTTACTGTAAGGTATATATGGACCCCAGTATGGTCCCCTCTGTACTGTGTGAGTCTGAAATAAAGTATTATTATTATTATTATTATTATTATTATTATGGCATATCTTGGCAACCGTCCCATTAGCGGCCAGTGGGGTGATACCGGTCTGTGTGTGTGAGAGAGAGAGAGAGAGAGATTTGATTTTGCCCCGAGGGGCGAGTTTATTGAGCAGCGCCCCCCATCCTGTGAGGGGACAACCACTAGTAAGGCGATACATACTGCTCAGAGCCATTATTCCACTGAAACAACAGCATCGTCGTCTGGTTACATTCATATTTGTGTTTATAAGTCAGGTTGGCATTATTCAGATGTGTTATTATAGTTTCCTCATTTAATTGTCACATGGTCTGTATACAAAAAAAAAAAAAAAAAAAAAAAAGCAAGCAAGCTTGTAGTGACCGAATTATTAATTGACAGGTTGTAAATAATAGCACTACAGAACTAGTGCAATCGTATGAGGAGACTATTCATATTTTCATTACATCAATGATTATTGAGATCATAGTTAGCTGAATACAATTATTACAAAAATAGGCAATGGTATAAATCAACATAATACATAATTTAATACAGGCGGACATAATCATGATCCGGTTCGTTGTGCACTGGGAGCTAAGGTGTCTTGAGATCGCCTCGTACCCATACACAACAAACGTATTATAGTCTGCATGGTTGGTATCTAATTGAATATACTTAGTGGGTATTTCAAGAATGTCAGGGGGTAAGGAAATGTGATTTGTATATTAGAAGACTGTGATTAACGAGACGTGTAACATGTGGAGGGAGGTGGTAGAAAGAGAGGGATCTCGTTGGGGGTGGAAGTTTCGCTCCCAGGAATTTTCGTTCCTGTGGTATTTCAATAATAATAATAAAATAATAATAATAATAAGGGGACAACCACTGGTAAGGCAATACATACTGCTCAAAGAGCCATTATTCTACTGTAACAACAGTATCGTCGTCTGGTGTTATTATAGTTTCCTCATTTGATTGCCACATATGCTGTATATACGTGCTCATGAAAAAAAAAAATAATAATTACTGAATTATTAATTGACAGGTAAATAATAGCACTACAAAACTAGTGCAATCATATGAGGAGGCTATTCATGTTTTCTTACATCAATGGTTATTGAGATCATAGGTAGCTGAATACAATTATTACATACAAGATGTGACTAATATTTCGAACTACATTAATTATTATGCAATAATAGTACCACAAATATATTACAATCATATGAGGGACACTTCACATTCTTCATTACATCAACGGTTATTGAGGTCATAGTTAGCTGAATACAAGTCACATACATAATGTGACTAATATTACCAACTACCGAAGTTATAATGGAATTATAGTAATACAAATATTTTACAAAGATGAGTTACATGGTTCAAATTCTTATTACAATAATGGTTATTGAGGGGATAGTTAGCGCAATATGACCAGTGGAGAAGTTTACATGCCGATAGTAATATAATATTTAGTAGGGTGTGTGGTTATGGGAGAGAGGGAGGGGGGTTGTAGGAGGTAGAGGAATGGGTGGGAGAGGAGGAGGAGTAGGGGGGGGGAGGGGGAGGAGGAGGTAAGGTACTCCAGGGAGGAGGAAAGTGTGAGAGGGGAGGGGAGGGTCCTAGAGGGACCCTACCCGTCGTGACCCAGTCACCAGACCCCAGCCAATGCCTTCTCTATACATAATTATGTATAGAGAAGGCATTGCCCCAGCACCCAAAACACACAGCCACACAGATTCAGATTCATATTCAAATTATTTTATTTCCATAAAATAATATTCGGAGGGAAGGTGCAAGTGGTCCTCCGGGAGGGACAGTGCCGCATATCCGGAGGTACTTGTACATCAAGCCATTAGCCGAGAATATTGAGGACAATACAGCAGTATGGTTAGGGGTTTTGTAGGAGGTAGAGGATGGGTGGGAGAGGAGGAGGAGTAGGGGGGGGGGGGGGGGGGGGAGGAGGAGGAGGTAAGGTACTCCAGGGAGGAGGAAAGTGTGAGAGGGGAGGTGTGTGTGTGTGTATGTGTTGGGGAGGGTGGGACATACTACATATAAATAAGTTGTTTAAGGCCAGCGATAGTACTGAAGATAAATATGGTAGTACAAAAAACAAAAAACAAAAAACAAAATCTTAAAAGGGAAAGTTTGAATTTCAACGCAAGTCTACAGATATCGGCAGTATCGCTTCATCGTACCTGACACAACATATCAATAAGTAGGGAAGGAAACTGTATACGTGCAAAGATCAAGATTCAATTAAGTTTAGTAGCAAAACAATATTCAGAAGGAAGATACTAGTAGTCCTCCGGGATGGATATGCCGCATATCCGAAGGTACTTAATTGTAGATCAAACCATTAGCAAAGAATATTGAGGACAATTATGTTGCTTACATATGCAAGGGTCATGTATATTGGCTTGCAAAAGGATATGAATTGGCACTTAACAGATTATTTAAATAAAAGCTGTGTTAGAGGCTCAGAGGGATATGTATATACTGTACATTGTCAATCTATTAAATGAGAATAGCAGTGATAAGTAAAGAAATACTGACTGATATTATAAGTGTGACATGATCAATGAAAATATGAAATCGTGTAGAGGGCGTTACAAAGGGTTTAAGTGTGACCTTGTAAGAAAGATGAGATGTGTGGAGGGCAAGGGGTGCATACTTATAAGGTTCATGTTTCATGTTTACAGTACATATTATTGTGGGGGGGCAAAGTTCTTGTGTTTTTTTAGTATGTTATTGATTACGTACGTAATTCTTTAGCATGTATATTGCTTGATCCTCAATTGTGGTTAACTGATTATTCCTGTATTCCCTAATCATTGGGCATTCCAAGATATAGTGCTCGAGAGAGTGTTTGTTGGGAGCTCTGCAAACCCTACATTGCCTGTGCTCTTCTACCTGCCAATTCAGCTGCCATGGATAACAATAGCCAAGCCTTATTCTTGCATGTACTGAGTCTACCCACCTACTCGTTGTACGTTTACCATAGGTGTATTTGGTCGTAAATGCTACTTTATTGTAGTAGTTTATAGATCGGCTGGTATTATGATGTCTAGCTCTGTCTTCATCCACTCTTTCTTCTTGTGTCTTTTTAATTATAGTTCTCATTTGTTTCAATGACAGTTCAAGAATATGATCAGGTTCTTCTTTCTCTGAGGCCTCCTTGGCAAGCTTATCTGCCCTTTCATTGCCTGGGATGCCTACATGTGAAGGAATCCAGGCAAATTTGACCCCTAGCCCCTTCTCCCCTACACATTTTATCCCCCGTCTGATATCTTGTACAAGGAAAGGATAGGTGGGTTGGGGGCTAGAGATAGCTTCCAAGGCCGCCCTGCTGTCAGATAGGATAAGAATATTCTTTCCCCTTCGAAAGATACTCCCAATTCCCATCGCTATTGCCACCAGCTCAGTTTGAGTGGAGGAGGCCCAGTCCTGTAGCCTGGATAGTTCATCGTCTTCCTGAGCAAAGTTGCCACCACTATATTGATAAGGCACTGACATACGAAAGAAAAAAAACTACAAACTAACATAAGATTAGGAGCGTACGAATGACATCACGAGTTACGGATATACGATAAAATAGATAAACTTGATTAGAATGAAGAAGACATTGAAATGCACAATTTATAAAACAACAAACTAAAACCAATAACTGCACCTTATAAAGACCAACTAACTTACCAACATAACATCCACCCGGGAAACAACATATTTTCACATATTAATAACAATACTAGAAGTGGTATAACAAGGAAATGGATAAACAGTCCACATCAAAATCGAGATAACAGTTAAGGCACTTTGAAGATCAAAAAGTAAAGAGAATGAGAGAGAGAGAGAGAGAGAGAGAGAGAGAGAGAGAGAGAGGGGGGGTAATATAGTAAGATAGGAGGGAATCTGACACAGTACAGAATGGAGTCAAGTCAATACCTGGTCAATCTCTTTCTCACTCACTCTCTCTCTCTCACTCTCTTTCTCACTCTCTTTCACAATAGTGTTTTATATATAATATATTTAATCTTAAATTATAGCTATATAAATTGCATAAATGTTTTATATTGTTTCCTTTGCCTGTTCATTTCCTTGTTTACTCTGCGCTCTCTCTCTCTCTCTTCTCCCTATGTCTGTGTGTCTCTCTGTCTGTCTCTCATTCTCTCTCTCTCGTTAATTGATGATACTCCCTGCTATAGGCCAACTATGTAATCAAGGAGCCTAGTACTTAGGCCTAATACCTTCCTTTGTTAAGCTTGCTTTGCTGCATACCATATCAATCAAGTCAAGCCTGCCTCTGTCTGTCTGTCTGTCTGTCTGTCTGTCTGTCTGTCTGTCTGTCTGTCTGTCTGTCTGTCTGTCTGTCTGTCTGTCTGTCTGTCTGTCTGTCTGTCTGTCTGTCTGTCTGTCTGTCTGTCTGTCTGTCTGTCTGTCTGTCTGTCTGTCTGTCTCTCTCTCTCTCTCTCTCTCTCTCTCTCTCTCTCTCTCTCTCTCTCTCTCTCTCTCTCTCTCAAACCACTGACATTACTATTCAATAAATCCTTGCAGTCTGGAACTATGCCCGATCAGTGGAAACTAGCCAACGTAACACCGATATTAAAAAAAGGCAGCAAATCCCTACCCAGTAACTATCGTCCAATTAGCTTAACCTCAGTTGTATGTAAAATGCTAGAAACGGTCATACGAGACAGACTCGTAAATCACTTCGAGGAAAATAACATACTTAAAGATACTCAACACGGCTTTCGTAAAAAACGTTCCTGTTTAACAAACCTCTTAGACTTCATCCACGATATCCTCAACCTCTACGATGAGAGTAAAGCTGTAGATATTATATACCTTGATTTTCAAAAGGCCTTTGACAAAGTTCCCCACAAACGTTTACTGCTAAAACTAAAAGCGCATGGAATACAAGACGGTGTGTGTTGAAATGGATAGAAAATTGGCTCAGCGACAGAAAGCAAAGAGTAGTCATAAACGGTAAGGCATCTAAATGGACCAATGTAAGTAGCGGGGTACCCCAGGGATTGGTACTAGGACCAATTATCTTTCTAATTTACATCAACGACATAGATGAGGGTCTCACCTGTACAATCTCAAAATTTGCAGACGATACAAAAATTGCAAATAGCGTACTCTCAAAAGAACAAGTTGACGATATGCAACACAATCTAGATAAATTGTCATGTTGGGCCCAAATTTGGCAAATGAGTTTCAATGCGGATAAATGTAAAGTACTACATATCGGATACCTAAATGAGAAAGCAAACTATTCGATGAATGGCACTCAGCTTAAGAATGTAAACAGAGAAACCGATCTGGGAGTAACAATATCGAGTAACCTAAAACCGAGTCAACAATGTTCAGAAGTTGTTAAGAAGGCAAACAAAATAATTGGCTTTATAGGCAGGTCATTTGAGCATAAATCCAAAGAAGTTATCCTAACCCTTTACAATTCCTTAGTCCGCCCTCTTCTGGAATACTGCGTTCTATCCTGGTGCCCTTATTACCAAAAAGATATAAACAAGCTAGAACGAGTTCAACGTAGAGTTACCAAAATGATACCTAGCCTAAAGAACAAAACATATGAAGAGCGTCTTAGAGAATTAAATCTATTTCCTTTAACCCAGCACAGATTAAGAGGTGACTTAATTCAAGTGTTCAAAATCATCAAAGGCATCGACAATATGAACTGTAGTAAGTACTTCACTATCGACCAATCTAATTACACGCGGGGAAACGGTTGCAAAATTATTGGTAAATCTTTTAACTCACACGAATCTAAGAATTTCTTCTTCAATCGAGTTGTCAACTTGTGGAATGGGCTTCCCCGAAACGTTATAGACTGCATCACCGTTGATTCATTTAAACTCCGCCTAGACAAATATCTCGCATCAAACCCGCGACTGACTGCGTTTGTAAATGAATAACTTTATTTTATCCCCCCCTCAGTTACTAACCCATCTGTCCCCTACTAACTTCCTAATCCTGCCACGGACATTAGTTCCAGGGCAGTAATTCCCTTTCCAATGTTCCCTTACCCACTCTAAACCACTGTTTGGACACTTGATCCTCAGTGTTTTGGAGGACAAGCAACCTAGAAGGGTCACTAGATTTGTTGTTGCTTGATTTCCTTTGTACTCCTTTGTACTCCTTTGTACTCCTTTGTACTCTCTCTCTCTTTCTTTCTCTCTCTCTCTCTCTTTCATACTATTATCTTATCTCTCCTTTCTTTTACTTCGAGTCCCTTTCCCCTTTGACCTTTCTTTTAAATTTTCCTCAGTCAACTTCACTTGTCCTTTCTTCATCTCTCCCAGGCTCGCAGGATTTAGGATTATTTTTGGTTTAATTTCCAGCAAACGTTCTGTCAATTCTGGTGAGTCACTTTCTAAAGTATGACATTTTGGGATTCCAAACACCTAAATTTACCTTCAGCTTTGCTGCCTATATATATGGAAAATAACTCAGAGCAGTTGGCATTTGTTTTTCTTTGATCGGAAAATGGCGTAGCTCGAAAAAAAACTATCCTTTCAACTAGCCCATGACTTTCTTCAAATTTGTAAATATTCTACCTATATTCATCAGCTACATTTTCTCATGTTTTAGATTATACATTATATATACATATACAGTATATACCGGTATATATATATACAGTATATGTATATATATATATATATATATATATATATATATATATATAATAAAATATATACCGGTAATATATATATATATATATATATATATATATATATATATATATGCACACATAAATTAGTCTTTCGTACAGCATTGGTTCTATATTATACCAGTATATATCCATTTTGTATGCAATTGGTCTCGATAAGTAAATGATTTATTCAAAATCTGTACCAAAAAGCCTGCAGTGAAGGTCACATCTCTGTTATTTATTTTGGAATTTCAGACAAGATATATTTCGTGATTCTTGTCAGTCAGTGAAAGGTGAGAAAAGATTTGGAACATAATGGCTATATTCCAAAGGTTAATTTAATTTCAATACAATATATGTTGATGATTTGATTACCTTCAGTCTGGTTTTCAGGTTACCAATCTTGTATACATAACAACAACAACATCACTAGCACTAAAATCAAATTACAAAAAAAAAAAAAAAAAAAACATTGAACTGACCCTGTGCTTGCCGATGTGTAGGTGCCTAAGGTGAGGGTCATACACCAGTTTGTCCGGCTCTATGTTGCTGGGGGACTGTCGACGACCCTTCTCACACATGTTGCAGTTAGGGTTGATCAGACCCCAAAACTCCGGACCTGGGCAAAGAAAAAGGCGGTTGTTAGAGATGGTGATGGCGAGGGATTTTATATTTAGGTAAATTTTCGTAAATTTACATAAAATAATATCGGGGTGCCCAACCCCGAAAGGGGTTGAAATAGGGGAGCTATCCCCCCCGCCAAAGGTGGCTTTCTAGGGTCTTTCCTAGCTGATGCTGAGAAGATTAGGTTCTAGTAATGTGGTGATGGGCTGGTCTATCAGAGTGAAAACTGAGCGATCTCTGCCATACCCATAGCTTACTCTGACTGTTCCTTTTACTTATATGTTTTCTAGATCTCAAGTGACGGCGTCTGTTCCGTGGATTGACCTCCCAATCTACCAAGATTGGAAGCCAAAGCATCACATTTTTCCTTTGCCCCTCAACTTTCTCTTCATAATTGCTGAGGGGCACAGGGTCCTGGATGGGGCTTTGGTTTCCCGGGCGTTTCCGCACCCTCCTCAGCTCCCCGCCATGGAGTGGCTTCGGTCACCCAGGCTTTATTGTGGTCGGCAGGGAGGGTTCTGTGGGGGCGCTCGGGGCCTTGGGGCTGTTCGGCCAGGCAGCTTGGGGAACAACAACAACAACAACTCTTACAGTACCGGAGAAGTCTTTTTTATTTGACTTCAGTTAATTGCCTTTAGACTATTTTATGAAGCTTAGGAAGGGTAGCTAAAAGGGTGAAGTGATATATTGTGTAGCCTTTCCATGAGTAGACGTCCTTCCAGAACTGAATACAATCACCTAATAGTTGTCAGAATATAATAAAACAAGAGGCGCCGGTACAAAAGGGGTTTACAGAGATTTACAAATGTTAACACAGATTTACATAGATTAACATACTGTAGATTTATACAGATATACATAGATTAACATAATGTAGATTTATACAGATATACATAGATTAACATAGATTTACAAAGATGTATATAGATTCCCATACTATAAATTAGCATAGATTTACATAGATTTACATACATTTGTTTAATATTTACATAGATTAACATATGTTTACATAGATTCACACATATTTATATATACACACTTCCCACACAGACCTTACTCTCCAAGCGAGATGGTCAGGGTTAAATAATTATAGTAGAAAGAACAAGATCCCAAGTAAAGGAAAGTGGAAGAAAACGACAGCAAAGGTAATGCATGGGGTGATTGGTGAATGGATGTGTGTGTGTGTGTGTGTGTGTGTGTGTGTGTGTGCGTGTGTTTGTGTGCGTGTGTGTGTGTGTTGGAGTAAAAAAAAGAAGGTATATATTGAAAAGAAGTAAAACAAGAGGTAATACATAAAAACATAAGGTAAAGAAATATGTAGAGATAAATATATGACAAATGAAGACAGAGAGAGAGAGAGAGAGAGTGTGTTAACGAAGTGAGTAGTGGGGGTCGACAGAGGGGAAGGAGAGAACAAGTGTTTTATTGTGCCAGAACAGTTTGCTCTCTCTCTCTCTCACACACACACACATACACACACTCTCACTCTCTCCCACACATACACAAACAGTCTCTCTCTCTCACGCTCATTCACTCTCTCACTCTCTCTCTCTCTTGCTATTCACTATTCACTATTGGGAATGCCTCTGGAAGTGACTGACAGAGACAATTTTAGTATTAAAATAAGAAAATAGTTCTCACACTTTACAACGCTCTGATACGGCCTCTCCTGGAGTATGTTGTTCAAATCTGGTCTCCAGCACTCAGGAAAGATATAGAGCGACTGGAAGTAGTACAAGCTTGTGACGTTAACCACTCCGTTAGAACCGCATGGCTTGTCCTACAGTGACTCGCTAGGATCGCCAGGGCAGTGGATGGGGCTACAGTTTGTGTATTAGAGTGTGCTTTATTTCATGTGAAAGCTCGTGTCATGGGCAGTCCAGAAAGGCTCTTTGTTTTCGCCCATGTCAAGGCTTTATATATTTAATTGTAAAGTATATGTTTTATCCTTAACTAGTAATGATAAGATCAGAGAGAGAGAGAGAGTAGAACAGAGTGAGAGGGGGCGCGTAGTGTTTTTGCCCCGCTCGATGACGTCACAGCTGGCTGGCCTCGTGGGGATTGCTTGAGGGAGTTCTTTACCATGCTTGGTGACGTAATGTTTTGCTAGCTACTTTGGTAGTGGCTAGAGGACTTGTAACGGCTTTTTTCCCACGCGGCTCGAGCTGGTGCGAGTATATATACAGTTCCTCGCCACTCTCTCCCTCAGATCTGGTTTCTAGAACGCACCCATCTTTTTCCCTTGCTACCTGTACCCCGTTCGCACCTGAGAATCTTTTCCTCTGCCTATCTCTCTCATTTTCCATATCTTTCACCACCTTTTATTAATATTATACCCCCTCTGGTTAACTCTGCAAAATCAGCTTCATGCTGGCCAGTTGTATTGTGCGTTAAGGTCTGATATAACCCATGTATGTTAGTTGTTAAGATAAGTGGATCACGAAGCATTGGTTGGCTTTCATATTACTGCTTCCTTTAATTATTAGTGTTCTGCTGGATTAGATAATGCTAGACTAGGAGTCTGATATTATAAGGTATTGTTTCCTATGAGTGTTGGCTTTAGTTAAAAGCTGCACGACATACCTGAGAACTGGAGTTGATTGAGTACATTCTAGTCTGTGTGCCATTGAGAGTAGAGCATGCACGAATGAGGGCTTTTTGCCTATACCATTCTGCACTGTTCTAGTCTCGATTGTTTGTCTTTGAGGTACGCCAGGAGAACGCTTAATACTTCGGTATTAAGGTTTCTCAAGAGAGCTACCCTTCATTATAACGTAATATTTGACGCACAGACTTGAGATTTGCACTAGGCTATGCGGTATGCCATGCGCACCAGTATCTCGTATCATTGACTCTAGCTAGACTTTATCAATCATAGTAGACATTAAGTATATTAACCTAATTACTCTTTTTATGCATACCCATTTATGATTACACAAGCATTTCGCAGCCTAGTTTGATGTATTGAGACACAAACGACTTAGGCTCTTTTTGTTGATAGGAATACTGCATTGTCGTGGCGATTATTATTATTGTTGTTGTGTTTAGGATATTCTTGGCTCCGACGGCATTATATATATTCTGCCTTTTTGTGTGCATAGCCTGCACGAGCATTGTTCCGCTGCCTGCCTTTTTGGGTTCCATTTCCGATACGAGCATCTTTATAGCATCTAACATTTAAAGAAGATTCTTTGTTAGTGTTGAAGGACTTTAGTGCACTTTCTTTCATGCAGGAGTGCCTGACATTTATTGATTAAAGTAACGTAAGCTGTAACTTCTCTTACCACCTTACTTTGCATACCATAACCAAGCACCTTCGGTTATAGGTAGTAATAGGCTGTTTTCACATAACATTAAGCCTAGAGTAGACGCACATTTATTGAGAGTTTGATAGCCTATTATTGCATATAGAACTCTGTAGAGTATTTGTGTTCTTTGTTCACTGGGAATATACATCAGAGGTTGGAGCTAGCGCTTTCCGTTGTAGCATTTATGCCATTACTAGTCCAATGAATAAGAGCCCTGATATATTTGAACCCCAGTCGTAACAAGCTAGACCTACAAAGCTTATTCTATCGCTTAGAAGTCTGAGCTATGAGGACCTGTTGAGAGCTCTTGATCTATTTCCGTTGGAGACACGCAGACTACGAGGTCAGCTCATTGAAGTTTTTAAAATACCAAATGGTTTTGACAATGTGAATTGTAGCAAAATGTAACGGGTTTGACAATGTGAATTATAGCAAAAATGTTAGTCTCAATATGAATACAACACGCAACCATTGCTGGAAATCAGAATAGAAAAGGTTCAGCACTAGTATTTGTGGAAACTTTTTCACATGTAAGATCTGTTCTACCTGGAACAAACTTCCCTCCGAAGTTGTAAACAGTTCTTTAGTAGAGCAGTTCAAGAAGAGAGTAGATAGTATTTTGCACACTCTGTAGAGAGTGTAGTGCACTAAACAGTCTCTCTCCTTCCACTTCGAGTATCTCCTCGGAATAGACTGCAAGGTCTCTGAGACACTAACTATTCCTTGTAACTCCTTGTAACTCTCGCTGTCTCTCTCTTTGTTGCCTCATTCACAAAGACACCCACTCACGTTCTCTTTCTTTCTGTAGCTATCTTTATATTTATAAATCTATCCCCCCCTCTCTCTCTCTCTCTCACAAACACAAACACACACACACACGCAGGCATACACACACATGCACCCACTCTCTCTCTCTCTCTCTCTCTCTCCACCAACTCCCCACATTACACACACTGTCAAACACCTAGTACTTACCTGTAACAAAAATACCCACTAATTATTCCTCCGGCTTCAGTCACGCCCACCTGTTAATGGTTGGGTGAGAGAGAGAGAGTGTGTGAGTGTGTGTGTGTAAGAGAAAGAAAGGCGAGGAATAAGAGAAAATAAGACAATTAGAGAGAGAGAGAGAGAGAGAGAGAGAGAGAATAAGAGAGGGACAGGTGTATAATTATGTAGGTGAGGTGTGGGAGAGGGGGGTGACAGGGGGGCTAAGATGGAAAGAGAGTACAAAGGAGTACACAGGAAATAAAGCCACACCAGGTCTAGTGACCCTTCTAGGCTGCTTGTCGTCCAAAACACTGAGGATCAAGTGTCCAAACAGTGGTTTAGAGTGGGTAAGGGAACATTGGAAAGGGAACTACTGCCCTGGAACTAATGTTCGTGGCAGGATTAGGAAGTTAGTAGGGGACAGAGGGGTTAGTAACTGAGGGGAGGATAAAATAAAGTTATTCATTTACAAACGCAGTCAGTCGCGGGTTTGATGCGAGATATTTGTCTAGGCGAAGTTTAAATGAATCAACGGTGCTGCAGTCTATGACATCTCGGGGAAGCCCATTCCATAAGTTGACAACTCGATTGAAGAAGAAATTCTTAGCTTCGTGTGAGTTAAAAGATTTACCAATAATTTTGCAACTGTTTCCCTGCGTGTAATTAGATTGGTCGATAGTGAAGTACTTACTATAGTTCATATTGTCGATGCCTTTGATAATTTTGAACACTTGAATTAAGTCGCCTCTTAATCTGCGCTGGGTTAAAGGAAATAGATTTAATTCTATAATTCGCTCCTCGTATGGTTTGTTCTTTAGGCTAGGTATAATTTTGGTAACTCTACGTTGAACTCGTTCTAGCTTGTTTATATCTTTTTGATAATAAGGGCACCAGGATTGAACGCAGTATTCAAGAAGAGGGCGGACTAAGGAATTGTAAAGGGTTAGGATAACGTCTTTGGATTTATGCTCAAATGACCTGCCTATAAAGCCAATTATTTTGTTTGCCTTCTTAACAACTTCTGAACATTGTTGACTCGGTTTTAGGTTACTCGATATTGTTACTCCCAGATCGGTTTCTCTGTTTACATTCTTAAGCTGAGAGCAATTCATCAAATAGTTTGCTTTCTCATTTTGGTGTCCGATATGTAATACTTTACATTTATCCGCATTGAAACTCATTTGCCAAATTTGGGCCCAACATGACAACTTATCTAGATTGTGTTGCATATCGTCAACTTGTTCTTTTGAGAGTACGCTATTTGCAATTTTTGTATCGTCAGCAAATTTTGAGATTGTACAGGTGAGACCCTCATCTATGTCGTTGGTGTAAATTAGAAAGAGAATTGGTCCTAGTACCGATCCCTGGGGTACCCCGCTACTTACATTGGTCCATTTAGAAGCCTTACCGTTTATGACTACTCTTTGCTTTTATGTCGCTGAGCCAATTTTCTATCCATTTCAACACACCGTCTTGTATTCCATGCGCTTTTAGTTTTAGCAGTAAATGTTTGTGGGGAACTTTGTCAAAGGCCTTTTGAAAATCAAGGTATATAATATCTACAGCTTTACTCTCATCGTAGAGGTTGAGGATATCGTGAAAGAAGTCTAAGAGGTTTGTTAAACAGGAACGTTTTTTACGAAAGCCGTGTTGAGTATCTTTAAGTATGTTATTTTCCTATAAGTGATTTACGAGTCTGTCTCTTATGAGTGTTTCTAACATTTTTCATACAACTGAGGTTAAGCTAATTGGACGATAGTTACTGGGTAGGGATTTGCTGCCTTTTTTTAATATCGGTGTGAGGGAAGGGAAGCTGCGAGAATGAAGATGTGGGACAGAGAGACGAAAAGAGAGGGAATTGAAGAGAAGGTGTGAGAATGAAGATGAGAGAGAGAGAGAGAGACCATTGATAACATTGGTACCGCAGCCTGAACTGACTCAACAACGACACTAATTCCATCACTGTGTCCGATGATGGGGGAAGGCTGGGCTGGGGGAGGTTTGGCGTAGTGTGTGTGTGGGGGGGCGGGGGGGGGGGGGGAGGAAGTGGAGTGGAAGAAAGGGAAGGGTAGAGTTGAGTGGAATACAGAGGGGTGAGGGGTTAGAGAGGAGTGGAGTGGAATGAGCGGGGTTGAGGGGGTACGCACCTGGTGAAATTTGTGAAGGAATGGGTGTTGATTGGGGTGGAATGGAATTAAATTGGGGTGAAAGGGGGTACGTATCTGGTGAGAACTGTGAAGTATTGGGTGTGGGTTGGGGTGGAATGGAATGAAGTTGTGGTGAAAGGGATGCGTGTGTGGTGGGAGTTGAAGGAGTGGACTAGGGTGGGATTGGGAAGTCTTGGGAAGTGGGAGTTGGTTAGGTGGAATTGGGATATAGATTGGATGGGGTGGAGGTGGTTTAGAGTGGAAGTACGTTGAGGTATAGTTCCGCTAATATATACAACCACTGTAAACCATTTATAGATTTAGTATTTATAAAATCCGATTGTTATTCTTATATCATGTATATTATGTAATGTACAGGATTTATATAATCCGGATTTGTATAAGTAATAATATACATAACATTTTGGACAGGGTTCATTCACTCATTTATTCGCTTCAATACACTAGTTTGTATTCATATTTTATTTCGTTTAGTGCAGCAATCAATATTCAGTTTTCTTTCAATTCCAACTCACCATAGAAAACTGGATTGTGGGCTGACCTTATTGCGCGCAGGTAAATCACATGGCCAAAATTGTTCGATACGTATTAACCCTTTCAAGATACGTAGACATATTTCTGTTGTTTCCTGGCTATTACTAGACGATGTTATTCAGATTAGGAAGGGTATATGAAAGTATATAGGATAGTTTATACCTATTTAATTTCCACATACTCTTCCTAAGCTGTATAACATCTTCTAATGGTACCCAGAATGAGCTGTCAAAAAGAGAGAGAGAGAGAGAGAGAGAGAGAGAGAGAGAGAGAGAGAGAGAGAGAGAATATACGTGTGCAATGGGTAGAAGAGAAAGAGCGAATGAGGGAGGAGGGAAAGCAATACAGGAAATGAGGAGTGAGATAGACGAGAGAACGAAGCGATGATGGGCTAGTGAAGAGGAAGAATGAAGAATGAGAGAGAGGGATTTACATATATTTACACAAATACACTGATCCACAGACCTTACGATCCCCGCGAAGTGGTCAGCACTTAATTCTAGTAGAGATAGCTAACCCGTGAGTGGAAGAGAGAGAGAGAGAGAGTGTGTGTGTGTGTGAGATAGAAGTTCAGGCAGAGAGAGAGAAAGAGAGAAGTTCAGAGTACAAAGCAGAAGAAAAATGGTGTTTCGAGCTCCAGACAATATAAAAGAACCACTATCAGACTTACACAGGCCAGAAGCAAAGACACAAAAGTAACAAACAGATGTCAACAAAAGGGCGCCTCAGTCGGAGTTACAAAGAGAACGTAGTAGTCAATATTCCAACAACGGTATCCGGACGATTCAACCAGTTAGCCTTTTCAACCAGTCCTTCTCAACCGGGGTCAACTCAACTATAGGTAGCGCCAACGAACTTGACAATTATCTTGATCCCTTAACTTCTTATAACTCGAAATGAATGAAAGCAATCGGGCTGACGTTTTTATCACATGGGAAGAGTCCACCAGGAGATAGGTTTGGATATTTACAGCCAGTTTGCTCTAGGCCCTTCTGAGTTACAGAGAGGTCAGGGATCAAGATTATTGTCAAGTTTGTTGGCGCTACCTATAGTAAATTCGATGTCAAACGAGTGATTTTTCCGTCAATTTTTACGAGCAATTTTTGTCTGGCAGCTTGAAAATATTCCATAAGAAATAAACTAGCTAACATAATCAACTTTCGCTCAAGTTTCCGATTCCAATGCGAAAGAGCAAGGTTAGGGTTTTGAATTATTGCACCCAGTGCCAAATCACCCAATACTGTTCAGTTAGTTTAGGTTAGCGGTGTAAATTGGCCCTGATTTCCTTGAATATAAACAACATATGAGGAGGATCACTTTATTGACAAGTTTCGCATAGAGCCTCATCTGGCCAATGTCAAAAATGTGCTCCTCCTCATATAGGTGTTATATTCTCTCTCTCTCTCTCTCTCTCTCTCTCTCTCTCTCTCTCTTGGGTTTGAATTGGTATTGTGAGTGTGCTGGTTGAGATCTACTGGTGGATATTTTATTTTCTGGTTGACTTGTACGGGAAAGAAAAGCGTATTTATAAGCGTTGCCTTCCCTTAAAAGAAAGTACCAATGCTATAGTAGGATCTTGAATGGTAGAGGGTTGCAAGACAAAAAATTAGATAGGTACATGGACGTGATGGGCTGGGTGTGAAACGGATCAGCCTTGTGTGGGCTAATCGGCTTTTAAAACATGTGGCGACGAGTTTGAGTGACCGGGAATGCGGCCGGCCCCCGTCCGCTCTCCAGCCAGGCGGCCGCAGCACTGAGGGATATGAGCTATGTTCCGCTAGACATATATAGCGCTGCCAAAGGCAAATGTAGCACGATATTTGTGATATTCGCTCAGTAATAGCGAATATTTGCCGATGTCTATGGTAGCGCTGCGGATGAATCCCGCATCCGCTACGTAGCTCGTTCTGGTGTAATTTTGAAGCTATTTTCTTCTAGTTTTTGGCTGAATACATTTAATTTAATTCAGACACTTGTTCAATCATTCAGGAATGCCTGAATGAGCCCTAATATAGCAGAAATATGCCTGCAGCGTAAGTGTTAATGTGTATGAAAATACTCTTTCCTTTATCCCGCCTTATTCTGGTATCACATGAGCTCTATTTCTCTGAACTTTTACCGACTACAGAAGCTTATGAGTTATATTTGTATGATCATTCTGTATGTAAAATTGCTCTATCTTCAGCCTTGTTACCGATACCAATGCAAAAGATACCAGAGATGTTGCCGGAAAAATGTTGATCATCCAAATTTGACTATAAAAGTTCTTGTGTGATGCTCCTCTCAATTGCTCTCCTTGTGTTGCAATATCAGCAGCATTATAGTTTTGTTCTTGCGCAGCATACGTTACTTCACCGGGATGAAAGGGTTATCATACGCATAACCCCAGACAATTCACTCCAAAGCTCAGACGACACACCCCATTACACAGACGCATTACGCCCCAGCCCAATCTCGTAAACACACCAAACGGCACATTAACAGAGACGCACCTCACCACACACCAGCGTCGCCATACACCAGAAGTCTATTACACTCCACACCAGCACGATACACCACACACACCAACACCACCGCGGCGGTGGTTATGGCGGTGGCACCGCCATAACCATAACTCACACCATAACATATACAGACCCTCACCACTATACCACAACACCTCTACTACACTCCACATTATATACACACCCTCACCACTACACCACATACCACTATATATACCATACCACTACCACTCACCACACCATACACAGATCCTCACCACTACACCATACACCGACACACACCACTATATACCACACCGCTACCACACACCAGATCATATACACCGACTCTCACCACTACACCACATACCCACACCACTAAATATCACAACACTACCACACACCACAGTAACTTGTTACAGGTAGCTTTGCCTTTTGTCACCTACATTCACATAGAAAAAAAACTAATGAAACGAAACCGAAATCAAACCCCTTTGGCTAAGAGAGGTAGCAGAGAGAATAATATACCACCCCGCCGTTACGTCCTTTTAACAGTCTCCCCTGACGGGACACTATGCAAACCAAGCAGTAGGACCCGGTGATTTGGCCAGGGTTTTGAGGGTTGTGGTGGGTTATATGAGATAGTGGGAGAGTGTGGGGGATTGTGGGGTGAGTATGGAGGGAAGGGGGGGATTGTGGGGTGAAGGGAGGATGTGGGTGGGGAGGAGAGGGCTGTGGGGGTTATGTGAGAGAGTGAGGGAGTGTGGGGGGAATATGGAGGCGAGGGGGGAGGGGTGAACTAGGGAGCTGAAAGCGCCAAGTCTGTGTGTCCTGTGTATCTTTGTTACCCTGTGTAAGAGATAGAGGAGGGCATGAAGTGTGAGGTGAATGAGCCGTAAACATATTGTCTTTAGAGAGTGTTTGGGGGTATGGTGGTGTTGGTGGTGATTATGGTGCTGGTGAAGGGTGGTGATGATGGTGGTGGTGGTGAAGGGTGGTGTTGGTGGTGGAGGATGGTGGTGGTGGTGTGAGTGGTGTTGAGTATGGTGGTGGTGAGAGTGGTGGTGATGTTGGTAATACGAGTAGTGAGAGGGGCGGTGGTGAAAAGGGTGGTGGTGGTGATATTAGCTGTGGTGATAAGGGTGGTGATGGTGGTGGTGGATAGAGAGAACACCAAAAGTTGTAGTGGTGTTGGTGATAGCTGTGTCCTGGTTCACATCGGAAGGTAAGGGTCGGTAGGTTTAATGGTAAGTAATAGTAGCAGTAAAGTTAGTAGTGCCGTGATGGTGGTGGTGATGGTAGAGGTGGTGGTGGTGGTGGTAGTAGTAGTGGTGGTTGTATTGTTGGTGGTGATAGTAATGATAGTGTTGGTGATATTAATGGTGGTGATAGTAGTGGTAGTGGTGATGTTAGTAGTAGTAATGGTGGTGATAGTGTTGACGATAGTAATGGTGTTGGTGATAAAGGTCCCGATGGCAGAGGTCAGTAGGCTTAATGGTAAGTTATGGCAGTTGTAAAGTCAGTAGTAACGTGATGGTGGTGGTTTATGGAGAGCGGTACGTGGTATTAACTTCTGCGGTGGTGGTGGTGGTGGTAGTGGGGGTGAAGATGTGAGAGGGGGGAGGAGGGGGTTAGCAACGTTTGTGGTCGTGGTGGTGAAGAGGTGAGGGAGGATGGTAGTGTAGTCCTGTAGTGATTGGTGGAGAGATGGTAGTAGTAGTAGTAGTAATTATTGTTGTTGTTATTGAGCTTGTAACAGTAGTAGGTGTAGTAGGTGTATTAGTATCAGTGAGGGCAATCGGTACTAAATAGGACAAGAATTGCTCACAAGGTGATACAAGCATAAAACTTTCCACATAAGTTCAAAAGACCTATTTTACAATTTCAGGGCAGGAGCCACCGAGATTTCAGTGTTGCATAGCAACGGTTGCTAGGCAAATAATTGTCCTTAGCAACCGGCAGCAACAATGCAGTTTCTAGAAAACTGTGAGGTGCTATGGTTTTTTCTCAACTCCTTGTTCTAAAAAAACATGTAGCATTGCATTTGGAGATCATATACAAGAATTATGTGGCATAAAATCCAATTTAGGGCAAGTCAGGCTATAAAAATGCCACTCCTAAAGCTTCAGACACTGTTGTCACAGTCACTTTTGCATTTGCAGTAGGCTGTGCATTTTAGATGCGCATCAACACATTGCAGTCTGTGCATCCTCCTCGGCAAGAACACTTCAGTAGTTCTGGGCAGGTTGCACTGGCTTCGGGCAAGTTAGACCACAGAGGCCTCCACTTTTCTGGGCAAGTCCATCCCCACTCACTTGGAGAGGGCAACTGTCGTTCTGGCACCGTGGTGCAGCCCCAGTGGTGCCCACCTTGTAGTACTGCCCTCTTCATGTGTTGCTGTAGAGCAGCCTTGGTTGGAGGTAGACATGATATCTGACGTCCTTTGTGGATGAACAGATTCTTTCTGACTTCATTGATGGAACGAGAAGTTGCTGTCCTGTCATAGAGTCGAATGGTGAAGTACTCCAGAGAAGCCTCAGTCGCTTCACCAATTTGTTCAGGTGCATTGTGCAGCTCATAGAATGTCGCAGTAAATTCATCATGTGCCTCCCACACTTTCCATGCAGTCTTCTTTCCCACCTGGACCAGATGGGACATGGTATCACAACCTGTATAAGCATGGAACACAGGCAGTGCCAAGGATCTTTCTGTGCCAAGTGAAGCACATATTTCATGAGCTGGGATGTACCTAAAGTCCTTTCCACAACCAGAGGCAATCCAGAGTTCTATCTGCTGTCTCTGAGCTAGCTGCTGTACGACTGCCACTGCCAATACTACCACGTCAGTGTCCACAGTTCGAACAAGGATCTTGTGGAAGCCCTGCATAACAGCATCACTGACATGCACCATGATCCTCGAGTCTGCCTCCTCATGGTTGCAGGGAGCAATGTTGCTGGTGTCTTGTGTAGGTAAGCATAGCACATTGGCACCATCAGTAACAATGAGAGTCTGGTCTCCTGATGCATTTTCCAGCAGTTCCTTGTTCAGGAATGTAAACAGGTCTGTCTTGTTGTTGGCCAAGCGAAGGAACTGCTGCCAGTTCTTTGGTGTTGGGCTAGACGCCCCAACTCGTCTGCGCTGAATAGGACCAGTGACACGTTGTTCTCTTGTCTGTGACTTGAGGCTGTTATCGAAGTACTGGTCCCAGACAACATCCACTCCCAGAGCCTGACTTTGAGCATTGTTTATGTATGGAAGAAAGACCTTGGCAGCATAGTCTCCAAATGTCTTGCAGCCCTCAGGTCTAAGAAAGTGAACAAGTGCCGCACCATCCATGATTCGCACTTCAGTCTCTGGTGTCACATCATTTGATGACCCTACTTTCTTTTCAAGACATTCTATGAGATCAGACTTCTTCCCTGGACGTAGCTGCCCATAGGCAGACAGAGATGGAGGAAATGGGAGGTTTTCATGATTGAAGAAATTGTTCAAGTCACCTTTCCTTGTCTGACATGCAACATACAGACTTGCAAACAGCGAAGATTCACTTTTGAGGAGACTGACTTTGTCCCCTGATTTGTTTGATCGTTTGCCTTGGACATTGAACAGTACCACCTTGTTCCTGGTAATTGTTGCTGTGATTGGCTTAGTATTTGTTCTGAGCCGCTCTTCCACAAATGTTGCATACTGCTCCTGACCCTTTGATGCGAGAGTGGTTAGACACTCGACTGACTGCTCATCCATGATGTCCTTTGTATGGAGTCTGAGAAGGTCCTGCCCTTCCTCCTCAAATGGGCTCCCCATGTCCTCCATTACACTAACTACCGCCTGAACCTGTCCAGCAAACAACTTCTGGGTTGACTGGGTTTGTTCATGATGGTTTCTTTACCCAGAACTTTGTTGTTTCCCTACCATGGTCGCTTCAAACTCAGAACTTACTCTGACAAGTTCTGGTCCTGCCACTGCCCATCTCAAGAGGGAGTTTGCATCCTGGGTAAGCCCGATGATTCCGCCTTCATCCTTCATTACTCCATTGTTTTGTTCATGTCAGTGATCGACAGCAATGAGGGATAATTTTCTCTGGGATTTTGCCACAACAAACTAGCCTTGCTGAAATTCTTTGGCAACATCTGGATGAGTGTGAGATACAGTAGACTACTCATGTCACGCACATGTACGGAAATCCAACGTGCGTAGTGGGTGTGGTTGAGACTGAAGAACCAAGGTGTCAATTTCTTCAATGTATCCACATACAAATCAAAGTCACCAGTACGTAGTGATCGCACAAATGTGAACAAGAGAAGTTCCAGCTCTAGACTCGTATGCCAGTACATGAACAGAGGACTTTCAGCTTTTCGCTGTTCACACCATGTGCTGAAAGTGTCTGTGGATTCTTCGGAATTGTTTGCAACATATCCATCATAAGCCTTCTTGAGAAGGATGTACAATGCACATGCAGTGACTTGGTGAGCATGACGGGTTCGAGTCACATGTGATGCCTTCAGGAAGGACTCAGCAATGCCTGGTGTGGCAACATCAGCTTCCTGGAGAACTTCCACCCAACCACTTCCATCAAGCCAATGACCCAAAGCTTTCAAGCCTGTTATTTCAGTGTGTAGAACCCCCATAAGCATTACAAACTTGTCCTCACCATACAGTTCGGACATATTCCATTGCAGCTTCTTCAGTGTAGCATACAGAGGTTGGTCCCCACTAATCACTGGACTCTGGCCAGGGTTGAGGTGATGAACTGCTGACTTCACCACTTCCATGCAATGCCGAAGCATAGATGGTGAGCTGGCTTCCTCAACAAAGAGAGGCATCATGGCATTCACAGATGGTAGAATGTCTGGGTCTGGCACTCTGCTGGCATGGTATGCTGCCCAAGACAAAGTCGCCTCTGCTGATATGTCATCTGCATGATGTTTCTCAACATGACTCAGCCAGTCATATTCCTTGTCCATGTCCTTGGTCAAAGGGGTGTTGGAAGAAGCCAGGTCTGCAGGGATGGGTGGGACAAAGACGTAATTTTTTGGCAACCGTGTTAGTTTCAGTTCAGTGTACGAAAGGGGCAAGTCGCTCATTTTCCTCAACCCCCTCTCTTGAGTTATTGAATTAGTGAATCCTTGGCCATTGTCTTCATCTTCACAGACATCTCGTGGAGTGAGATTCTGGAACAAGGACAAGCTGGTGCCATGGAATGAACTTGTAGATGTCGCAGAGCTAGGGTTGTGGTCGATGTTGTCTGCAGCACTGGTGATGAAATGCCCTTTGCGAAGTTGAGGAGGACAGACTGTGCCAATCTGATGGTAATAGTCACAGACGTTATTACCCAATGATGTGATCAAGTCCATTGTGCGGTTGTATGATGCCGACATACCAAGAGTATATAGACTCTCAATCAACTTTCTATCTCTGGTTAGTGCATGAGCCTTAAGACCTACATAGACGGGTAGTGGTGTTTCACGATCTTTGCTGTGATATACTTGTGGATTTTTCACAGAATCCCTGCGTCTCTTGATGCTGTTGTACACCAACAGCTGAGCAATGGATAGTATTGGTTGGCTGATAGTTGTGTTGGATGTTTGATCTGTGATGTTTGAACCATTGATAAGCATGCTGACCAGTGACAAAAGGGACCGTGGAACAGACTCCACTTGGCTGTTATGGCCAAACGATCCAGAGAATGTTATTTTGTGTGCGAAGATGTCCTGTCGGATCATTTCAGCAATTTGGGTCATCATGACACTCTGCTCGTCTCGATCAGTCTGGTATCCTTCTCGGAGAATAGAGCCAACATCTTCTTCACAAGCCATGAACACATCTCGTCCTTCTTTGTAAGCTTTCATCCTTGGGAGATGCGAGAATGCGGTCTTTCAGATGCTTACTGTTTACTCGTGCAGTAACATCCACTCCAAGTTGATTTAGCCTGTCAGTGTAGAGCTTCACAAGATCTGCAAGTCTGAACACCTTCACATCCTCATCTTGCCTCTTCTCCTCAATGTAGGAAATCAGCTGAGCCAAAGCAATTCCTTTACATGTCTGGTCATCTGAGGCATCCTGATCCTGTGATACCTTTGCACGTGCTCTATTGTACAGGTTTGTAAGGCAGTTTGCATGATACTTTGCCTCCTGGGCAATAAGGTGTCCTGCACTTAATTTTGCAAGAAGATTATCATCTTGTAGATCATGTGCGCATTTCCTCACACGAAAATCTAGTTGAAATGTACAGACTTCGCGGAGGTTCTCCTTTGTTTGCTGCTGGGAACAAAAGAAGCATTTGGGACAATTGCTGCCAACTGTTCCACTTGAGGCAGTATCACCACCACTGCTAGTGCTACGTGTGAAAATTCGTTTTGAAGCAGTCCCATCTTCCTCAGACTTGTGCTTTCGTTTTGCGCGTTCCAGTTTGGTATGTGAAAACTTCTGATAACAAGATTTGTGCCACTTTGCATTCTGTTCTTTCAATGTTAATTGAATACCATTCCCATGGTCAAGTCGTGCCAGATTGATTTTGATTGGCATTGAGTCAAGGTTACTAAACTGTGTGATGTTGTCTACTATGGTTTCATAGCCTCTGTCAGTTGGTGATATGAGAGACTCTTTGGTGTCCAGTTGACAAAAAACACAGATAGTCCAATCAGTTGCTTGAACAGATGAAGATGAGGCACTGGCCATTTCTGTGAATATTCAGTACGTCTTGACTATCACTGTGCGCAGATCAAATATATCAAACTTGCTGAAACTGGAAACAAAATATGATTAAGGCCGAGGGTTTATCCTTTTACCACCTTTATCAAATACATCTGTTGCACACATTCCTTTATGGGATACAACTAGGTTCAGTTTCCCTACACCTAGCCCGATCGTTCATCCAGTGCCATTTAAGTCCCGTGCGATCTGTACACCTTCCGGGTAATTCTTAAGCCCTGTTACCCTTGGCTCGGCTCTCCCGCGCTGGCACATCCTGTCAATTCAGGCGTGGCTATCTAACTACATCTACCAACTACAAACTACAGTTTAGTAGCTAGTGGATTTGGGGCTGTTAGATAGCATTTGGGACACTGATCTAGATATACTACAGTGCATTCATTCGACATATATCGACAGGCCCCGCCCGCTTCCACCAGCGCCGTAGACGAAGTAGAGCTTATCATACCGCAATCTCGGACAAGTCACTTGTCACCTTACCACGGAGCTGATAAGAGCTCCAAGTAAAATTAATTATACGATGTTAGAGCGCTTTAATACTGTACATGCATATTTGCAGTTACTCTTTACTATAACCTAATCTACCACACAAAATACATTTAATGTATACAAATAAGACACAAACATAAATTAACTCACACTGGTAGTGGTTGAGCAATGCCGGATCTGCGCCATCGATCGATAGCACTGCGCCCGAGACGGATCGACCGAAATAATAGGCCTAGCCGCCTAAGCTTACTGGTAAAGTTTTGAGTCGAAAAGAAATACACCCTGTATACTTAGCCTATAGTTTCATATAGTGTCAAGTGAGATAGTTCAATAGCTCATATACATATTAAAGAATTGGCTTCACATCATTTAGCCAGGGGAGAGCAGTGGGCTTTGAAGCGACTTTCGAAAGAAGTGTAAACAATCTCGCCTCCAACTACCGAACAGAAACAGATTTTCCATTTCCGATTTTGTTAGCTCAATAAATGATACATGCAATGTAAAACGAAGAACAGTCTTTTAATAGATTCATAATATCCTGTTGTGCTTTATAGATACATAATAGTTTGGTACGGGAGATGTGTCTCTCTCTCCACAGTCAACAGTGACGACGTTGGAGGGTTATTTTTTTTGCTCAGCGCCGCGTACATTTAATATGAGCGTACTTCCCCCTTCAGAAGACGGGAGGGAACTGAACTGACGTTTGACGAACTGTTGGACACTCCTACCTCGCACAGTCATGCCAGCCGTATGATAACGGTTGGGGAAGTGGGCGGGGCCTGTCGATATATGTCGAATGAATGCACTTTAGTACTTATTAAAGTACTAGTATATCTAGATCAGCTGGCACTGAACCCCATGCTGAGTTACACAGCAGTGATGTCACCAGTGTGCCCTGGTTGTGTGCTGACATTCACTCTATTATATAGATATATATGCTTTTATACATCTTTTGAACCATTTTAGGAGTGAATATAGGAAAATAAATAAAAGTACAAAGTCATAACACTTCATAGTAGTTCAGAAACTGCATCGTTATTGCCGGTTGCTAAGGAAAATGCTTTGCCTAGCAACCGTTGCTATGCAATACAGAACTCTCGGTGGCTCCTGCTCTGAAATTGTAAAGTAGGTCCTTGTGAACATTTCCGGGAAGTTTCATGCTTGTATCACCTTGTAAGCAATTCTTGCACCCATTTCCTTGACTCAAGTTTCCAACCACCCAGCCAGTCAGACGGATCGCTTGCCACCATTCACCCGATACTCGATACATGGCACGGAATATTGCTCCAACACTACTACTCCCAAATTGCAGCGGAACGGAGCGATCTTTTTCCGGCCAGTTAAGGGGGGTCACCGGCTTCGTGTATCTTTCTCGCCTTTTCTCTTTGGCTTGTATCCATTCGGCCCCATTCAGCCAACTGTTTTAAGACGTTTATCCCCATCCAGGTGTTAAATAGTTAGAGGAGATGATTATGTAGGAGATAAAAATGGAATTACAGTATTGTAAATATTGTAAATATTGGAATAAGTAATGGAATAAATAATGGCAGAGCGGAAAATTTCAATAATAGTTAAGGGGGGTTGTTCACTTTTTGGGCGATTTCTGCATGTATTAATTATTTTTCTAGTTTCCTCCCTAGACCTCCATCAAATTAAAAAAAAAAAAAAAATCGATTAGCCTAGATCCCCCTTCTAGATTAATTTGTAAATTTTTCGGTAGAAAAATTTCCAGGCGAAGGGCGGTTCTTCCAACATTACAGGCTCAATATATCGTTCGCCAGGGAACAAATCGACACCTAAATAGCACGAAAGGTCTAAATATTGACGAAGAAATGGGGCGAAAGGTCTTAAAATCGAGTAACTAATGGGGCAAACATCTTAACATCTGAGAACTAATGGGGCTAAACATGAGGGAGAAAGTGGTCCAGAAAACCGGGCCATAAGTTAACTTCCCCTCACCAGCACTCTCTTTCACCCCACATTTGACGTTCTTTCTTGTAACCCCACACTGAGGCCCAGACTTCAAAAGAGAACCCCAAGAAAAGACGAAATAAAAGAAAAAATAGGACCTCAGACATCTACTGTAAAGAGGCACCTAGACTTGGGTGTTACGATTACGTAACCCACTTTTGACCAGTGTATTAGTTGATAAATATTTAATTCAGAAACGTTGTCATTTAATATTTTTGTTTTTAGTTTCCTCGCTAGACCTACATTAAGCTTTAACCCCCAAGACACCCCTTGAATATATATTTATAAATTTTTCGATAGAAAAATTTCCCGGCCGAAGGTCGGTTCCTCTTAAGATACAGGCTAGCTATCGCTCGCCAGAATGACATCGACACCTAAATGACATGGTTTTAATTTTGACAAAGAAATGGGGCGGAAGGTCTTAAAATCATCAAACTAATGGGCCGAACGTCTTAAAATCTAAAAATAATAATGGGGCTAAACATGAGGGAGAAGGGGTACCAGAAAAACGACCCATCTCCCCTTAATGCGTTGGAATTCAGTGTAGTAGTTCAATGGCCTGGACAACAAATTTCACGAATCGGTACCATTTTAAGGAGTAACATTTCACCTTAAGCTCCAATAAGCGGATGATAACCTGCATAATTACTCATTGACAAAGGATATGGCACCCAAATAGCACCACTTTAACCCCTTGGGGATCATGACGCATTTTGACAGGTTATTCTGGCTATCATTAGACGATTTTATACAGTTTAGGAAGGATCTGTGGGAATAAAAAGATTAAAGATGGTCTCAATTAACCCTCTGACTTCCATAATTAGACTCATCCTAATCTGAATAAAATCGTTTGATAATAGCCAGAAGAAAAACAACTCTTATTGGATCTTGAAAGGGTTACAATATAATGTATATTGAAATAGAATGATGGCTACTAAAATGCAAGGAACTCACCTAATTCAATAATACTATTTGTACTTCCATAAATCAAATCTCAGAGAGGAACAGGCAAACGGTAATTGTACAGGGAACTGTACATTATGATTTCTAAGAGATTATATATGATACAAATTGTAAATAAATGGCACACACGCAGACACACACACACACGCACATACACACACACACAAAGCCCGTAGCCTAGTAGGTAGAGCTCTCGTCTCACACACGAGGGGTCGGGGGTTCAATCCCCGGCCGGGCGGAGACAAATTGGGCTTGTCTCCTTTCATGTGTTAGCCTCAGTTCACCTAGCTGTAAATAGGTACCTGGAATAAGTGGGCGACGTTGTGACGTCCCATCTGGGGTTGGCAAAAATGGTACAAGGCGAGATGGGTATCATATGGTTCACCTAAGCTGATGGCTACCTAAGCCTTCGGGCGAGACGGTACCGTCTATAGTGAGAATGGTACCATACAGATCCACCCTAAGCCTTCGTTCCCGATGTCGCCAATTGGCTAAATACAGACTACACACACATCCACAGCCATTCCAACAGTACATAAAACACTTAACATGCATTTCACGCAATACATTCCCAGTTAAGGAGGCGCGATAATAATGAGCTTAGCTCGCATTGCGTGGATTCCCCTTGACGAACAAGTAACTGAGTAACACACAGTAGACACACACACACACACAAACACACACACATGAATCCTTGCTTAAAATTATTATGGGCTAGTTCACTCCGGCTTCTCCATAAGAGCAAGGAGAGAGAGAGAGAGAGAGAGAGAGAGAGAGAGAGAGAGAGAGAGAGAGAGAGAGAGAGAGAGAGAGAGAGCGAGAGAGAGAGAGAGAGAGAGAGAGAGAGAGGGGGGGGGGGGAGCGAAGATTGAAACAGTACGAAAGGCCAAACAGAAAACGAGACGAAATAAACTGAAACAAAACTAAATCAAGCGAAGGTGGAATAGAAAATAAATACAATAAATATATAGAACAAAAACAGAAAAGAAATTATGAAGAAGAGGAAGCACAGTGGGAAGAAGAAGAAGAAGATGATCGAACAAAGAGAAACATAGGATGAATGAAGAGAATACGACTAAAGGGAAGAGAAGCGAGTGAAGTGAGAATCAGGGCCAGTGTGCCAAAGACAACAGAGAGAGAGAGACATAGACAGAGGAAGGAGAGCGTATTGATTGATTGGAGCGAGAGAGAGGCACAAAGCTGGCACAAACACAACGACAAAACAAGTGCCACTATATATATATATATATATATATATGTATGTGTTTCTAATCTCTCAGTGGGGTTCGAACCGCCGACCGTCAGGACGATAGCCGACGCTTTAATCAACTACACCACGGCAGTCTAAAAGACACTCAACCCTCTATCCTATTTATGTTAAGGAGAAGGGAAACCCACTAGGCGAATATATTTCAATTCATACCTAGTCGTAGGATCCATATTCCAGAATACCATACAAGGATTTCTGAGTGTCCCGACGCAACTCGGGCCGAAATTGATTTAATTTAATTCTAACCCACCAAGCATGAGAGTTACAAATATTGAGTATATATCACAAATACACGTGAGCCACTAAATGTTTCTAATCTCTCAGTGGGGTTCGATATATACTCAATATTTGTAACTCTCATGCTTGGTGGGTTAGAATTAAATTTAATCAATTTAGGCCCGAGTTGCGTCGGGACACTCAGAAATCCTTGCATGGTATTCTGGAATATGCATCCTACGACTAGGTATGAATTAAAATATATTCGCCTAGTGGGTTTCCCTTCTCCCTAACATAAATAGGATAGAAGGTTGAGTGTCTTTTAGACTGCCGTGGTGTAGTTGATTAAAGCGTCGGCTATCGTCCTGACGGTCGGCGGTTCGAACCCCACTGAGAGATTAGAAACATTTAGTGGCTCACGTGTATTTGTGATATATACTCAATATATATATATATATATATATATATATATATATATATATGCAGAAAGAGAGAGAGAGAGAGAGAGAGAGAGAGAGAGACAGACAAGAGAAGCCAGATTATTGTTCATAAATAATCGTAAAAAGAAAGGTGCCATCGACATCCAGGCCCAGGGAGACGCGCCCCCCTCTCCCCCACCCCCCTAACCCACACTTCCTAGCTCTTCCCCCCCCCCCCCTCCTCTCTCTCTCTCTCTCTCTCTCTCTCTCTCCAAAGACGAAGTACAAATGAGTAATGCCCTCAATACCTTCTTTGCATCAGTGTTTACAACCGAAGACCTCAGTGATATCCCTACACCATCGCCGATTCAGATTGATAATTCAGATGTTCTAAGCAATATCACCGTTACAGAGAGAGAAGTATTGAATTGTTTAGATAAACTCAAGGTAAATAAAACGCCTGGACCTGATGCAATCTCGCCTAGAGTTCTAAAGGAAGCTAAGGATGAGCTCTCCAAACCACTGACATTGCTATTCAATGAATCCTTGCAGTCTGGGACTATGCCTGATCAGTGGAAGCTAGCCAACGTAACACCGATATTCAAAAAAGGCAGAAAATCCCTACCCAGTAACTATCGTCCAATTAGCTTAACCTCAATTGTATGTAAAATGTTAGAAACGGTCATAAGAGACAGACTCGTAAATCACTTACAGGCAAATAACTTACTTAAAGATACTCAACACGGCTTTCGTAAAAAACGTTCCTGTTTTTAACAAACCTCTTAGACTTTTTCCACGATATCCTCAACCTCTACGATGAGAGTAAAGCTGTAAATATTATATTCCTTGATTTTCAAAGTCCTTTGACAAAGTTCCCCACAAACGTTTACTGCTAAAACTAAAAGCGCATGGAATACAAGACGGTGTGTTGAAATGGATAGAAAATTGGCTCAGCGACAGAAAGCAAAGGGTAGTCATAAACGGTAAGGCATCTAAATGGACCAATGTAAGTAGCGGGGTACCCCAGGGATCGGTACTAGGACCAATTATCTTTCTAATTTACATCAACGACATGAGGGTCTCACCTGTACAATCTCAAAATTTGTTGACGATACAAAAATTGCAATTAGCATACTCTCAAAACAACAAGTTGACGATATGCAACACAATCTAGATAAATTGTCATGTTGGGCCCAAATTTGGCAAATGAGTTTCAATGCGGATAAATGTAAAGTACTACATATCGGATACCTAAATGAGAAAGCAAACTATTCAATGAATGGCACTCAGCTTAAGAATGTAAACAGAGAAACCGATCTGGGAGTAACAATATCGAGTAAGCTAAAACCGAGTCAACAATGTTCAGAAGTTGTTAAGAAGGCAAACAAAATAATTGGCTTTATAGGCAGGTCATTTGAGCATAAATCCAAAGAAGTTATCCTCACCCTTTACAATTCCTTAGTCCGCCCTCTTCTGGAATACTGCGTTCAATCCTGGTGCCCTTATTACCAAAAAGATATAAACAAGCTAGAACGAGTTCAACGTAGAGTTACCAAAATGATACCTAGCCTAAAGAACAAACCATACGAAGAGCGTCTTAGATAATTAAATCTTTAACCCAGCGCAGATTAAGAGGTGACTTAATTCAAGTGTTCAAAATCATCAAAGGCATCGACAATATGAACTGTAGTAAGTACTTCACTATCGACCAATCTAATTACACGCGGGGAAACGGTTGCAAAATTATTGGTAAATCTTTTAACTCACACGAATCTAAGAATTTCTTCTTCAATCGAGTTGTCAACTTGTGGAATGGGCTTCCCCGAGACGTTATAGACTGCAGCACCGTTGATTGATTTAAACTCCGCTTAGACAAATATCTCGCATCAAACCCGCGACTGACTGCGTTTGTAAATGAATAACCTTATTTTATCCCCCCCTCAGTTACTAACCCATCTGTCCCCTACTAACTTCCTAATCCTGCCACGGACATTAGTTCTAGGGCAGTAGTTCCCTTTCCAATGTTCCCTTACCCACTCTAAACCACTGTTTGGACACTTGATCCTCAGTGTTTTGGAGGACAAGCAGCATAGAAGGGTCACTAGATCTGTTGTTGCTTGATTTCCTTTGTACGCTCTCTCTCTCTACACCCACACACACACACACCCCTGCTTGATCCCAAGGACTTGGGTGGAATCTAAGGTGTTTGAGTACGATCCCGTGTGTGTGTGTGTGTGTGCGTGTTTGTATGTGTGTTTGTGTGTGTTTGTGTACCAACGTAATAAAAGTTGCAATACATTCACAACCAGGTGGCACAATCACGGGCTTAATAAATGTCACACGTAGTTACAAAGTTCTGAGTGTATGCATGAAAATATGTGTGTGTGTGTGTGTGTGTGTGTGTGTGTGTGTGTGTGAGAGAGAGAGAGAGAGAAAGAGAGAGAGAGAGAGAGAGAGAGAGAGAGAGAGTAGATAGATAGATAGATAGACAGATAGATAGACAGATAGATAAATAGATAGATATAAAATGTATACATATTATTACCATACCCGATATATACAGCATAGGCATTTCTCATTACAGTAATTGACCACTTGCGAGTTTCAGGCTATAAGGAAGTTGGAGCCGTAAACATGGATATAAAACAAAATGTAATAATAATGTAAGTTTTTGATGAATACAAAGTATGTTGAATTGGGTTTTATGTATTTATTTATGCACTAAAACCGTATATTAGCTGGTAATTCTGCTAAATATCAACGTTTACAGCTCCAACTTCCTTATAGAACGAAACTCGCAAGTAGTCAATTGCACGTGCCCTCTGTGTGTGAGCTTCCGCAATCTACATATATGATACTCTGTTTATATCTATATATATATATGATGTAAATTAATAATATGCATGGGCCTCAAAGCTCGTAGTCATAATATAGGCCATTTGTATTCATTCATTTACGCCTATACATGAGTTAAGGGGACAGTGGCTGTGCGTTTGGTCTATTAGTTCATTTATTCTTATATGTTTTATATTTCCTCCCTAGACCTCCATCAAACTTAGAAAAACACCCCCTAGACCCCCCTTCAAGATAGATTTGTACATTTTTCGGTAGAAAAAAGTGCCGGCCAAAGGCCGATTTCTCCTAAAATTACAGGCTCGCTATCGCTCGCCAGGAAAAAATCGAGACATAAATGACACGAAGGGTCCTAATATTGACAAAGAAATGGGGTGAATGGTCATAAAATCCCCAAACTAATGGAACCAACGTCTTAAAATCTCAAAGCTAGTGGGTTATAAACATTAGGGAGAAGGGGGTCCAGAAAAACGGTCTGTCTCCCCTTAATAATTACAGGTGTACAGGTGTGGGAGTGAACCTGTATAATATTCACGGTTGATGGTCAGTACAACACACGGGGCTAGTATAATCAACAGGGATTCAATTAGGCTTTAATGAATTATGTATTTGTCTATAACCAGCAAACTTGACAATAATCTGGACCCTGTGACGCTCACCGCTTTCCCCAGAACCGCATGGCTTACTCGCTAGGACTCGCCAGGGCAGAGAATGTAGCTACAGTCTACCTATCATTGTGTACTTTCCTTCTCGAGAAAGCTTGTGTTGCAGACAGTTCAGAACTGTTCTTTGTTTTCATCTGTCACAATCCTTTCTATTTTATTTAGTCAATTGAAAGTATTGTGTTAAGTAGTTGAATGATGGGAAGGCGAGCGGGAGAGAGAGAGAGAGAGAGAGACCAGGTGGTGTGACTTGGTGGTGAGTGTGGCGCGTGGCCGGCCCCCTTACATAGGCCTCGCGGGATTCGTTGCCTCCTGCCTAACACGACCTACTAGGCGGCTGCTTACTGGGCGACTGTCGCGCGCCCTCGTGCCATTACTGCGAACTGGGACTCCACCCATGCGGTCCCTGGAAATATCCTGGTCAGATCCGTCCCAGACAGCATACTCTAAGCATCTCCCTTGAACTGTTCCACACTCTTGTCTTAGAATCTTTCTCTTCTACTGCCTCTACATTTCCACTACTTCCTCACCTTTTATTAATATCAATCCCCCTCTGGTTCCCTGCATCCACACCTTGAATTGGTGGCCAGACTGTATTATATGCTGAATCTCACATTTCTTATGTACTAGGCTAAGGTTGAAGATAGTCATTGTCTTTTTGGGAGATTGTATTGCTCGGACTGTCTCCATCAATCACTAATGTTTCTACAGGGTTAAATAATGCTAGACTAGGGATCAGGTACCTTGCTGTTGGTGTTTTCACTGTGTGTAGGCTACTTTTGAGCTGCACGACACTACGGATTCTGTGAGTTACCTGGGTGGATCTTTTGTCTGTGTACCTTGGAGTTTAGACTGTGTAGTGCATGAGGGCTGCTTGCCTAATACACCCAACACTGTTCTAACTCCATTTGCTTTTACTTTTGAGGGTCGCCAGGAGGATACTCGATACTTGTGATCGAGAATCCTCAAGAGAGCACCCCTTCATATTAACGTAATCAGGCCGCACAGACCCAAGGTCCACACTAGGCTAGGAGCTGCCTTGCTCCACCAGAATTCTGTACCTTTGCGCATCCCAGCTAGACTTTGTTAACCCGGGTAGACATTAGCTGGATTAGATCATAGACTCTTTTATGCATACCCATTATTTCTACACAAGCATTTTGAGGTCTAGGTTGCTGTAGAGAGACACAACCAGCATAGACCGGTTTTGTTAATAGGAGTACTACTTTTTCGTGGCGATCATTATTACTGTTGCACCGCTTATTATATTCTTGTGTCCAATAACATTATAGGTCCAGCCTTTTCGTGTATTTAGCCTACCCGTGCATTGTCCTGCCTCCTGCTATTTTGTGGTTCCATTTCCGATACGTTCTTCTTAGTAGCATCCGACATTATTCAGAAGATTCCTTGTTCGGTGCTTGAGGACTTTACAACACTCTTTCATAAAGGAGTGACAGATATTATTGATTAAAGTAACGTTAAGTAAACCTCCTTCTTGTTTGCATTAGATCACTTGTGATTTAATTAAGTTAACTATCTTTTCCTTGTGTACCATAACTAAGCAACCATATGTTATAGGTATTAGGCTGTTTCAGAGAACATCAGCCTATAATAGAAGCACATAGATACTGAGAGTTAAGATACCCCGCTATCGCAGATATAACTCTGGAGGGTATATGTGTTCTTTGTTCGACGGGATTATATATCAGGGGTTGGATCTAGCGTTTCCGTTGTTGCATTAATGCCAGTCTAGTCCAATGTATAAGAGCCACTGATTTATACGAGACCCGATCGTAACAACCCCTTAACTTCCTATAACTCAAAATGAATGAAAGCAAGCGGGCTGACGTTTCTATCATTTGGGAAGAGTCCACCAGGAAATAGATGTAGATATTTACAGCCAGTTTGCTCTAGGTCCTGTTGAGTTACGAAGAGATCAGGGATCGAGATAATTGTCAAGTTCGTTGGCGCTTCCTATAGTTACAATACCATACAGGCCACTACAAATGTATCCTATTGTCTGTTTTTCCCCCCAGCTGATGGTAAATTGTTATGTTTTAATCTTGTTTACTCGGCTATTATGACAAAGTTGTAGCCAATTATGTTGTTATTTATGAAAACTTGTCAATAACATGATGCAGACACAGAGCAGTATTATAGTTGTCCATTAAGAAACTTGTCAATAACATGATGCAGACACAGAGCAGTATTATAGTTGTCCATTAAGAAACTTGTCAATAACATGATGCAGACACAGAGCAGTATTATAGTTGTCCATAAGAAAACTTGTCAATAACATGATGCAGACACAGAGCAGTATTATAGTTGTCCATAAGAAAACTTGTCAATAACATGATGCAGACACAGAGCAGTATTATTGTTGTCCATAAGAAAACTTGTCAATAACATGATGCAGACACAGAGCAGTATTATTGTTGTCCATAAGAAAACTTGTCAATAACATGATGCAGACACAGAGCAGTATTATAGTTGTCCATAAGAAAACTTGTCAATAACATGATGCAGACACAGAGCAGTATTATTGTTGTCCATAAGAAAACTTGTCAATAACATGATGCAGATACAGAGCAGTATTATAGTTGTCCATAAGAAAACTTGTCAATAACATGATGCAGACACAGAGCAGTATTATAGTTGTCCATAAGAAAACTTGTCAATAACATGATGCAGACACAGAGCAGTATTATAGTTGTCCATAAGAAAACTTGTCAATAACATGATGCAGACACAGAGCAGTATTATAGTTGTCCATAAGAAAACTTGTCAATAACATGATGCAGACACAGAGCAGTATTATAGTTGTCCATAAGAAACAACAAATAACATGATGCAGACACAGAGCAGTATTATAGTTGTCCATAAGAAACAACAAATAACATGATGCAGACACAGAGCAGTATTATAGTTGTCCATAAGAAACAACAAATAACATGATGCAGACACAGAGCAGTATTATAGTTGTCCATAAGAAACAACAAATAACATGATGCAGACACAGAGCAGTATTATAGTTGTCCATAAGAAACAACAAATAACATGATGCAGACACAGAGCAGTATTATAGTTGTCCATAAGAAACAACAAATAACATGATGCAGACACAGAGCAGTATTATAGTTGTCCATAAGAAACAACAAATAACATGATGCAGACACAGAGCAGTATTATAGTTGTCCATAAGAAACAACAAATAACATGATGCAGACACAGAGCAGTATTATAGTTGTCCATAAGAAACAACAAATAACATGATGCAGACACAGAGCAGTATTATAGTTGTCCATTAAGAAACAAGAAATCAGATGCTAAGGGATTCAACTTACCATCAGCTAGAAAAGAACAGACTATAGTACATTTACTCTTGAAGGGGACATGGACCGGTTTTATGGACCACTTTCTCTCTCATGTTTAGCCCCATTAGTTTTCAGATGTTAAGATGTTTGCCCCATTAGCTAGTCGATTTTAAGATCTTTCGCCCCATTTCTACGTCAATATTTAGACCTTTCGTGCTATTTAGGTGTCGATTTTTTCCCTGGCGAACGATAGGGAGCCTGTAGTTTTGGAAGAACCGCCCTTCATCCGGGAAATTTTTCTACCGAAAGATGTACAAATTAATCTAGAAGGGGGATCTAATGGATGTTTGTTTTTTTAATTTGATGGAGGTCTAGGGATGAAACTAGAACAATAATGAATACATGCAAAAATCGCCCTTAAAGTGAACCATCCCCCCCTTAACCCATTGAGGACCGGTGCCAACTGTTTAACTTTGTTCTGGGCACTATTAGACGACTGTATTCAGTATAAAAAGAGCCTCCAGCAATTTACATGATTTATAAAACAAAATATATGGAATAATTTATAGAGACACAATGTGCACAACCGTAGCAGATCGAAATGACTCGATAAAGAATACATTAGATCTGTATAATTTGCATTGAAGGCACTTAATTAGCTCCCATGCTCGAAATTATAGGCATTTCGTATACATTGTTGTCAAGCAATTATTATTTCTAGATTAAAGTACAAATGTAATTAGTGTCATTAATTTACAGAATAATTTGAATAATGTAAGCCTTTATTAGACTGGCTCTGAATATTGATCAGGTAAATAACATGAATATTAAGCAGTATATACACAATGCTCTCTCTCTCTCACACAATCACTCTCACTAGCACTCATTCTCTCTCTCTCTCTCTCTCTCTCTCTAAACACATACACTTACTCTCCCACTTTCGCTTTCACGCTCACACAAACGCACACACTCTCTCTCACTCACTCACTCACTCTCTCTCGCCCTAAACTGACAAGCTGTAATCGCATCAGACACACAGAATAAAAGGTGGCTTGTGTGTGCGAGAACGAGAGAGGCATTTGTCAGTTCGTGTGTCTGTGTATTGATCTCTCTGTCTGTTTTTCTGTCTACCTGTGTGTTTTTGTATGTCTGTCTTTGTGCCCGTGTATGTGTCTGTCTGTCTATTTCTCTGTATGCCTATGTGTCTGTGTATTTGTCTGTCTATCTGTTTTTCTGTCTGCCTATGTGCACGTGTATTTGTCTGTGTATGTGTATGTGTCTGTTTCTCTGTCTGCCTATGCGCCTGTGTGTACTGTATATCTTTCCGTCTGTTTCTCTGTATGTCTGTGTGTCTGTCTGTTTCTCTGTGTGTCTGTTTATTTGTCTTTCCGTCTGTTTGTCTGTGTGTCTGTCTATATCTCTCTGTCTGTCTGGTATTACCATTCCTACCCACTTTAAATGTTACCATCCCATTCATCTCATTTTATCATTCCATCCATCCAGCCAATCTACTTCCAAAGCCCCACCTAAACCACCCACCCAACTAAACCACCAACCTATCCACCTAAGACACCCACCTACCTAAACCACCCACCCACCCACCTAAGACACCCACCCACCAACCTAAGACACCCACCCACCCACCCACCTAAGACACCCACCCACCCACCTATGACACCCACCCATCCACCTAAGACACCCACCCACTCGCCTAAGACACCCACCCACCTACACTACCAACATCTTAAGGCTATGACAAGAATAATTCAAAACAATGCCTTTTTCTTTTGACTTAAATATATACCCCCATCAATTCACAAGATTACTCCCATCATCTCCATACGCTACTACCCCTACAAAAGTCCATGGATTTTATGAGAAGCAATATTAGGGGATGGAGAGAGACAAGGTACAGTTGATGAAGAAAAAAAAATAATGGTAGTAGATAACAGTAAATTGCAAAACATTATGGGCTTAATGGTGTGTGTGTGTATGTGTGTGTGTTTGTGTGTGTGTGTGTGTGTGTGTGTTTCTATTTTGTTTTTGCCCTAGACCTCCATCAAGTTTCTGTGTGTGTGTTTCTATTTTGTTTTCGCCCTAGACCTCCATCAAGTTTAAAGAATACCCTCTATTTCTTATTGCTAATCTGGCAACCTCTGCGTCATATGAGTCTGAAGGGGTTAAAGACCCACCCATCCCCATTTTCAAGACAAATTTATACTTTTTCGGTGGAAAAAATTCCTGCCCTAAGGTTGGTTCCACCCAATTTGCAGGCTCGCTAGGAAAAACCCGACATCTACAGTATATGATACGAAAGGTCTTAAAATTAACAAAGACTGCACTCCTCACATTCCTCCTCCCTCAATCCTTACTTACCCCATCCCCCTCTCTCCACCCTCCACCCCAAATCCTTCACGACTGCACCCCTCTCAATCCTCACTTCCCCCATCCCCCTCTCTCTCCACCTTCACCCCCCCCCCCCCCCCCCCAGCCTTTCAAGACTGCACCCACCTCCCATTCCACCTCCCACAATTCTCACTTCCTCCATCCCCCTCTCTCCCCACCTTCCTCTCCTCTCCATTCCACTCCACCTCCCTCAATTCTCACTTTCCCCTTCCCTCCTTTCTCCACACCTACCTACCCCCCCCCCCAGACCTTCAAGACTGTACCCCCTCCCATTCCACCTCACTCAATTCTCACTTCCCCCATCCTCCCTCTCTCTCTCTGTACCTTACCCTCTCCTCCCATTCCACCTCCCTCAATCTTTACTTACCCCATCCCCCCCTCAAGACCCCCTCCCTCCCCATTGTGAGGTGGAGCACGCTATGTTTCTCTATGGGCTCCAATCACGCCTTCCTTGCTCCCCACGTGTAGAGGATTTTCTATAAATAAAGACTGTTGATGTGTATGTATCCAGATATACATGTACAGGTATATATGTGCATTAAGCACATACATAGATACCGTTAATATGTACAGTACAGTTCAAATATACTGATACACATAATTATACAGCTGCTATACACATATACTGTAAACATAAATAAATATTTAAATAATACACACACACACATACACACACACACACACACACACACACTAACACGCACACATACATACACACACACACACAGCCCGTAGCCTAGTAGGTAGAGCTCTCGTCTCACACACGAGGGGTCGGGGGTTCAATCCCCGGCCGGGCGGAGACAAATTGGGCTGGTCTCCTTTCATGTGTTAGCCTCAGTTCACCTAGCTGTAAATAGGTACATGGAATAAGTGGACGACGTTGTGACGTCCCATCTGGGGTTGGCAAAAATGGTACAAGGCGAGATGGGTATCATATGGTTCACCTAAGCTGATGGCTACCTAAGCCTTCGGGCGAGACGGTACCGTCTATAGTGAGAATGGTACCATACAGATCCACCCTAAGCCTTCGTTTCCGATGTCGCCAATTAGCTAAAAATACAGACTACATACACATCCACAGCCATTCCAACGATACATATAACACCTACACATATAGGAGGCGGGAAATAACGAGCATGCTCACTCCCGCAATACAACTAGAGTAAGTACAACTAGAGTAAGTACACCTTTAGGCAGATCAATATTAGCTAAATCAGAAACAAATGCACATATACAAGACACTAAAAAACATAAATACACAGATATACATACTGTATGTGTACGTACACATAATTATACTGTACATACGCAATACAGAAACACTAGAAAAACACATATAGTATGTAGATATAGAATAACACACATATTCAAACACACATACGTAGATACACTGTCTCTCTCTCTCTCTCTCTCTCTCTCTCTCTCTCTCTCTCTCTCTTCTTCTTCTTCTTCTTCTATATCTCTCTTCTTCTTCTTCTTTTATCCTTCTTTTCTTTCCTTTCCTTCAATATTCCTTTTCTATCGGATATGCCATCTTTACTAGAATTAAGTCCTGCCCACCTCGTTTGGATTGTAAGGTATGTGTGGCCAGTGTATCTATATAAATATATGTAAATCTCTCTCTCTCTCTCTCTCTCTCTCTCTCTCTCTCTCTCTCTGTATAAGTCTGACTATCCATCATTCTATTTCTCTATGATTTCTATTTACAACTCATGACCCCGAAAACCACACTATATCTCTTAACTTTCTCTACATCACCACTCAGATAATCCCTCGTTAGTCCTTGGTAGATTAATTCCCTCTGATGAAGGATTTACGTAGAACACAGACAATATACGCTTGGTCTCGCTGTCTCGGGGTATTAGGGGGAGCACGGGATTAAGAGGAGGGGGGGGGGTGAGATCAGATTATGGGATTAGGGGAGTCGATGTTGTGTTAGGAATTCGTTGTTGAAGTACTGTAGGTAAAATATTGAAAAATGGACAAGAAGAAGAAGAAGAAGAAGAAGAAGAAGAAGAAGAAACACTTACATACACACAAACACACACACACACAATCATTCAACCACGCACAAACACTCATTATATTATATCATTAATCACATGACACCTACAACTAAATACATCTCATTAGCAACACACACAGCCACACACCCACACACACAACAATACCACCATTTAGACCTACTTCAACAGTGAATAGCGTAAACAAGCACAATTGAACATTAACTCGGTCTCGCTCAATACACACTAACAAGCGTATTTACATAACAAGGCAGTTACACACACACTCACACACACACATGAATATATACCCTCCGCCTAAACAAAATACAATGCGAAACATAACACACACACACACATGAATATCTAACCCCGTTGCAAAACAATCTATAACAAAAACATACGCTCACCACACACACACACAGATACCCACAACCAGTATTAACCACGTACACAAACACAAGCACACACACACACACACACACACACATGAATATCTAACCTCGTTGCAAAACAATCTATAACAAAAACATACGCTCACCACACACACACACACACATGAATATCTAACCTCGGTGCAAAACAAACTATAACAAAAACATACGCTCACCACACACACACACACACAGATACACACATTAACCACGTACACAAACACAAGCACACACACACACACACACACACACACACACACACATGAATATCTAACCTCGTTGCAAAACAATATATAACAAAAACATACGCTCACAACACACACACACACACAGATACACACAACCACTATTAACCACGTACACAAACACAAGCATACACACACACACACACATGAATATCTAACCTCGTTGCAAAACAATATATAACAAAAACATACGCTCACAACACACACACACACACAGATACACACAACCACTAATAACCACGTACACAAACACAAGCACCGGCATAAAACACTGACACACACACACACACACACACACACACAGTTACAATGGGAACTGCAAAACACCAATTGCGACAAACCCGTCGATGAAATTATGTGGCCCGATAATTGACGAACTCATTAAAGTGGAAATGGGTTGGTGGGACTCGTTAGCCTTGGTCGGCAACTCATCTAGGGGAGACAACCTTATACAAATTCGGGTGGATGGGACTCGTCAGCCTTGGTTGGCAACCTGTCTAGGGGAGTAAACCTGATACAAATCCGTACTGCTTACCTAAGGGTAAGGCAGGTTAGTGGATGGATTAGCCGAACACCACTGTAGAAAAATAGAGCTAACAAGATACACAGAGGGCCTCGGAGTCGGACCGATCCTAAATTGAGTGGTCAATCCTGTAAGGCCTTCATTAAACTGGCTCGGGTTGTCCCTCTCACAGGGAATAGGTCCGCTTGGGGGCATTCTGTGTATGGCCACCCTCGTAAGGCGTCCGGCAATAGATAGATAGATAGATTAAAGTGGATTCACACTATTATCTCTCTCTCTCTCTCTCTGTCTCTCTCTCTCTCTTTCTCTCTCGCTCTCTCTCTCTCTCATTTAAAGGGCAGGATTCATGTGGCTTTTTACCTTTGTAGAATCTGATTATAGGTAGCAAGATGTCCAGTACATTTAACTTTTTTGTTATTGATTATTTTTTGGATGATATTGTGAATCATGTTCTGAATCCAATGTTGCATAATTATGTATTCGGCGATACAATAGTTAGTCCATTCTGTAGCATAGTATTTTTCATTATATTCTGGTTATCATTAGTCTATTTATAGAAGCGTTGTCCATAAAGTGATCCTCCTCATATGGTGTTTATATTCTTTATATAGCTTAGAAAACACAGCTAGCAAGCAAATGGCTACAGTCTATCTCCAGTATTCGTTAAACTCTCATAGACTCTTTCTAATCTAATAATACCGTCTAATGAGAGCAAGAATAACTCTAGGGGACACCATGGTGGTACCAACCTCCCTCCACCCCCCACCCCCCCTCCACCCCCACACACACACATACACACAAACATATACACACACACACACACACACACACACACACACACATAAACACAAACACACACACACACACACACACACACACACACTTACGAGACACGGCACTTAAGGAGCGACACCGGGAATTTTGGGTGTATCATTTGAGCTTTGGAATTCTTATGAAAGCAAGAAGCCTCCTCCCTCGCCTCCCCCCCCCCCCTCCTCCCAATCTCCGCCCCCACCATCCTCATGCCCCCTGTCCTTGAATTTATAAACTGCATTTATGTTATGTTCTCAATAAAGAGTCAAATTTAATACAAATTTATATAACTACAACCCATTTTAATGTCTATATACATGCATATTAGGGAGTATTTGCATTATAATATATGCATGTAATGTAACTATCAATAATATGCTAATTCAATAATACAAATATAAATATTATATATAATTATTAATATAAATATTATTTAGTTAACAGTAATATCAGCTAAGGAATAGTACCAGCAAAACACTCAGGAAAACTAACAAATACATCAAACACCTCAGTCAACACAAAAAAGGTTCTAAATTAAAAAGTGTCCCACCACCACTAGCTGCCAAAATGGTGAAATAAAAATGATTGGAGTGAAAATATCTACGTCATCACAGCCGCGGTAAAAATCAATGATCATTACATCACCAGTCCGCTTGTGCAAGACTGTCATTAAATTACTTCACCGGTGGAAACAAAAATAGTATATATATGACTTTTATAGAAATTTGTTCTGGCTATCCCGTTTTCTTTATGACTGGTATAATACAATCTATTTTGGGATGTTTGTGTTCTGTTTAGCTTCATAGGTGTTTTCTATTAAATATTTAATTTGAGACCATAAAAGAAATCATAGAGCAGCTCATTAACATCCATTGTATATCAAATTAATTGAATATTTGATGGGCAATGCATTGTTAAAATTAGTAATATTTCACTTATTGATAAAAGGCATCATATTGTCAAGTCAATGTTATACTTTGCAGCTCATTCAGAAGCAAGACCTACCAAGGATAATAACAAACTAGTCAAGGAAATGGGTGCAAGAATTGCTCACAAGGTGATACAAGCATGAAACTTCCCGGAAATATTCACAAGGACCTACTTTACAATTTCAGAGCAGGAGCCACCGAGATTTCTGTATTGCATAGCAACGGTTGCTAGGCAAAGCATTTTCCTTAGCAACCGGCAGCAACGATGCAGTTTCTGAACTACTATGAAGTGTTATGACTTTGTACTTTTATTTATTTTCCTATATTCACTCCTAAAATGGTTCAAAAGATGTATAAAAGCATATATATCTATATAATAGAGTGAATGTCAGCACACAACCAGGGCACACTGGTGACATCACTGCTGTGTAACTCAGCATGGGGTTCAGTGCCAGCTGATCTAGATATACTAGTAGTTTAATAAGTACTAGTATATCTAGATCAGTGTCCCAAATGCTATATAACAGCCCCAAATCCACTAGCTACTAAACTGTAGTTTGTAGTTGGTAGATGTAGTTAGATAGCCGCGCCTGAATTGACAGGATGTGCCAGCGCGGGAGAGCCGAGCCAAGGGTAACGGGGCTTAAGAATTACCCGGAAGGTGTACAGATCGCACGGGACTTAAATGGCACTGGATGAACGATCGGGCTAGGTGTAGGGAAACTGAACCTAGTTGTATCCCATAAAGGAATGTGTGCAACAGATGTATTTGATAAAGGTGGTAAAAGGATAAACCCTCGGCCTTAATCATATTTTGTTTCCAGTTTCAGCAAGTTTGATATATTTGATCTGTGCACAGTGATAGTCAAGACGTACTGAATATTCACAGAAATGGCCAGTGCCTCATCTTCATCTGTTCAAGCAACTGATTGGACTATCTGTGTTTTTTGTCAACTGGACACCAAAGAGTCTCTCATATCACCAACTGACAGAGGCTATGAAACCATAGTAGACAACATCACACAGTTTAGTAACCTTGACTCAATGCCAATCAAAATCAATCTGGCACGACTTGACCATGGGAATGGTATTCAATTAACATTGAAAGAACAGAATGCAAAGTGGCACAAATCTTGTTATCAAAAGTTTTCACATACCAAACTGGAACGCGCAAAACGAAAGCACAAGTCTGAGGAAGATGGGACTGCTTCAAAACGAATTTTCACACGTAGCACAAGCAGTGGTGGTGATACTGCCTCAAGTGGAACAGTTGGCAGTAATTGTCCCAAATGCTTCTTTTGTTCCCAGCAGCAAACAAAGGAGAACCTCCGCGAAGGCTGTACATTTCAACTAGATTTTCGTGTGTTATGTGTGCGCACATGATCTACAAGATGAAAATCTTCTTGCAAAATTAAGTGCAGGAGACCTTATTGCCCAGGAGGCAAAGTATCATGCAAACTGCCTTACAAACCTGTACAATAGAGCACGTGCAAAGGTATCACAGGATCAGGATGCCTCAGATGACCAGACATGTAAAGGAATTGCTTTGGCTCAGCTGATTTCCTACATTGAGGAGAAGAGGCAAGATGAGGATGTGAAGGTGTTCAGACTTACAGATCTTGTGAAGCTCTACACTGACAGGCTAAATCAACTTGGAGTGGATGTTACTGCACGAGTAAACAGTAAGCATCTGAAAGACCGCATTCTCATGCATCTCCCAAGGATGAAAGCTTACAAAGAAGGACGAGATGTGTTCATGGCTTGTGAAGAAGATGTTGGCTCTATTCTCCGAGAAGGATACCAGACTGATCGAGACGAGCAGAGTGTCATGATGACCCAAATTGCTGAAATGATCCGACAAGACATCTTCGCACACAAAATAACATTCTCTGGATCGTTTGGCCATAACAGCCAAGTGGAGTCTGTTCCACGGTCCCTTTTGTCACTGGTCAGCATGCTTATAAATGGTTCAAACATCACAGATCAAACATCCAACACAACTATCAGCCAACCAATACTATCCATTGCTCAGCTGTTGGTGTACAACAGCATCAAGAGACGCAGGGATTCTGTGAGAAATCCACAAGTATATCACAGCAAAGATCGTGAAACGCCACTACCCGTCTATGTAGGTCTTAAGGCTCATGCACTAACCAGAGATAGAAAGTTGATTGAGAGTCTATATACTCTTGGTATGACGGCATCATACAACCGCACAATGGACTTGATCACATCATTGGGTAATAACGTCTGTGACTATTACCATCAGATTGGCACAGTCTGTCCTCCTCAACTTCGCAAAGGGCATTTCATCACCAGTGCTGCAGACAACATCGACCACAACCCTAGCTCTGCGACATCTACAAGTTCATTCCATGGCACCAGCTTGTCCTTGTTCCAGAATCTCACTCCGCGAGATGTCTGTGAAGATGAAGACAATGGCCAAGGATTCACTAATTCAATAACTCAAGAGGAAAATGAGCGACTTGCCCCTTTCGTACACTGAACTGAAACCAACACGGTTGCCAAAAAATGACGTCTTTGTCCCACCCATCCCTGCAGACCTGGCTTCTTCCAACACCCCTTTGACCAAGGACATGGACAAGGAATATGACTGGCTGAGTCATGTTGAGAAACATCATGCAGATGACATATCAGCAGAGGCGACTTTGTCTTGGGCAGCATATCATGCCAGCAGAGTGCCAGACCCAGACATTCTGCCATCTGTGAATGCCATGATGCCTCTCTTTGTTGAGGAAGCCAGCTCACCATCTATGCTTCGGCATTGCATGGAAGTGGTGAAGTCAGCAGTTCATCACCTCAACCCTGGCCAGACTCCAGTGATTAGTGGGGACCAACCTCTGTATGCTACACTGAAGAAGCTGCAATGGAATATGTCCGAACTGTATGGTGAGGACAAGTTTGTAATGCTTATGGGGGGTCTACATACTGAAATGACAGGCTTGAAAGCTTTGGGTCATTGGCTTGATGGAAGTGGTTGGGTGGAAGTTCTCCAGGAAGCTGATGTTGCCACACCAGGCATTGCGGAGTCCTTCCTGAAGGCATCACATGTGACTCGAACCCGTCATGCTCACCAAGTCACTGCATGTGCATTGTACATCCTTCTCAAGAAGGCTTATGATGGATATGTTGCAAACAATTCCGAAGAATCCACAGACACTTTCAGCACATGGTGTGAACGGCGAAAAGCTGAAAGTCCTCAGTTCATGTACTGGCATACGAGTCTAGAGCTGGAACTTCTCTTGTTCACATTTGTGCGATCACTACGTACTGGTGACTTTGATTTGTATGTGGATACATTGAAGAAATTGACACCTTGGTTCTTCAGTCTCAACCACACCCACTACGCACGTTGGATGTCCGTACATGTGCGTGACATGAGCAGTCTATCTCACACTCATCCAGATGTTGCCAAAGAATTTCAGCAAGGCAAGTTTGTTGTGGCAAAATCCCAGAGAAAATTCTCCCTCATTGCTGTCGATCACTGCCATGAACAAAACAATGGAGTAATGAAGGATGAAGGCGGAATCATCGGGCTTACCCAGGATGCAAACTCCCTCTTGAGATGGGCAGTGGCAGGACCAGAACTTGTCAGAGTAATTTCTGAGTTTGAAGCGACCATGGTAGGGAAACAACAAAGTTCTGGGCAAAGAAACTATCATGAACAAACCCGGTCAACCCAGAAGTTGTTTGCTGGACAGGTTCAGGCGGTAGTTAGTGTAATGGAGGACATGGGGAGCCCATTTGAGGAGGAAGGGCAGGACCTTCTCAGACTCCATACAAAGGACATCATGGATGAGCAGTCAGCCGAGTGTCTAACCACTCTCGCATCAAAGGGTCAGGAGCAGTATGCAACATTTGTGGAAGAGCGGCTCAGAACAAATACTAAGCCAATCACAGCAACAATTACCAGGAACAAGGTGGTACTGTTCAATGTCCAAGGCAAACGATCAAACAAATCAGGGGACAAAGTCAGTCTCCTCAAAAGTGAATCTTCGCTATTTGCAAGTCTGTATGTTGCATGTCAGACAAGGAAAGGTGACTTGAACAATTTCTTCAATCATGAAAACCTCCCATTTCCTCCATCTCTGTCTGCCTATGGGCAGCTACGTTCAGGGAAGAAGTCTGATCTCATAGAATGTCTTGAAAAGAAAGTAGGGTCATCAAATGATGTGACACCAGAGACTGAAGTGCGAATCATGGATGGTGCGGCACTTGTTCACTTTCTTAGACCTGAGGGCTGCAAGACATTTGGAGACTATGCTGCCAAGGTCTTTCTTCCATACATAAACAATGCTCAAAGTCAGGCTCTGAGAGTGGATGTTGTCTGGGACCAGTACTTCGATAACAGCCTCAAGTCACAGACAAGAAAACAACGTGTCACTGGTCCTATTCAGCGCAGACGAGTTGGGGCGTCTAGCCCAACACCAAAGAACTGGCAGCAGTTCCTTCGCTTGGCCAACAACAAGACAGACCTGTTTACATTCCTGAACAAGGAACTGCTGGAAAATGCATCAGGAGACCAGACTCTCATTATTACTGATGGTACCAATGTGCTATGCTTACCTACACGAGACACCAGCAACATTGCTCCCTGCAACCATGAGGAGGCAGACTCGAGGATCATGGTGCATGTCAGTGATGCTGTTATGCAGGGCTTCCACAAGATCCTTGTTCGAACTGTGGACACTGACGTGGTAGTATTGGCAGTGGCAGTCGTACAGCAGCTGGCTCAGAGACAGCAGATAGAACTCTGGATTGCCTTTGGTTGTGGAAAGGACTTTAGGTACATCCCAGCTCATGAAATATGTGCTTCACTTGGCGCAGAAAGATCCTTGGCACTGCCTGTGTTCCATGCTTATACAGGTTGTGATACCGTGTCCCATCTGGTCCAGGTGGGAAAGAAGACTGCATGGAAAGTGTGGGAGGCACATGATGAATTTACTGCGACATTCTATGAGCTGCACAATGCACCTGAACAAATTGGTGAAGCGACTGAGGCTTCTCTGGAGTACTTCACCATTCGACTCTATGACAGGACAGCAACTTCTCGTTCCATCAATGAAGTCAGAAAGAATCTGTTCATCCACAAAGGACGTCAGATATCATGTCTACCTCCAACCAAGGCTGCTCTACAGCAACACATGAAGAGGGCAGTACTACAAGGTGGGCACCACTGGGGCTGCACCACGGTGCCAGAACGACAGTTGCCCTCTCCAAGTGAGTGGGGATGGACTTGCCCAGAAAAGTGGAGGCCTCTGTGGTCTAACTTGCCCGAAGCCAGTGCAACCTGCCCAGAACTACTGAAGTGTTCTTGCCGAGGAGGATGCACAGACTGCAAATGTGTTGATGTGCATCTAAAATGCACAGCCTACTGCAAATGCAAAAGTGACTGTGACAACAGTGTCTGAAGCTTTAGGAGTGGCATTTTTATAGCCTGACTTGCCCTAAATTGGATTTTATGCCACATAATTCTTGTATATGATCTCCAAATGCAATGCTACATGTTTTTTAAAACAAGGAGTTGAGAAAAAACCATAGCACCTCACAGTTTTCCAGAAACTGCATTGTTGCTGCCGGTTGCTAAGGAAAATGATTTGCCTAGCAACCGTTGCTATGCAACACTGAAATCTCGGTGGCTCCTGCCCTGAAATTGTAAAATAGGTCTTTGTGAACTATTGTGGAAAGTTTTATGCTTGTATCACCTTGTGAGCAATTCTTGTCCTATTTAGTACCGATTGCCCTCACTAGAAACTTAAAACACTTTTGCCACGTATAAGACAGTATATATTAAAAATACTTATCACAAGCACACATATAGGCCTGCAATATAGAAATTAATAGGTATGTTTCAAATTAATAATAATAATAATAATAATAATAATAATAATAATAATAATAATAATTAAAGTTCCAAGCAACATTATCCGGGGTTCGAGGGGTTTTGCAAGCAGGGTATTGTGTTGGATACAAAAGTTGTGTCACAGATATCAAAAGATCATTTAACTTATCGGGCATGGAGAAACTACAAAAGGAACAGATTGTGCAAACAAATAAGAACGAGAGAGGGAGAGATTGCCTGTATAAGGGATCTGCCTCTATTCATTTAGTAACAGAGTTGTAGATATGTGGAATAGGCTACCGAGTGCTATAATGGGATCAAGAACAATTGAGCTTCAACTTGAAATTAGATAGAACGAGATGGGTTGGGTGTGAAAGGGATCTGCCATGTGTAGGTCAATCGGCTCTCTGCAGACTACCGTTTTCTTATTTTGTTTATGTTCTCATTTGTGAGGGTGAGAGAGTATGGCAAGAGAGAATAGGATGTCATAAACGTAAGGAAGATAGCGATAAATATGAGAGAGAGAGAGAGAGCGCAGGATGGGTTGGGTGTGAAAGGGATCTGACATGTGTGGGCCAATCGGCTCTCTGCAGACTCCGGTTTTCTTATGTTCTCATTTGTGAGAGAGAGAGAGAGAGAGACTAGGATGTCATAAATGTAAGGAAGACCGAGATAAATGAGAGAGAGTTGTAATGAGATGGTTTGGGTGTGAAAAGGATCTGTCTTATGTGGGCCAATTGGCTCTCTACAGACTCCCATTTTCCTATGTTCCTATTTCTTACAATTGTGTTTTGGTTGCAGGTATATAATAACATGGGTGTATAGTAAGTAGTGTAAATACAGGTAACGTTTATGAGATGGGTTGGGTGTGAAAGGGAACTGCCTTATGTGGGCCACTTGGCTCTCTGCAGACTCCCCTTTTCATCTTGGTTGCATGTGTGAGGGATCTGCCTCATTTGTACCGGTGTGCAAAACAAACAAGAACGAGAGAAAGAGATTGGCTGTGTAAAGGATCTGCCTCTATTCGTTTGGTAAAAGAGTTATAGATACTGTATGGCACCGGCACTAAAACTAATAGAGTTTTCCCATGCTAGAATAAGAAGGGCTATAGAAAAAATGAACAGAAGTAAGTCACCGGGACCGGATGGGATACACCCAAGAATCATAAAGAATCATAAAGGAAGGAGGTGAGATGTTAGTAGAGCCATTGAAAATGTTATTTGAGGTATCGTTTAATACAGGACAAATCCCGATGGACTGGAGAGAGGCGAACATAACAGCTTTATTTAAGAAGGGAAAGAGAAATGACCCAGGGAATTATAGACCAGTCAGTTTGACAAGTGTTGTGTGTAAACTAATGGAAACGGTAATTAGAGAAGGAATAATGGAGCATATGAAGTCAAACCAACTTTTCAGTGGGAGACAGTTCGGATTCTTGCCGGGGAGGTCGACGGTACTACAGCTAATTAAGGTGGTAGATGATTGGATGCAAATTCTAGAAGATGGTCATGTAATAGACGTGGTATATTGTGATTTTATGAAAGTTTTTGATAAGGTCCCACATAAAAGGTTAATAGAGAAAGTTAGAAGCTATAATATAGGGGAGAAATGTGTGAAATGGATAGAAGCCTTCCTGAAAGATCGGAGACAGAGGGTACTGGTGAATGGAATAGGCTCGGGGTGGAGGGAAATTACAAGTAGGGTACCTCATGGATCTGTGTTGGGACCACTGCTGTTCGTTATATTTATCAACGACTTACCTGAAGTTATAACTAATGGAAGTGAGGTATACCTGTATGTGGATGACACTCAGCTGTATAGAAGAGTGAGGAGTAAGGAAGATGTGGGTTTGCTTCAAGGAGATGTGGAGGGCATGAAGGGATGGTCTGAGCATTGGTTAATGCCTTTTCATCCAAAAAAATGCAAGTACATGCGGATTGGGACAAGCAAGATAGACAAGGTAGGCTACAGTATGTATGAAGCGATGGAGGAAGTGAATGCAGAAAAGGATATAGGAGTAGTGATAGACAATAAGTTAAATTTCTCAGAACATTTAGCGGAAAAGATAAACAAAGCCAAAAGAATTGTAGGGCTGATAAGGAGGACATTAATTTTGTGTCACTTGAAGAAATCTTCAGGAATCTCTATACAGCGCTGGTTAGGCCGCACCTGGAACATGTGAACCAGGTGTGGGCTCCATATATGGTAAAGGATATAGAAGCAGTGGAGAAAGTGCAGAGGAGAGCTAGCAAGCTGGTACCAACGTTGAAGAACGCGGGCTATGAGCAGAGGTTGAGGACACTGGGGCTTCCGACACTGGCATATAGGAGAAAGAGAGGGGATATGATAGAGACTTTTAAGATAGTGTCAGGAAAGTACGATGAGGATGTGTGTGAAGGTATCTTCTTGATGCGGGAGGGAACAAGAACGAGAGGACACTCTAAGAAAATTTACAAAGAAAGAAATAGGCTTGAGAAGGCAAAGAACTCATTTTGTGATAAGAGTGGTAAATGAGTGGAATGCACTGCCCCAGTATGTAGTCGATTCCGAATCAATAAGGGAGTTTGAAAGTAATCTTGAAAAAGCATGGGGAAGACAAGATTTGAAGTTTGATTATAAAACAAAAATACAGAATAGTAAAAATGTTGCGTCTGCTACCGCCGCCGCCAACACCGTGAACGACCGCAGCAGTGCAAGTACTGGTACTGAGCTGGATACACAGGCCTAGTTTGCCTTTTTCCAGAGGATCTACTGTAAGAAACTGTAAGAAAGTATGTGGAATAATCTACCAAGTGCTATAGTGGGGTCAATAACAATAGAGCTTCAACATAAAATTTGATAGGACGAGATGGGTTGGGTGTGAAAGGGATCTGCCGTGTGTGGGCCAATCGGCTCTCTGCAGACTCCCATTTTCATCTTGGTGTGTAAGGGATCTGCCTCATTTGTACCAGTGTGCAAATAAGAGAGAGAGAGAGAGAGAGAGATTGGCTGTGTAAGGGATAGATCTGCCTCTCTCCTAACAGAGTAGTAGATATGTGAAATAGGCTACCTAGTGCTATAGTGGGATCAAGAACAATAAAGAATTTCAAGATAAAATCAGATAGACATATGGACAAAATGGGTTGGATGTGAAAGGGATCTGCCTTTTGTGGGCCACTTGTCTGCAGATTCCCATGTTCATCTTAGTTGCATGTGTAAGGGATCTGCTTCATTTGTACCGATGTGCAAGCAAACGAGCGACAGAGAGAAACTGGGTGTGTAAGGGATCTGCCTCTATTCGTTTAGTAACAGAGTTGTAGATGTGTGGAATAGGCTACCCAGTCCTATAGTGGGATCAAGAACAATAGAGTTCAACATAAAATTAGATAGGACAAGATGGGTTGGGTGTGAAAGACTGCCACGGGTGTGTTTGGCCACCATTTACAATACCTCTACAGATGGGACCAAGAGAATCACCTCTACAGTACCTCACTTGAGGAGTGGAAATAATAGAAAAAGAATTAGGAGGAACAAAAGCATGGCCTGCAATATAGAAAAAGTCAAGAAGAGTGAATCAAAGAAAAACATTAAATTATCATGCAGCCATGCAAGCCTTTTATATAAAGAGTATAATCTTAAATATAGAGAACAACCTGGTACATGTATTATTAGGGTAAGTGTTTTTATAGAATAATGATTGCCTTCACAATAAGGAAAACAATTAAATTCCCATACTACTATTCTGAGATAGGTCAAATTGAGTTCAAATTATCATCCAAATATAGCCTGACTGAAATTGAGGGAAGGTATGCAAACACGGGTAATACCTTCCACTGGTTCAGCTTTTAGTGGGTAGAGAACAGTGTTGGCTATACTTTTCTATAGGACAAACCTATCCCTATATACAGACCTATTTCATATGGACTTAATTATTTTAGAGTAAATTTAAGTAATTTGCTAAATGAACTAGACAAACACCGGTACTCAATTAGTTGCATTGTGAACACATCCAAACTAACTCTTCTATTGCAAATTTAATGGAAAAGCGTGGATACTCTCAACATGTAACACAACCAACAACTGAAAATGGCACCCTAATTGATCATGTTTATGCTAAGAGATGAGGAAATATGAAGGTGAAAGTTATTCCCACATATTACAGTTATCATAGTGAATTTCCATTGAAATTTGAATGCCCCTTTTTGTATGGTTTTCCCCTTCTATTCTTATTCTGTCTAATTCGGTTGTCTTCCGGACGGCCTATATCATATGCCACCCTGACCTGGCTAGTTTATTGGCTCCTGACTTTCTTTGTGTCTATGGTCGCTGGTGCGGTCAAGCTGACTCGATTCCCCTCAGTGGTGTATTATGTGTGAATCTCTGTGTGATTTATTTCTTCCTTAGACCTGATTTCTCATTCTTCGCCCTTGATCACTTCTTAATTGGTGCTGCAGTGTAGCAGTTCTTGACTCACCCTTCGGCCCTACCCTATAAGAGGAACTCTGGTGCGGCTGAATTGGTGAAATGGTGAGAAATGTCTGCGTATCTTCACCTTCCTAGATTTGTTCACCTCTTGCCCTTCCCTACCTATCATATCTTGATTGGTTGTCCATCTTTATCTAATCCTTCAGGCAAACCCTATAAGAGTTTTTTTGGGGAACTCAGTGGTCTGGTTAAACTATTTTAATAAATATCATTTTAACCCTTAACGATCAGCGCTCGACATATGTCGAGTTAAAGAAAACGTGCCCATATGCGGGCCTCGACATATGTCGAGTGCAATTTTGAGCACGTAATGTGCTCTGAGAGAGAGCTGAGCGGTGCTAGGAGCAGAGATTGCTTCCTGACCGCTCGCCACCACCGCCGTGGGTCGACTGAAATTTATTACACCCTCCTCCACCCTCTCTCACTCGCTACACAGGGAATTATGTAAGGAAATTACCTTATTTTAGGGTTTTTGCACTCGTGTTGCACGATCGTTGCAAGAGAACCAGTGGTTGTAGAAGGATGGTTCGGGTGTCATTCGAAAGCTCTGTTTACGCCCTTTCAGGGATAGATACTTGTATTACGCTCTAGGTCTTGTTTATGCATGAAAAAGAGCACGGAAACAACCCCATTTAGGGTAAAACCACCCGCTTGGCGGGTAGAAGTTACCGACCCACCCGCTCTTAAGGCGTTAAATATGTAAGATATGCAATAAATTATGTAAAATATATTGTTTTTTCTTTATATATATAATTGTCATTATGAAGTTAAATTGGTTTCACAGGGAAAATATATACTTGAACAATTGTTTCCGCTGACAAAGAAATTAAGATTCTTGGAAAATACTGTACACTACAAAAGATTATTCAACATGGAATTTGAATGGAATAGAGAAGCTTAGCAACGAAAAGCCAATACTCCCCCCTCCCTGTGATTGTGCCAGCTTTTGTAAACAGTGCAATAACTTAGTGAAGGACAGAAAAGCTGCAGGATGCTCTGGCATTCTAGCTGAGATGATTAAGGCCTCAGGTGAGAAGGGAGTAGGTGTGTTCAATGAGCTAATTAACTTCATCATCAGAGAGGAAGTAATCTCTGATGAATGGCACAAAAGTACATTATATACTGTATACGAGCAAAGGGGACTCATTGGATAGGGAAAATTATAGGGGCCTGAAAATACTTGATCAAGTCATGAAGGTCTGTGAGAAAGTCTTTGAAGGTATGATATTGACGATATGCAGTTTGGTTTCATGCTAGGACACGGCACAATCCAAGTCATGAAGGTATTTGTGTGATAATGAAGATGTATGAGGACTCACAAACGGCAGTGAGGGTGAAAGATGTACCGGTACTGAGTGATGAGTTTTCAGTTCGCGTCGGAGTCCACCAGGGCTCTGTGTTAATGAAGCCCTTTCCTCTTTTTTTTTATGGTTCTGGAGGCACTATCTGGTGATTTCAGAGTTGGGCTCCCCTGGGAACTGCTATAAGGGTCCTGACAATGCTTGACTAAGTCATGAAGGTCTGTGAGAGAGTCTTAGAAGGTATGATAAGGGAAAGATACTGTATGTACTGTATGTACTTAAAAGATAGGGATCTGATGTTGTGTTTGCAGACCAGGAGAAGGCCTTTGATAAGGTGGCCAGAGAAGTTGTGCAGTAGGCTAGGAGAAAACTTGGCGTTGAGGAGTGGCTGGTGCATGTGATAATGAAGATGTATGAGGACTCACGAACGGTAGTGAGGGTGAAAGGTGTACAGCTGAGGGAGGGACATATACAGTACGGTACTAGATATTTGGTAAGGGTTAGCTTTATATCCCATGTACTGGTTACTAGGGACATATACTAGGTGTTAGGTGGAGGTTAGTTTTGTATCCAAAGTACTGGGTACTAGGGACATATACTAGGTGTTACTTGAGGGTACTGAGTGATGAGTTTTCAGTTCGCGTCGGAGTCCAACAGGGAAGTGTGTTAATTAAGCCCTCTCCTCTTTTTTATGGTTCTGGAGGCACTATCTAGTGATTTCAGAGTTAGGCTCCCCTTGCAACTGCTATAAGAGGCCTGAAAATGCTTGGCCAAGTCATGAAGGTCTGTGAGTGTGAGAGAGTCTTTGAAGGTATGATAACTTCATAGTCAGGCAGCTGTAGGAAAGATATCTAAGAGGTGTTTTTCCGGTCCCGTCTCAAGACCACCGTTGCAAGATCTACTCGAAAAACTGTTTTTCTGGTCCCGTCGCAAGCCCACCTTTAGCAAGCGAGACACCAATATTCTCTTGCGACGGCAAGAGATCTCCAGAGCTGGGTTAACGGCAAGCTGAAACATCTCACTCAACTTACTGTTTCTCCATTCTAATTTATTTCGGTATATTTGTTTATCCAAACATTATGTTATAATTTACTTGCCTATTATTAGGAAGTAGAGTGATAAGAGCCCACAGTAACGTATATCCAATTGTTGATAATAAATTAATGTGGGACAGTACGCTTGGTTAAATTTTGTCCACGAAACAACAACAAACGCCAGCTTTGACTAGGCCTAGGCTATGCTATTTACCGATTGTTTTTTCATATCAGAATGGCATTTATATAATCCTTATGATAATTAAATTGGCGGTGAATGTTATTCCGATGAAATGGAAGTTGTATAGCCTAGCCTATATATTTGTAAGATGTGTGCTGGCTTGGAGCAAGCCTGTGTTGTTTTTCCTGTCCTGTAATGATCTTGCGACGGCTCGGTTGAGACAGTGGTCTTGCGACGGGCCCGGAAAATCACGTCTCTACTGAAAGTAAGAAGTTGTGCAGTATGCTAGGAGAAAATTTGGCGTAGAGGAGTGGCTGGTGCATGTGATAATGAAGATGTATGAAGACTCACGAACGGTAGTGAGGGTGAAAGGTGTACTGAGAGAGGGACATATGCTAGGTGAAGGTTAGTTTTGTATCCCACGTACTGGGTACTAGGGACATATACTAGGTGTTATGTAAGGGTTAGTATTGTATCCCAAATACTAGGTACTAGGGACATATACTAGGTGTTACGTGAGGGTTAGCTTGGTATCTCACGTACTGGGTACTAGGGACATATACTAGGTGTTATGTGAGGGTTAGTTTTGTATCCAACGTACTGAGTCTAGGAGGTGGCAGCCTCCACCCATAATAATAGAATAGGTTAGGTAAGGTTGTTAGGTTAGGCTAATGGGGATGGATGTAGTTTCCGAGTGTACGGTCGTCATGTTTACATTTATCGATCGCCGTTGTTAACCTGCCCTTCCCTACCTATCATGTGTTCATTGGTTGTCCATCTTGATCTAATTCTTCAGGCCAGCCCTATTAGAATATTTTTGGGGAACTCAGTGGTGTGGTTAAACTATTTTTAATATATATTTGTTTAAATATGTAAGATATGCAATAAATTATGTAAAATATATTGTTTTTACTTTATACCTATACATATAATTGTCATTATTAAGGAAATTCCATTGACTATTTACATCACTAGGCCTAGCTTCCTTATTTCTATTAATTTCCTCCAGTTCACCATGAAACCTATTGCTAATTTCCTTGTTCTTCAGCAGCCGCGGCGGTGTCGGCGTTGGACGCTTGGGATAATGTTCCCGTCTATTTTGAATGCCATTCGATACAATAATATGTTGAAAGCCCCCCCCTCATCCCCCCATGACATGTTATCATCATATATATTGCCAGTAGGGGGCAAACAACCAAAAAAATTGCTGCAAAGCCCTTCCCTCAAAATATTATTGTATCCAATGGCAGTCAAAATAGACGGGAACATGATTGCAAGCGTCCACCGCCGCCGCCGCCATCATGTTTACATGGTCGATCGCCGCAGTTTGGTTAGGCCTATTTGCCCCCTGCTGGCAAATTATATGATGATGACAATATGTCATAGGGGTGTTTGACCCCCTCAACATATTATTGTATCCAACGGCATTCAAAATGGATGGGAACATGATGGCAAGCTTTCGTCGCCCCTCTGCGTAGTGTAAACATTACATTCTCTACATTCTGCCCGGCTAGGCCTATATTATAGGCTACAATAAATGAGTAGGCTAAGCTATTTTATCTATAGGCTAGGCCTAGTCTAATATTACAATTTAAGGTAGCATTCAAGGAGACTACAGCAGGACTTACCTTTGACCGGGTATAGGCTATCCTAGTGTTTACTAGGCCTATACCCCTTTGAAAGGACATTAGCCTAGCCTAACCTAACCTATCATAGTAGGCTATTATGGGTGGGGGCTGCCGCCCCCACACCCCGATTTTTGGTGTATTTGTCTATTTTGCCCCCTGCTGGCAATATGACGATGACATGACATGGGGGGTGGCAAAGCCACCCCTCAACATGTTATTGTATCCATTGGCATTCAAAATAGACGGGAACATGATTGCAGACGTCAGCCGCCTCCGTCATGTTTACATTTGTCGATCGCCGTTGTTAAGTTCGCGTCTATTTTGACGGAGATTTATTTTGGTTATTTGCCCCCTGCTGGAAATATATATTATGATGACAATATGTCATGGGGGGGTGAAGGGGAGCAAAGCCCAACCTCAACATATTATTGTATCCAAAGGCAGTCTAAATAGACAGGAAAAGGATGGCAAGCGTCCGACGCCACTACGCGTACGCGTAGTGTAAACAAGCCTGGCGATACACCCGGTAACTACATCCTACCCGGCTAATGTCCTTTCAAAGGGGTAGCCTATAAATTAGTAAACACTAGGATAGCCTATACAACGCAACTCTTGCCGATAGGCCTAGCCTAAAGGCTAACCTATTCATAAAGGTGTCTATTTTGACGGCAATTTTTTCGGTTATTTGCCCCCTGCTGGCAATATATATGTTGGTGAACATATGTCATGGGGGGGGGGGGGGGGGGGTTAGGAGGGGCAAAGCCCCCCTCAACATATTATTGTATCCAATGGTATTCAAAATAGACAGGAACTTTATTGCAAACGTCCGACACCTCCCCCGCCACCGCCATGTTTACATATGTCGAATGCCGTGGTTAAGTTCACGTCTATTTTGACGGCTATTTTTTTCGGTTATTTGCCCCCTGCTGGCAATATATTAGATGATGACAATATGTCATGAGGGGGGGGGGGGGCCTCAACAATGACCTCTAACCTCTGTATCTCAAATCGGGCTAGAGCAAATTCCTGCAAATTTCCACATCTAGGCTATTCCTTGACTGACTCTTCCCAAATGGTAGACATATTAGCTTGATCACTCTAGGCCTAGTTGTTTTTTAGTTACAGAGGTTATAGCCTAGGTCATGATTTCTTGCCTACTTACAGCGAATAGACTAGGCCTATTGTAGATTGGTAAAATATTTGCATAATAGGCCCAGGCCTAGGCTATGTTGGCTGTGCAATTGTCTCGATTTGACTATTTTTACCTAATTAGGCCTAAAACAGCCTCAGTCTATTCCCAAACCCCAAACAGTATCCCATGTTAAGCCCTAGGCTAGGCCTAGGCCTAATCCCACTCTCAATCAAAATTCGAACTGATAAATTCGTACCTACCGGTAGCGCTGCCTAGGCTAGGCCTATATTTTTCGTGAATAGATATAGAAAATAGTTTAAAGTAAAGACCATCCTATATTATGTTCAAATAATATGTAATAGCACTGTGTATGGTTGTATTAAATTTAAATAGTGATAGATGTGTATAAAATGGGATAAATACTCCGAAATTCGCATACGTTCAGAAATTATATTGCAACACTGTTTCCAGATACTAATCAATCCCATTATCATTATATCATAAAGGATTTTACTCATTGGCATAAATTCAAATACCTAGGACATTAGTATCATATTTTCCTATCATTTTTGTAGTAATATTTGTCTGATTTAGTGGTATATTGGTGTCTGTCTAGGGTAATAATGCATTGTGAAAGTTACCTCTGAATCTCTGACTTGGTAACAGTTCGGTATGTGTAACCCTGCTTTCTTTGAGTACTACACGGCAAGAGAAGCTTTCGGTTCTGTCATTACTGTTCAAGGTAAACAGCAACTGCTAAATTCGACATCATGTTCAAATAATATGTAATAGCATTGTCTATGGTTGTATTAGAGAACAATCGTGATAGGTTTCTATTTTATGTGGATAAATAGTATTAAGCTGAATAAACTAAATACCGAAAGTTCACTAGAGTGGTTGTGGATACATTTGCTAGATATGAGGGAGGAAGGAGGTAGGAAGGAAGGGCTAGGCAGTGTTGCCAGTTGTATCGCTACATATTACCGCTAGATGTAGAGCTATTTACTTCAATTTAGAAGCCATTTTTTCATATCTAGAGAGATTTACTAGGGATCATTTTAAAAATTCAGACATTCTAGTCATATTACATTGTAAAATTTGCAAAACAAACAAACCAAAACTCTTTAGAAATTGCAGCATTATTCTAACATTGTTTGACTATGTAGCAACATGCTAGCGACTTTTGAGAAAGGATCTAGCGGTATTTTGTGGAGACATACTGGGAGGGTGGGAGGGATGTGGTGGTTGCAGTGTTGCCAGTTGTAAAGCTACATATTACCGCTAAATGTAGAGGTATTTACTTAAATCTAGCAGCCATTTCTTTTATATCTAGAGACATTTACTAGGGATAATTTGAAAATTTCAGACATTCTAGTCATACTACATTGTAAAATTTGCAAAACAAACAAACCAAAACTCTTTAGAAATTGCAGCATTATCGTAACATTGTTTGGCTATGTAGCAACATGCTAGCGACTTTTGAGAAAGGATCTAGCGGTATTTCGTGGTAACACTTTAGGAGGGTTAAAATACAAGTCACACGGGCAATTGCCAAAACTTTAAAGGTCCATATAATTGTTATTAAACTAAGCATTTGGCAAAGGGAGGAATTGTTAAAAACCTTAGCTAATACTCTGTCATTCACCAAACATAAATTTGAATTATCATTATTATTTGGTAGGGTAGGTATGTATAGGTAGGTTGGCTAAATAATTGCTGGAATTCGTAGGGACTCGAACTGTTTTGAGAGAGTTAAATAAAAAAAAAATTATAGATTTGAATAATAAAGAGATTATGTTATTAAGCAAAACTGGGGGATGCGTGGAAGCCTATAGACTGTAGACGGTAAACTTTGTGTGGGTGGCGAATTCGGTTTTAAAGTAATTTAGGAATAGACAGTTTTCAATGCTGCGGCCAAACTATTCCACCCATTTATATTTTTTTGGTATCAAAACGTTCGGAATCGCGAGACTCACCCAACTATGCAAGCATGGCTTTGATCATCGGCGTAGTTTTTAAGATGTGGAATTTTAAGTGGAATTCGAGGTTTTTTCAAGATTGCCGGGAAAAAACCCACGTGCAAAAGCAAAACCTTCTCTATAAAATTTGCGGAGCATTAGTAGGGGAGTGCGTATGCCAAAGCCCAGTCGTTTCCTGTGAGTGGGAGACACAGTATTTAGGGGTCAAGTTTTTCGGAAAATCGGCTGCCACGGACCTGTTTGGCCGCCATGCCGGATGTTTAGCATATCAAAAGTTGCCCAATACAAAAACGCACCTCTTGTGAAAGTTTTATCCCGATCCAAAAAGCGGTTCTGGAGTTATTGCGTTGAAACCGGCGTGTAAGAAGAATTTGGATGAAATTCCAGGTTTAATGATTACAATAGGGGTTGCCCGTAGGGGACGAATCCCTAATAATCACGTCTCCAATCTTCCTTCAAATCGGGAGGTGACTATTTAGGACTAATGATTCCCAATTAGGCCTCCCTCCCGGTGTTCCCATAGTGGTTCATTATAATGTACAGTCGGCCAAATAAGCCAATGTCTCGGCACCAGGTATACTTTTATCAATATAATTGGTATGAGCAGTAACTAAACATAATGTATTAATTTCGAGTGATTTATAAAAACATACTGTATTCCTACACTTAGTCACCATATTCAACATCTGACAGACATTAACACAACATAGAGAGAGCCAAGCTTAACCCCTTCTTTACCGGCAACGTCTTTTTATCATAGTCTGGCTACTATTAGACGATTTAATTAAGTTTCAAGAGCCACCAGCAATTATCAGACTTTGAACTGTCTCTCACCCCTTGTTTTACTACCTCAAATTTTTCTTAAACTGCATAAAATCGTCTAAATATAGCTAGAATGAAATTAAAAAGACGTCGCCGGTACAGAAGGGGTTGATGACATCCGAGACATGACTTATTAGCGCTATCGTACCAGTTAGCAGGCTTTGGGACGCGAGCTTAAGGGGAGGTAGGTCGTTTTGTATAGACCCCTTCATATTTAGCCTCATTAGTGTGTCGATTTTAAGACGTTTGACCCATTAGTTTGTCGATTTTAAGACCTTTCGCCCCATTTGTGTTGTCAATATTAAGACCTTTCCTGCTTTATAGGTGTCAATTATTTTCCTGGTGAGCGATAGCGAGGCTGTACTAATGGAGGTACCGGTCTTCGACTGGGAGATTTGTATACAGAATAATGTACACATTTATCTCGAATTGGGGGCCTTGGGCATTTTATTATTTTATTTTTATTAAAGCTTGATGGAGGGTTAGGGAGAAAACTAAAATTTGAAAATGGATATTAATCGTGATCGTGTACTCAACCTTTAACTGTGTTGGTGGTGTAATGGTTTAGGTGCTTATGTTCTGGGTGTGGTGTCCCGAGTTCGAGTCCCAGGAGGACCATATGCTTTCATTAGTTTATTCAAGTACATTGGGGTTTGTAGTTGATATTAATGTTAAAGAACGGGGTGTTACTTATAATATAAAGATATATAAAGGAACAAATAAATACGTCCATCCCCCCCTTTATCAGATCAGACTCGGTGTTCCCATACGTGTGACTATACAGAAGAAGTGGGTTGCAAAGCGTACCATCGCTTTCCGAATAGGTATTTCACTGATTGGGAAACAGGGGGAAATAGAAGGGCTTAAAGTGACGTTATTGTATGTATTGATATATATATTTTTTTTTTTTTTTTTTTTTTTTTTCTATATTCCAACTTACTTCCTCTCGGGCATAGGCTGAGAGCCTTAACATTCACCGCTTTACAATGAACAGTGAAGCCCGTGAGGTCTTGTTCCAGTCTAGGGAGTGAGACATGTGAAGCACGTAGAGCACAACGAGCACCTGCCATCTTGCCTTCACATGAGGCACGGTGCTCACTCATGGCCCGAAACGACCCCATCTCTGAAGCCACCTCGCTCCCGTGCTTCACTGTCTCACACATACACTCGGACTCTCACACTTACACACACACAACGCCACCTGTTGAGCAGATAAATCACCAGGCATTGCACCCCTATAGCATATTTTGAATATGGGAATATTCATACAGTGCTATTTAATCAGGGAACAATGAGGGTATTTTATTGACGTTTCGGTGGGCTTTGTGGTAATGCACTGATACTAGGTACAGCACAAATTCCATCCCAATAATATCTTCCCAGTGATACATCGGGATTTGAACCCGGGACCTTTGGATTACCAGGCCAGAGGCAAGACCACTCCACCACACCTCCATATACTGTATATGTGTATTTATTTGTATTATTACCGGTATTTATATTTGTTTTAGTTTGCACCCTACACCTCTATCAAGCCCAAGAAAAAGTGGCATACTCCATACAGGACTCTCTCTCTCTCTCTCTCTCTCTCTCTCGTATTATAATTTTACTTAGTGAAATGGTAGGTAATATTTATTCCTTAGATGTTATTGTTCATATAATTTCTACACTGGCTCCTTCACTTGGAGTTTCTCTTTAACTTCCTCCTGTCGCTCAAAGAAATTTGTCATTATTTTCTTGCGTGCCATTTTTTTCTGTGGTCAATACAGTGCTCCTCCTCATATGGTGTATATATTATTTATTCTGTTTCATAATCTTAATCAATATATGTCCGAATGTTTGCCCTGATCAATGTATATTTATAAAGCCTTAATATGCTTGCATAATTATAATTATTGCAGTATCTTGTGCATAATGAATATACTAACGTTCCTATATTTTATTTTTAGTGGTTACATTGCATATATATGACAACATGCAAATAGTTGTAAGTGGCTTTCCTCCGCTTCGCTGATCTAGTTTTAGTTCCTGCTTAAATATACAGTATATATATATATTCATCATCGAATACATTCATCCATCAATTAATACACACATCAATGTTTATGTCCTTCATTATCAAGAACGTTGCCTTCATTATAAATACCTATAATTCCATAATTCAATATTAATGGCCAATTTTAATATGCATTCCTTTCCTTCCCTCACATCTGTCAATCAAAGCTATTCTGGAGTCTGCTGACCTTCCAGAGCATATACAGAATTACACACACCCACACACAAACATATTGGAAAAATATATATATAGAAAGGTGATGGATTGGCAGATATATGGTTAATATGTTCGATAGATAGATAGATATATATATATATATATATATATATATATATATATATATATATATATATATATATATATATATATGTTAGTAAAGCCAGGTAATACATTTTCTTTAATACGTACGAGGTTGAAAGAAATGGCAATTTCTGCGTTGGAAATTTTATTATTCAAAGTTTCCAGGTCTCTGATGAGTTTTCGCTGGGTGGCAGGAAGTAGATGAAGGAGATGAGCAAAATTGATGGTGGTACAGGGTTACATAAATGTAAATGATGATACAGGATATACGACGCATTTCACTGGACAACCAGCATTATCAAGTAAGGATGGAATTATATAAAAGGTAAACAGGAAGGGTATATATAGAGGGTGGAGGATCAGAGGAGGCGAAAAACAAGGGGCAAAAGTCTAATATTGGTGGAGGGGTATTCTGGAAAAGAGAAAGGGGGGAACCGCTTCACGCATGCGCACTGGATGCGGGATGGTGGTCGGTTGGTGGGGTCGAAGCTGATTGGCTGCATGTCGAGGGGCGTGGCCTAAGTTGTGTGGCGCCTGCGGAAGACGAAGCTGAAGGAGGTAGCGCGGGGGGCTGCGTCAAGGGCACCGGGGAGCGAGGGGGGGTGTTAGGTCCTGTAGGAAAGTGCCTTTTGGCAGAAGGAAGGATCTGAAGGTCCAGAGTTTGGTTGTTGATGTTGGGATGTAAGGCTTGGATATATAAAGCTTCGAGTATAGGTAATCTCCTTGGGTCACTTTCTTTATCGAGTATGGTGGTGTGTTTCTCTAACTCGTTGCGTGTGAGGTGAGGGTGGTTAGGGGTGAGATAGTGGTCTTTGATGGCTCCAGCCTGAAGGTGAAGAGTTAGCCGACGTGAAAGACGAGTCTGCGTCATACCAATATAGGAATGAGGTCCACAGTCCTCATAATTACAGGTATGTTGGTAAATGACGTGATCGTCGGTCATCGGGCTCTTTATCTTGGTGGAGGCTGGTTTGTTGCGGAGAACGAGGTTGGAGGTCTTGGGGGATTTGTAATAAATTATTAATTTGATTTTGTTTTCCGGGTTGGTTGGGTGGACATGCTTGGAGATTATTTCTTTTAAGACGGCCTCGTCATTTTTGTGTTCAGAGGACATGTAATTGCGGTAGAAGATCTTAATTTCATTGGGGGGGTCAATGTTGGGAGGGCTTTGGGTGTACCATTTTTCAAGATGGTGGTTGATGGTGCTGGAGATGTCGGAGTTGGAGTATCCGTTATTTACTAAAACTTGGGATAGTCTTTCTAGTTCCTGGTGGGTGTCGGCCCAGGTAGAGCAGTGCGTGAAGGCTCTCCTAACATAGGCGGAGATGGAGGATAGAAGATAACGGCGGGGGCATTCACTATCGCCGTTGAGGCATTGTCCTGTGTTAGTTGGTTTAATGTAGACGGTGGTTTTGAACCCATGGTCGTTCAGAGCTACGAGGATGTCGAGGAAGGGGAGTTGTCCATTGTTAGATTTTTCAAAGGTGAAGTTAAGTCCGGAGGAGGTCATGAAGCGACGCTGGAGTTCCTGTAGTTCGTGGAGGTCCTTGATTTGCACGAAGATGTCATCCACGTATCTACAGTAGACGGCGGGTCGTTGGGCAGCTAGGAGCTTTTCCTCGATGGTACCCATGAAAAAGTTCGCAAAAAGAACTCCTAGAGGGCTGCCCATCGCCACACCGTCTATCTGCTTGTACATGTTGCCCCGGGGGCAAAGGAAGGGGGCCTCCTTGGTACATAGCTCCAGTAGTGTTTTCAGGGCCTTCTCCGGGATGTCCAGTGTTGGTGTATCAGGGCAATGATAAATTCGACGTAGAATCATGTCAATGGTCCTATCTACTGGCACGTTGGTGAACAGGCTTTCTACGTCGAGAGAGGCGATTGTGTGGTTGTTGTTACGGGGGGCGTCTCGTAAAATTTCCAAGAAATCGTGGGCTGCGTTAAGGTTGAATTGGCTGGGCACATAGGGGGTGAGGAGGTTGTTCAGGGCCTTGGCGATCTGGTAGGTGGCAGTGGGGATCTGCCCAGCCAATTCAACCTTAACTCAGCCCACGATTTCTTGGAAATATTACGAGACGCCCCCCGTAACAACAACCACACAATCGCCTCTCTCGACGTAGAAAGCCTGTTCACCAACGTGCCAGTGGATTGACCATTGACATGATTCTACGTCGAATTTATCATTGCCCTGATACACCAACACTGGACATCCCGGAGAAGGCCCTGAAAACACTACTGGAGCTATGTACCAAGGAGGCCCCCTTCCTTTGCCCCCGGGGCAACATGTACAAGCAGATAGATGGTGTGGCGATGGGCAGCCCTCTAGGAGTTCTTTTTGAGAACTTTTTCATGGGTACCATCGAGGAAAAGCTCCTAGCTGCCCAATGACCCGCCGTCTACTGTAGATACGTGGATGACATCTTCGTGCAAATCAAGGACCTCCACGAACTACAGGAACTCCAGCGTCGCTTCATGACTTCCTCCGGACTTAACTTCACCTTTGAAAAATCTAACAATGGACAACTCCCCTTCCTCGACATCCTTGTAGCTCTGAACGACCATGGGTTCAAAACCACCGTCTACATTAAACCAACTAACACAGGACAATGCCTCAACGGCGATAGTGAATGCCCCCGCCGTTATCTTCTATCCTCCATCTCCGCCTATGTTAGGAGAGCCCCCACGCACTGCTCTACCTGGGCCGACACCCACCAGGAACTAGGAAGACTATCCCAAGTTTTAGTAAATAACGGATACTCCAACTCCGACATCTCCAGCACCATCAACCACCATCTTGAAAAATGGTACACCCAAAGCCCTCCCAACATTGACCCCCCCAATGAAATTAAGATCTTCTACCGCAATTACATGTCCTCTGAACACAAAAATGACGAGGCCGTCTTAAAAGAAATAATCTCCAAGCATGTCCACCCAACCAACCCGGAAAACAAAATCAAATTAATAATTTATTACAAATCCCCAAGACCTCCAACCTCGTTCTCCGTAACAAACCAGCCTCCACCAAGATAAAGAGCCCGATGACCGACGATCACGTCATTTACCAACATACCTGTAATTATGAGGACTGTGGACCTCATTCCTATATTGGTATGACGCAGACTCGTCTTTCACGTCGGCTAACTCTTCACCTTCAGGCTGGAGCCATCAAAGACCACTATCTCACCCCTAACCACCCTCACCTCACACGCAACGAGTTAGAGAAACACACCACCATACTCGATAAAGAAAGTGACCCAAGGAGATTACCTATACTCGAAGCTTTATATATCCAAGCCTTACATCCCAACATCAACAACCAAACTCTGGACCTTCAGATTCTTCCTTCTGCCAAAAGGCACTTTCCTACAGGACCTAACACCCCCCCCTCGCCCCCCGGTGCCCTTGATGCAGCCCCCCGCGCTACCTCCTTCAGCTTCGTCTTCCGCAGGCGCCACACAACTTAGGCCACGCCCCTCGACACGCAGCCAATCAGCTTCGACCCCACCATCCGACCACCATCCCGCATCCAGTGCGCATGCGTGAAGCGGTTCCCCCATTTCTCTTTTCCAGAATACCCCTCCACCAATAGTAGACTTTTGCCCCTTGTTTTTCGCCTCCTCTGATCCTCCACCCTCTACAGTATATATACCCTTCCTGTTTACCTTTTATATCATTCCATCCTTACTTGATAATGCTGTTGTCCAGTGAAACGCGTCGTATATCCTGTATCATCATTTACATTTATGTAACCCTGTACCACCATGAATTTTGCTCATCTCCTTCATCTACTTCCTGCCACCCAGCGAAAACTCATCAGAGACCTGGAAACTTTGAATAATAAAATTTCCAACGCAGAAATTGCCATTTTTTTCAACCTCGTATGTATTAAAGAAATAAAATATATATACTGTATATATAATATTTTTTTTTTTTTTTTTTTTTTTGTAGATTGATATATATATATATACCGGTATATATATATTATTTATTTATTTTTATTTTGTTCTGTTTTGTATTTTTTTTATACCCCCCCCCCCTCCCATTACAGATCAGTTACACATCTAGTCGACAGCAGGTAGCTATGAGTAAGAAACGCCCCATCCCGGAGGACCAGCTGGCCTCCGTTCTTGCCACAATCCTGGACATGTCCAGCAGCGAGAGTGAAAGCGAGGACGACATGGGGAGCGATGAAGAGGAGTGGACGGATGAGACATATGAGGATTTTACCCATTCTCCACCGGCCAGGGGGAAGAGGAGGAGGATTCTCATCGAGGGCGACCCTTCACCACCTCCACAAACTCCACCTCCACCTCCACAAACTCCACCTCCACCTCCACAAACTCCACCCGTCGCCCTACCTCGCCGCTCATCAACACCCGTCGCCCTACCTCGCCGCTCATCAACACCCGTCCCCCTACCTCGCCGCTCATCAAAACCCGTCGCCCTACCTCGCCGCTCATCAACACCCATCGCCCTACCTCGCCGCTCATCAACACCCATCGCCCTACCCCGTACAACCCCACCCGTCCCCCTACCCCGTACATCACTACACATCGCCCCACCTCATCCATCCCCACCCGTCCTACCCACACCCCTCCTACCAGCACCCATCCTACCATCAACATCCACTCATGTCTTCACACCACAACCATCAACATCCACTCATGTCTTCACACCACAACCATCAACATCCACTCAATGCTTCACACCACTACCATTCCCGGACTTCCACACATCATTCTATTCTTTTTCTTCTCCTGCTTCACGACACACCCTGCATGGCGGTCCCTTGTTACCTCATATAGAATCACCGGCCAGCAACATCTCAGACAGCTCCCGCATCCTGGCTTCACTCCTGCCGGTGGGTAGTCTAAACACCCCGCCATCACATGTCCTGTCTGCTAACGTAGCCTCCCCCTCGCTGATCTCCTTGGGTAACAGCGGGGGCAGCGAGGCGCGCTACATGGCGTTTGCTCCGCCTGAACATCGCCAAATCATGCACGACGAGATTGCTGCGGCAATCGATGAGGAGCTTCCACAAAGGCTTCCTTCTGCCCCACTTCATCCACCCACAGCACCTTCTCCATCACCCTCATCACCCCCACGGCCTGACTCCACCACAGCACCTTCTCCATCACCCTCATCACATCCACCATCACCCCCACCCCCTTCGTCTTCCGCAGAAGACGACCCCCCACCCCCTCCCCCTCCCCGCCAAAAATCTGAGCCCATGAAGGGCCGAGGTGGTAGGCCCAGGGGCCGCAGAGGTCAAATACGTCGTCCAGGCGGACGACGTGGTGCTCACCCAGCACGTGCACCTCCACGCCCCCCGACCGTGTATGCTGAGGATCACGAGTGGACTTCAGACCCGTTCACACCCAACGTTGATCCTTTCACTGGAACCCCTGGCTTGCGGGTTCCAGCACCAGTGACACCACTGCAGTTCTTCCAGCTCTTCTTTACAAGAGAACTGCTCAGGTTCCTGGTGAGTGAGACCAACGCATATGCCTTATTCGTTGGTTCTCTCTGGACAACATTCAGTGAGGAGGACATGGCCAAATTCCTTGGCCTGTACTTCCTCATGGGTGTGAACACACTCCCCACTGCGCGTCACTACTGGTTAAATGATGGAGTCCATGATTACCCAACGTTTCGCAAGACCATGCAGGTCTCAAAGTTCCAAGCCTTGCTGAGCAATTTCCACACATTCAACAGCAAGGCAGTCATCATACAGACCAAAGACAGGCTAGTGAAGATCCGCACGGTGATGCGCTACCTGCTTGCTGGCTTCAAGGTTGCCTACGTCCCGGAGAGGAAGGTGTCCATCGACGAAGGCTGCCTTGGGTGGAATGGTCGCCTTTCATTCAAGTGCTACAACCCGATGAAGCCGACGAAGTACGCCATCTAGCTGTACATCCTGGCAGAGTCCATGACTGGTTTCGTGTATGACTTTCAAGTCTACACTGGTATTGGTTAAACTCTCCGGAAAACGGTTGAGGGTTTAACGGAGTCCCTGCAAGGCATGGGTTACAAGTTGTTCATGGACAACTTTTACAACTCAGTTGACCTGTGCCAGCACATGCTCACACACCACCAGATCTATGTGTGTGGCACCCTGAGGCTTGCACGAGGGGCTCCAAAGCGGTTGCGCGAAATTGCCCATGCAGCGACACTGGAAGACGATGCAATAGAGGCGATGAACAACGGCACAACCCTAGTGATGCTTTGTAAAGACAAACGGATTGTCAACATGGTGTCCACCTTCCACGACCAGAGCACCATACCAAAGCAGTCCTTTGTCAAGAAGAAGGTACAAGGCAGGTGGCAGCGGAGTCACAAGAACATCATGAAACCCGTTTGTGTTGACGACTACAACCGCCACATGGGTGGGGTGGATCATTTTGATCAGATGATCCAGTACTACCCCATCCAGCGAAGGACGGTCAAATGGACGAGGAAGATCGTATTCTACTTCATCCAAATGGCCCTCTTCAATTCCTTCGTACTCTTCAAGAAGTGCAACCCCCGCAGGAAGATGACTATGCTGGCATTCCAGGAAAGCGTAGTCCGTTCCTTGTTGTACTTCAACCCTGCAGAGTGGCCTTTGTCGGGGAGACGCATCCGGCGTGCAGATGATTTGCCGGAAGGTCAGTATGAGCCATGCGCCCGTCTCAGGCGAGGCAGGCGGCGTCGGCAATCCTCCGGAAGCTCAGCTGGGTCGCCCCCACCGGACGACAATCCAGACTCCCCAGCCGCTCCTGCTGATGATCCTGGCACTCCTCCTGGTGCTCCTGCTGCTGGTGGAGGCAGTGGGGGAGCACTCCTTCATGCCCCCCTCCCCCCCTCACCAGGTCCAGATGCTGCTGCTGCTGCTGTTGCCGTCGGGGGAGCACTCGCTGAGAATGCACCCCAGGCGGCACCAGTATCGGACGATGCTGCTGATGCTGAGGAGCAAGTGGATGTCCTACCACTTGACCCCCCCGCACCAGTAGTAGCTGCTGCTGCTGGTGGCGCTCGGGAAGCACCCATCATGGATGCCAACTGGGGTCCACTAGTAATGGACGTTCAAGCTAGGGCTCAGGCACCAAGAGGCCGTCGGAGAGGTCCTCTTCGAGGAAAGGGTTCCAAGCCACGTTTTGTTGTACTGGACCATAACCGGTACAACAGGAACTTGGAACACGTTCTCGAGAAGATCCCTGACAACAAGCGAAGGCGGTGCCATCTGTGTTACACGAATGACCAAATTCGTAAGGACACGAGCTTTCGATGCAAGTCTTGCCTAGTTTGCCTCTGCATCGATGTCACTGGTTGCTTCAACAAGTTCCATCAACTCGATGCAGATGTCCTATAACCAGTATCTTTGCATGATTCATTCATTCATTTATGCATTCTCCTATTCACCTTCATTATTCCTTTCCAATCACTATCACCCATTCATTCATTCAGTCTTTATGCATTCTTCCATTCACCTTCATCACCCTTTCATTCACCTTCATCACCCTTTCATTCATTCATTCAATCATTCAATAATGCATTCATTCATTCATTCAATCATCACTTCAGAGGTTCGGGGCCCACCTTCATTCACCCACCTTCATTCACCCATCATCAAAAAAAAAGAAAAAAAAAGAAAAAAAAAAAAAAAAAGTAAATTTCTTACCAATTTCTTGCACTACAGTGGATATAGGCCTCCTGGGGAAACCACTCTAAAAAAAATAGCGAGTCAAGTGCAGTACCTCTTTGGGTGGCTTGGAAATTTGCACATATTTCTCTGGTTTGACACCTTGTATATATATATATATATATTATATGCTATATATAAATACACACATTCACACATTGTTTTTACCATTATTTTTTTGGACACCTTGTATATATATATAATATATATATAGGCTATATCAGCCTATATGTAAATATATCCACACACATAAATTACCATTACCATTTACCATTCTTTATATTTTGTTTGACACCTTCTATATATATATATATATATATATATATATATATATATATAATATAATTATATATTAATATTATATATATATATATATATATATATATATACGGTATATATATATATATACCGGTATATATATATATATATATATATATATATATATATATATATATATATATATATATATGCATTACTCTACGTTATTTAGGGATTGGTCTTTATTATTTAGTCATATCGCATTAGTTTTCCTTTTATTCATGCGGTACTGGTGTTTTGTTAACGACTTAATTTCATTTAGGTATTTTATACCCTTATTTACTTTGTATTTAAACTATTTTACGGGTCCTTCTATTTACGAAATTGTATGTATGGTAATTTCATTTTATAGGATCGTGTACTGACCTGATGATGGACGCAGAGTCCGAAATATCACAATAAATATGAAGATGGGGATCTTCCTTGTTTTGGCTACCCTTTTCCTTTTGAAAATACGTTATCCTGGAGGACAACTCACTGATATCATCATTAACTAATATATATATATATATATATATATATATATATATATATATATATATATATATATATATATATGTTAGTAAAGCCAGGTAATAAATTTTCTTTAATACATACGAGGTTGAAAGAAATGGCAATTTCTGCGTTGGAAATTTTATTATTCAAAGTTTCCAGGTCTCTGATGAGTTTTCGCTGGGTGGCAGGAAGTAGATGAAGGAGATGAGCAAAATTCATGGTGGTACAGGGTTACATAAATGTAAATGATGATACAGGATATACGACGTTTCACTGGACAACCAGCATTATCAAGTAAGGATGGAATTATATAAAAGGTAAACAGGAAGGGTATATATAGAGGGTGGAGGATCAGAGGAGGCGAAAAACAAGGGGCAAAAATCTACTATTGGTGGAGGGGGATTCTGGAAAAGAGAAAGGGGGGAACCGCTTCACGCATGCGCACTGGATGCGGGATGGTGGTCGGTTGGTGGGGTCGAAGCTGATTGGCTGCGTGTCGAGGGGCGTGGCCTAAGTTGTGTGGCACCTGCGGAAGACGAAGCTGAAGGAGGTAGCGCGGGGGGCTGCATCAAGGGCACCGGGGGGCGAGTAGATTTTTGCCCCTTGTTTTTCGCCTCCTCTGATCCTCCACCCTCTACATATACCCTTCCTGTTTACCTTTTATATCATTCCATCCTTACTTGATAATGCTGGTTGTCCAGTGAAACGTGTCGTATATCCTGTATCATCATTTACATTTATGTAACCCTGTACCACCATGAATTTTGCTCATCTCCTTCATCTACTTCCTGCCACCCAGCGAAAACTCATCAGAGACCTGGAAACTTTGAATAATAAAATTTCCAACGCAGAAATTGCCATTTCTTTCAACCTCGTATGTATTAAAGAGAATATATATATATATATATACCGGTATATATAAATATTGAAGTGAACTATCGCAAGCTATTGCGATACTATATTGCCAATACTATTAAATATATAGGTATAGTTTGGTTTATATATTTCAGTTTTGCTAGGTGTGATTTTTAATCAAAGCTGTATTAATTGACTTTCACTAAACATGCGTTTTTTAGATGATGAAGTGTTGATTGCCTTTCTGCCAAACACAAGTGGGTGATTCGAACTACGACATTTACCACTAGACAGGTTAATGATGGGAGTATTCCTGCCTTTATACAGTATGTTATTATATATACCGCGTATATATATATATATATATATATATATATATATAGAGAGAGAGAGAGAGAGAGAGAGAGAGAAGTGATGCTTTCGTTATGAGGGAAGAGTAGAGACGTATTGTAAAGAGTAAAATCCAGCACTGATATAAACATCTGTACTGGTGAGAACGCGTTTCGGTTTACACACAAGCCATCTTCAGCCTATAACGCACGGAAAAAGCCTAAATAAATAATAATTAAAACATTGTATGTAATAATTACAACCATGTAGTTGATAAATGAGTAAGAGATTAAAACATTTGGGTGAACCTAAGTAAATTGTTAACGACGATAACGACAGACATTTCGGCCAGTAGTGTTCCAGTCTACGGAGGGGCGATACCACTTTGCTTACGCAGAGTTGATAAATACAATTCTCCCTCTTAACTAAGAGGCTCAAGTCTCGGAGTCTTAATCTGAGCCCAGCTTCCTAAAGTCTGGTCTTAAGCTTCGGATGTGAAAATGTCCAAGTCATATATTGGCAAGCCCGACTTGGGTAAATCCTGCATCCAAACTTGAGACTAACTTGAGACGGTTTCAAGATATAATTCCAAGTCGGTCTCAAGGCTCCTTTTAAAATGTGTGCTTAGCGAGTGGCTAAATCTTTTTCTTAAAACCCCTCCAATCCCAGCACCGTATCTATACGTCAGTAGATAAGTAACTCCCAAGTCCCAGCGGCGTATCTATCCGTCAGTAATGTACTTTCCTTGTAACTGCCTGTACAACCCTGTACCAGTTACCACGACCATTTGAGCACTGCTCCTGTGTTGGCAACACTTCTCAGCTTATATGAGACTCACTGAAGAGTGACAAGAACAGTCTTGCCTCATCTTTGGAGGTGGATAGGTGGTCTCTCCTGCAATTTTTGCCATATTGCTGGGGACTTTTATTACTGTATCCTACGGTACAGTACGGGTGAAGAGGGTAGGGTTTATTTATATATATATATATATATATATATATATATATATATATATATATATATATATATATATATATATATATATATTATACAGTAGATATTATTGTTTAAGTTGCTTCCCTAGAACTCCATCAAGCTTAATAAATTATCCTCAAGATCCCCGTTCAAGATAAATTCATACATTTTTGGGTAGACAAATTTCCTGGCCGAAGGCCAGTTCCTCCAAAATAACAGGTTTGCTATCACTTTCCAGGAAAAAAACGAGACCTAAATGACATGATAGGTCTTGATATTGATAAAGAAATGGGACGAAAGGTCTTAAAATCGACTTACTAATGGGCCGAACATCTTAACATCTCAAAGCAAGCAGGGTTAAACATAAGGGAGAAGGGGGTTCAGAAAAAAAACTCCCCTTAGAATTTGGGCCGAGTGAGTGGCCTATGTAAATCTACGCAGGTTCCTCTTTCTCCTTCGATCTCCAGGGTTGCCGTGTAAAGGTCCCGGTGTAAACGAGCCTTGCCCCGGGTTTAACGAGGTGCCTCCTATACCCTGCTAACTGCTGCCTGGTGCACTCATCCTCGTTAACCCCTCTCACGCTACTCATTAACCCCTCGTTAAGCCGGTATCACACGAGAGCTTTTCCCCTCAACATTTATGCCCAACACTGGTCTGGCAGCTTATGAGGTCAACAGTTTAAACATTTCGGTCATGTAAATTCATCTACCATCAGTCTAGTTTCCGATACCAGTGGAAATTATTCAAGAAATCTTGTCAGAAAAATGTTGATTATCGAATGTTGTCTAAAAAAGCTCTCGTGTGATACTGGCTTTAGAGAGACGCAGAGTTAGAGGGGATATGATAGAGGTGTTCAAGTGAGTTAGTGGTATAAATATAGGGGACATGAAAGATATACTAAAGTTCAGTGATAGCGAATGAACTCGTACAAATGGTTTCAAATTAGATAAATTTCGTTTCAGAAAAGATATATGCAAATATTGTTTTGGTAACATAGTTGTAGATAGGTAGAATAGGCTACCAAGTGCTGTAGTATGATCAAGAACGATAGAGAGCTTTAAGATGAAATTAGATAGGCATATGGACTAGATGGGTTAGGTGTGAGAGGGAACTGCCGGATATGGCCCAATCGACTCTCTGCAGATTACCGTTTTCTTATGTTGACCTCTGACCTCCCATGAGCGGGGGTGGTGGTGGTGACAATTTTACCCAACATGAGCTCCTGTGACAAGTGTAATCACATTACTATAAACGACACACCCTCTCTCTCTTGCTCTCGCGCTCTCTCTCTCTCTCTCTCTCTCTCTCTCTCTCTCTCTCTATCTCTCATGACGCTTCTCTGTCTTTCTAATTATGTTCTACCTCGGTGTCGTGCGTGTGTGTGTGTGTGTTTGCGTGTGTGTGTTGGGGTTGCATTTTAAGTTGATTCGGGCATAGTAATCATCATCATCATCATCTCTCTCTTCTCCTCCTTGCCACCCTCTCAACTTCTCAACTTCTCAACTCTCTCTCTCTCTCTCTCTCACCCACACACACCTCAAATCAGCGTATTACAATTAAGTCCCTCGCCTTCGTAATTAAATAACCCTTGCATAATATCCGAGCCAGCCACACACACACCGTAAGCGCCGACACTACCACTTTCAGTGTTTGATAAAGTTATGCGTTATTTTATGCTGGCTGTCATTAGTTGATAAAAGGGATTTGTTTTATTTATTTGTGAATGTGTTTTGTTACATATCAGTTTCCTCCATATACCCCCACCAAGCTCAAAATAATGCCCCCAAGACCTTCTTTCGAGGTAGATTGGTATATATTTTGGTAGAAAAATGCCACGACCCAAGGTTCGATCCTCCTAAATATAGATATCTCTCGCCAGGTTAAAAAAACGACACCTAAACGACACGATAGGTCTTAAAATCGGCAAGCTATTGTGGCGAATGTCTTACTCTCAAACCTAATGAGGCTAAAGACGAGGGAGAAGCGGGTCCAGAAACCCCCCCACGCCCTTCCTCAGTTAACTCCTTGAGGATTACGACGCGTTTTAGCAATTTATTCTAGCTATCATCATATGATTTAATTCAGCTTCAGAATGTTGTATGGGAGTCAGGGGCATAATTGACTTGGTTGTTAAACCTTCAAATCGTAAAGATCCTTCGTTAACTACATCAAATTGGCTAATAATAGCCAGAATTATATAGCAGAGTTCATTTCCATACACTGATAGGGTTAAGCTTGTCAATGGTCACTACCTACAGTAGTTGTTATCATTAGGGGCTGTTCAAGTATTTCTGAGCACAACTGTACACTCGGATACCATAGTCTCTAACCCACTCATAAATATTCGTGGACCTCCCCTATTTCTAATTATGGAAGTATATCTCTGGAAATGAATCTATGAATATAATTTTCCATTCATCAATCCAAACACTATATATGCTATTTACTGAATAACAGGTTATATCCCAAAATCACTCAAAGTAGTTATAATTGCATACAGAAAAACATAAGGGGTCCACAAACTCCTATGAGTGGGCTAGAAACTATGGCATCCGAGTGTACAATTTTAGTTAGAGTTCAACACAGTCTTTATACCGTTGTTAAGTAGTGGTGTGTGTTCAAGTATTAATGATAGCAACTGTACCGTTTAAATTAAAGAGGTGAACGCAGACTTTACAAGACTCTCAAGTATCGTTGTGTGTTCTTTAAGAGACTCAAACCACCATTAATTTCCAGCACACACACTCAGGCGTCTCGTTACAGGGAAGATATTTTTGGTGAAGACGCTAATTGCCGCTGATTACCATTTACACTAGCTGTTCTGTCTGTCTGTCTGTCTGTCTATTGTTCTGTTTGTGTCTGTCTGTTTGTATGTCTGCTTGCCTTTTGTTGCCCGTCTTGCTCTGTCTGTCTTCTGTAAGGAGAAGTCATCAAGGATCATCGTCTCAGGAATCGTCCCCCGGCTTGGTGTAGAGAGCCGATTTTACAACATAGCCACCAGCACAAATCGTTGTCTAGCAAACCTCTGCAGGAAGGAAAACGTGGGATTCGTCGACACCTGGGACAATTTCTACTACGATGACTATTTGTTTTCGGACGATGGAGTTCATCTGAACCAGGTGGGAGCAGCACGTTTTGGGCGTCTTCTCAACGATGCGGTGAAGGATTTTCGGAGAAGAAATCGACTCAGGACAGGACAACCAGGAAGGAGGACCGAAGACAGCGAGGGCGGCAACCTGCGAAGGAATTAAATGCTAATCTGTCAAGAACCGCGAATTTGGATAAAGCTCCACCAACACGACCCAAATTCAAAACCGCCAGGGATAACGACCGAGGACCGATGACAGCCATGAATGTAAATGTAGATCCGAGCAGAACCAAAAATTTGATTAAAGAACGTTCTGTGAGTTCTAAAACTGCAACTTTAAAGGTTTTCTATGCAAACGCTCGTAGCATACGCAATACATTTTCAGATTTAGAGGAACTAGTGTTTACTGAAAATTATGATGTAATTGGTATAACAGAATCTTGGCTCAATACAGTAGATAGAGACTTTTTAGCAGAGTATTCACTTCCCGGTTATGTAATGTTTGAGAAAAGCCGAATAAATAAAAATGGAGGTGGAGTTTCATTTTATATCAAAGAAAGTCTTAACCCGACCCTCTTGTCAAAACCTCAAATGGTGAACGTCGACACATCTTTTGTGCTAATAAAGAATAATAAAGGTACACAAATAATACTTGCATTAATATACAGACCTCCAGCTCAATCAGTGCAAACTGACCGAGAAATGTATGAACAAATTGCAGATGTAAGTAACTCACAAGATACCGTATTTTTTGGCGACTTTAATTTACCTGTGACCAAGTAGGGCGATACTCTTACTTCACAATCTGGACATTACTTGTATACGAACTTGCAAGAGAGTTCGCTTTATTAATTTGTTCGAACACCGCACCGTGGTAATAACGTTCTTGACATTGTACTTGCAACAAAAGAAGAATTAATAGAGAATTTGAATGTTGGTGATGAATTCAGTAACAGCGACCATCGTACGATAACTTTCACTTTAAACTTTACTTGTAACGAACCAAATAGTAGCATCGAAAAAGTCCCTAATTTCAAGAAAGCAAACTTTCATAAACTTAGAGCTATGTTTAAAGAAACTGACTGGAGCTTTTTAATTAACAATAACGACATAAATACATCTTGGAAGTTATTCGAAACCACTTACCTAAAAGCAGTGCACGACTGCATACCATCGTAAATACGGCGTCCAGGCCATAATAATAAGCCCAAATGGTGGAATAAAGATATTTCAAACTGCCTGCTTGCTAAAAATTTTGCTAATGATAGATTAAAATCCTCACAAAATGACGAAGAACGGGTGAAATTTGTAGAGCTACGACGCAAAGCCAAAAAGTTAATTAAGCAAAGTAAAAAGACCCTAGAGTTACATATTGCGAATCAAAGTAAAACAAACCCGAAAGAATTCTATAGATATATCAGAAAGAAAAAAGTAGTTACTTCAACTGTTGGACCGTTAGTCAATGAAAATGGAGAATACACCAAAGACGAAGTACAAATGAGTAATGCCCTCAATACCTTCTTTGCATCAGTTTTTACAACAGAAGACCTCAGTGATATCCCTACACCATCGCCGATTCAGATTGATAATTCAGATGTTCTAAGCAATATCACGGTTACAGAGAGAGAAGTATTGATTTGTTTAGACAAACTCAAGGTAAATAAAACGCCTGGACCTGATACAATCTCGCCTAGAGTTCTAAAGGAAGCTAAGGATGAGCTCTCCAAACCACTGACATTACTATTCAATAAATCCTTGCAGTCTGGAACTATGCCTGATCAGTGGAAGATAGCCAACGTAACACCGATATTCAAAATAGGCAGCAAATCCCTACCCAGTAACTATCGTCCAATTAGCTTAACCTCAGTTGTATGTAAAATGCTAGAAACGGTCATAAGAGACAGACTCGTAAATCACTTAGAGGAAAATAACATACTTAAAGATACTCAACACGGCTTTCGTAAAAAACGTTCCTGTTTAACAAACCTCTTAGACTTCTTCCACGATATCCTCAACCTCTACGATGAGAGTAAAGCTATAGATATTATATACCTTGATTTTCAAAAGGCCTTTGACAAAGTTCCCCACAAACGTTTACTGCTAAAACTAAAAGCGCATGGAATACAAGACAGTGTGTTGAAATGGATAGAAAATTGGCTCAGCGACAGAAAGCAAAGAGTAGTCATAAACGGTAAGGCATCTAAATGGACCAATGTAAGTAGCGGGGTACCCCAGGGATCGGTACTAGGACCAATTCTCTCTCTAATTTACATCAACGACATAGATGAGGGTCTCACCTGTACAATCTCAAAATTTGCTGACGATACAAAAATTGCAAATAGCGTACTCTCAAAAGATCAAGTTGACGATATGCAACACAATCTAGAAAAATTGTCACATTGGGCCCAAATTTCAGAAATTTGGCAAATGAGTTTCAATGCGGATAAATGTAAAGTACTACATATCGGATACCTAAATGAGAAAGCAAACTATTCGATGAATGGCACTCAGCTTAAGAATGTAAACAGAGAAACCGATCTGGGAGTAAATATATCGAGTAGCCTAAAACCGAGTCAACAATGTTCAGAAGTTGTTAAGAAGTTAAACAAAATAATTGGCTTTATAGGCAGGTCATTTGAGCATAAATCCAAAGACGTTATCCTAACCCTTTACAATTCCTTAGTCCGCCCTTTTCTGGAATACTGCGTTCAATGCTGGTGCCCTTATTACCAAAAAGACATAAACAAGCTAGAACGAGTTTAACATAGAGTTACCAAAATGATACCTAGCCTAAAGAACAAACCATACGAAGAGCGTCTTAGAGAATTAAATCTATTTCCTTTAACCAAGTGCAGATTAAGAGGTGACTTAATTCAAGTGTTCAAAATCATCAAAGGCATCGACAATATGAACTGTAGTAAGTACTTCACTATCGACCAATCTAATTACACGCGGGGAAACGGTTGCAAAATTATTGGTAAATCTTTTAACTCACACGAATCTAAGAATTTCTTCTTCAATCGAGTTGTCAACTTGTGGAATGGGCTTCCCCGAGACGTTATAGACTGCAGCACCGTTGATTCATTTAAACTCCGCCTAGACAAATATCTCGCATCAAACCCGTGACTGACTGCGTTTGTAAATGAATAACTTTATTTTATCCTCTCCTCAGTTACTAACCCATATGTCCCCTACTAACTTCCTAGTCCTGCCACGGACATTAGTTCCAGGGCAGTAGTTCCCTTTCAATGTTCCCTTACCCACTCTAAACCACTGTTTGGACACTTGATCCTCAGTGTTTTGGAGGACAAGCAGCCTAGAAGGGTCACTAGACCTGTTGTTGCTTGATTTCCTTTGTACTCCTTTGTACTCCTTTGTCTGTGTTACTGTCCGTCTGTCTGTTTGCCTATTGTTTTCCGTCTGGCTGTCTGTTTGCCTGTCTTTCTCTCCCTCGCTTCCTCTTTCTTGCTCTCCGTCTGTCTTGCGTTCTCTGTCTTGATAAGCCTGCCTGTCTTGCTAAAACTTACTCTTGCTCTCCCCCCCCTTCCCCCTCTCTCTCTCTCTCTCTCCCTCTCGTTGATGGAAACAGCTAGTAAGTACATTAACCCTTCCTACCTGGGCTGCCTTAGGTAAGGACAGCTCGGAATAAGGGCCGCTACCCGGTCTGCCTTACCTAAGGCGGCAGCTTAATAGCCTAATTAAGCTTGGTCTGAACGCCGTGCGTACGACGTATGTCAACAAACCCAAGCGTTGTGTCATCGCACCACCGAAAACAAGAAGGAGAATACTCTTCAATGTTATTGTTCTGACGTAAGACGAAATTAGTGTCTGAAAAGCCCCCATATTGGCAACATTTCTGCAATATTTGCTCCACTGAAATCGTCATCACAACTGAACCAGTTGACTTACAGAGCTCTACTCAACGCCAAAATACAGATTGAAAAACGCACTACGATTATAGATAAGTGGGAAAGTTCTAGCAGTTAAAATAAACATAAATACGGTAGCCTAGGCCTAGACGTTTTTTCAGCCATTTCGCCCGGGTACGGGCGACCGTCCTTGGACCTTAGGGAAGACTGCCCGGGTAGGAAGGGTTAATAGTACATTAATAGCAGTCACAGAACACACCACAGCAGAGCACTCTTAAGGGGAGATGGTCTATATATTTCTTGCCCCCATTCTCCCTCATGTTTAACCCCATTAGTGTTCAAATTTTAAGACGTTTACCCCATTAGCTTGGCGATTTTGAGATCGTTCTTCCTATTTTTTTGCCAATATTAAGACCTTTCATGCAATGTAGGTGTTGATATTTTCGTGGCAAGCGATAGCGAGCCTGTAATATCAGAAGAAACGGCCTTCAGCCGGGACATTTTTCTATCGATAAATTTATAAATTTATCTTGATTAGGGGTCTTGGGGGTGTTGTTTAAAGCTTGATAGAGGCCTAGGGAGGAAACTAAATACATAATATAATAAATAAATAAGCAAATAAATAAGCCCATCCCCCCTTAACATTTTCCGTACAACACCACCTATTGCTTGTCAATACATATATAAATACTGTATATAGACACCTCTTACATAAAACAGAGGACTATAAACTTATATATATAGACACCTCTTACATAAAACAGAGGACTATAAACTTATATATATAGACACCTCTTACATAAAACAGAGGACTATAAACTTATATATTGTGACGCCTGCCAGCGTTCGCAGAATCGCCTCCCGGTGGCCACTAGCGCTCGCCAGGGCAGTGAAATGGGCTACAGTCTGTCTACAATGTTGTACTTTCTTTCTTGTGAATCGTCATGTCACAGGCAGGGTAGAAGTGGTCTTTGTTTTCGCCTGTGACAATGCATTGTATTTTATATCATGAGTTGAACATAAGATGCATTGTAGTGAAGGAGAGAGAGAGAGCGAGCGAGCAGGGTGGGGGAGGTAGGTGTTGCTTTTCCTCCTCCTCCCTCCTCCCTCCCGGAGGAGTTGCTGGCCCGCGTGGTCTTTTCTCTCGGTTTTGATTGGCTGGTGGTTCCTGGTGCCTTCTGCAGCCCTGCTGCCTGGTGACGTAGCGGCCTGTGATTGGCTGACCACCATGCCTTTGTGCGTGATCCTGGAGGGGTCCCGAGGAGTTCCATCCTCAGAGCTTTCCTGACTAGCATACCTTTCACATGTCCCTTGCCCCCCTGTCTCCCGACTTCTACCTATAGAGCACTTTCTCTCTCTCTCAACTTCTTACCTCTCATTCTTCTACTCTATTTAATATCATAACTTCCCTTTGGTTCTGCACGATTTCATATATCGGCCATCGTATTATATGCTGAAGCTCTCAGATAACACATGTTTAGTTAGGCATTTTGGAAGGGTTGCCATTTTTGTCTGTAGAGGTTTGACACACTCACGGTGTCTCCCTTCCTGTATCTGGTGGTCTGCTGGGGGATTTAATGCTAGACTGGGATAAGGCTACTGGTGTTGTGATTTCCGATGTGTACTAGGTTTTGTTGAACCTGTACAATCGCAACGGAGACGTGGGAAGCCTAGGTGGTCTTTCTGACTGTGTACCTTGTGAGTTTAGCACTGTGTTGCGAGTGAGGGCTTTTGCCTCTGCCACCCAACACTGTGCTAACTCGTTTGCTTTGACTTTGAGATGGTCGCCAGGAGAGAACCAGATACTAGCGATCTGGATCTCTCAAGAGAGCACCCCGTCAATTAACATAATTTGGCCGCACAGCCTTAAGGACTTCGCTAGGCTACAAGCCGCTTGCTCAGCCATTGTTTCCTAGCCTACTACATCCCAGCTAGACTTTATTCGCCTAGCAGACACCAGATTTAGATTATAAACTCTTTCTGTTATGTATACATTATTATTCACGGCATTTATTAGTCTAGGTTGTTGTTGAGTTGCACAACCCTAGTAGGCTGTTTCGTTGATGAGGAAGTACTTCTTTTGCTGTTTGAGTTCCTACTATTGCGCAGTTATTATTCCCATGCCAGTTAACCCTATATGTCCTAACAATTGTCATATTCTGTTCCTGCTTTATACTACAGTTCAAAATCCGATACGATCATCTTACCCCAGCATCTAAATTTCTTCAGAAGATTCCTGCTCGATGCTTTGGGACTTTCGTTCACTTTCTTTAGTGTAGGAGTGACAGTTAATTATTGTTTAGAGTAACTTTAAATATACCTTCTTCTAGTTTACATTAAATCATTGCAGTGATTTAATTAAGATCTCTATCTTTTCCTAGTATACCTTATTACCGTAATTGTATGTTGTTGTGATCAGGCTGTATCAGAGATCATCAGCCTGTAGTAGTAGTGCACTTATACTGAGTTATAGGATACCCCGTTATCGCAGATTTAACTCTGGAGGGTATAGGTGTTTTTGTGCGCCGGCATTATAAGTTCAGGGGTTGGATCTAGTGTTACCGTTGTGGCTGTGTGCTTTCCTAGTCCAATGATTAAGAGCCCTTGTTTTATACGAGCCCCCGGTCGTAACAATATATAGACACCTCTTACATAAAACAGAGGACTATAAACTTATATATATAGACACCTCTTACATAAAACAGAGGACTATAAACTTATATATATAGACACCTCTTACATAAAACAGAGGACTATAAACTTCAAAGGGCTAAAGGGAGATGGGTCGTTTTTCTGGTCCGAATTCTTCTTCATGTTTAGTTTCATTAGTTTTCAGATTGATGACGTTCGGCCCATTAGTTTGGTGATTATAAGACCTTTCACACAATTTTGTTGTCAATATTAATACTTTTCGTGTCATTTAGGTGCCGATTTTTTCCTCGCGACCGACAGCGAGCCAGTAATTTAAGAGGAAAAATGTACACATTTATCTTAAAGCATGGTCTTGGGGAGTGTTTTTTGTTTAACTTGATGGAGGTCTAAGGTGGAAAAACAAATGACAAACAGGCATATATAAAGGAGTAAATAAATACGCCCAACCCCCCCTTAACCCTTAACTGGCGGCGCGCAACATAAGTCGAGTATAATAAATCTGGACTATTTGGCGGCGCTCGACATAGGTCGTGAGGCAATTTCAGCACGTAATGTTGCTGAGAGAGAGAGACAAGTGGTGGCAGGAGAGTAGCGAGCGTATGACTGCTCCAGACCACCGCGGCGAACCTACTGACACGAATCCCACCTCCTCCCTCCCTCTCTCACTCGCTACATACGGAATTGTATGGGGAAAGTGCCGAATTACATGCTTTTTGCACTCGCGTTGCGCGGTTGTTGCAAGAAAACTAGCCATCATAAAAGGATCGTTATGGTGTCATTGGAAAGCTCTGTTTATGCCCTTTCAGGGATAGATACTTGTTTTACGCTCTGGGTCTTATTTAGGCATGAAAATGATCACGTAAACAGCCCTATTTTGGCTAAAAACACCCCGCTGGGCGGTACATATAAATAAACCGCTAGCCCGCTAATCTAGTGTTAAACATAACTTAATACAACTCACCCCAGCACACCAGCTACTACCACGGATACGTTCAGGTGACCAATGGGGCGAAACACGGGGCGAAACACTCACCTGAAATTGAGAAGAATGGGAGATATTAGAATAGTTAGTTAGTTGGACTTCAGAGGCTATCAACCCTTCTGGATTATTAAATTATTAAGCCAGCACACTGTAATTCAATAATACCTGAACTAGAAAAGAATGGGAGATGTTAGAATAGTTAGTTAGTTTAAAATATGACTTCAGAGGCTATCAACCCTTCTGGATTATTTAGCCAGCCCACTGTAAGTCAATAATAGCGTCAGGACTGGAACTTCTTTTCGTGAACCCCAGTCCCTTTATTATAATAATGTTACACTATAAAGAGTACGTTAGCATGATTATATATTAGTGTGTGTGTGTGTGTGTGTGTGTGTGTGTGTGTGTGTGTGTGTGTGTGTGTGTGTGTGTGTGTGTGTGTGTGTGTGTGTGTGTGAGAGAGAGGTGTGGTGGTTGTAGTTCTGGGAATATGAACACTGCATGGAGTCTTGCAAGGGGTTATGAATGGTGGTAGAGGTGAAAGGTTGCTTGATCTCTCTCTCTCTCTCTCTCTCTCTCTCTCTCTCTCTGAGAGAGATGCATGCTTCCTTTCCCCTCTGCCCTCACCTGTGTCTTGTAACTTAGTATTACCAATATCCCTTATAAATTCTCATTATCCCACACAGTTCGCCATATAGAAACCCCCTTTACCAAAACATATATAATACATCACTATAAAACTCACGTGTGCAACCCCCCCCTCCCCCTCTCTCTCTCCCTCTACTCCAACCCTATTCTCCCTCTACAAAACTCAACCTTGCAACCCCATCCTCTCTCTCTACTCTCACCCTATTAAATCTCCCTTCTACAGACCACTAGACCTTTTCTTAAACATCTCTCTGTAAAATTTTCGGTCTCTTTCAAATCATCTAAATAACTCTCTTATTATAAACTACCTAACCTATTTTTACAAATAAATCTTTCTTATACACAAATTTGTCTCTCTCACTAACTCTCACTATATAGAACATCCCGAATTACAATCCCCACATCCCATTATCTAAATCCTTCTTGCAAAAATCTTGGTCTGCCACACTCAATCTATAGAAAAATCCCTCTCTATAAGCTTAAATATCTCCTCCTTGTCTAAATACCTCCTTTGATTTGTCCCACACCAACTCCCAGCTGCCTATCCATTGTAATTCCTAGTTTTCAATAACTCCCTCTCACTCTATCACTCTCATCTCTCTCTCTCTCTGTCTCTCTCTCTCTCTCTCTTCTCCCAACTCCTCCCCCCCCCCTCCCCCCCAACCCCAACCCCAACAAAAGGCACCGCTCGTCCCCTCAACAACTTCCGCTTTACAAGGAGTGCCCCACCAGGGTGACTACAGCCCCCCATTAAACTAATTCTCTCTCTCTCTCTCTCTCCTCCCAACTCCTCCCCCCCCCCCCCCCCCACCCCAACTAAAGGCACCGCCCCTCTCCCCTCCAACGACTTCCGTTTTACAAGGAGTGCCCCACCAGGGTGAATCAGCCCCCCAATAAACTAATCCTCTCTCTCTCTCTCTCCCTTTCGTTCTCTCTCTCTCATTCTCTCACTTCCATTTTCTCACTCTCACCCCCCCCTTCTCTCTCTCTCTCTCTCTCTCTCTCTTTCTCTCACTCATATCTCTCTCTCTCCCTTTCGTTCTCTCTCATTCTCACTCACTCTCACCCCCCACTCTCTCTCTTTCTCTTTTCCTCTCATCCATCCATTCATTCCCCCCCCCCCCCCCCCCCCACTCTCTCATTCTTTCTTCTCCTCTCATCCCTCTTCCTCTTCTCCTCGTCTCCCCCCCCCCCCCCCCCCCCGCTGCACCGCTCCGGAGCTGCCGCCAAGTGTCAACAAGTACCACTGGCCCCCCCCCCCCCCCTTCAAACCTCGGTTTATGAGGGGAAATAGGGGTATAAAATAAGGGCCCCCTAGGACCATCCCCCCCACCCCCCAAACCACTCCCAAATTTCTTTTTAAAGTGCCGACGTAACAGAAACTACCCTCACCCCCCCGCCAACACCTTGCTCCCTGCATCATCAACATCGGAACAACTTTTAAGGGAAGTGACCACTCCAACATTTTGTACCTTTCGTTTTTGCAAATTCTCCCTCACTAACCCCAAATCATGGCACCGATCAGAATTAAATGCCCCTCCTGTAACAAGAACTACTACAAGGAATGGTAGATATTTTATATACCTAGATTTTCAAAATGCCTTTGACAAAGTTCCCCACAAACGTTTACTGCTAAAACTAAAAGCGCATGGAATACAAGACGGTGTTTTGAAAGGGATAGAAAATTGGCTCAGCGACAGAAAGCAAAGAGTAGTCATAAACGGTAAGGCATCTAAATGGACCAATGTAAGTAGCGGGGTACCCAGGGATCGGTACTAGGACCAATTATCTTTCTAATTTACATCAACGACATAGATGAGGGTCTCACCTGTACAATCTCAAAATTTGCTGACGATACAAAAATTGCAAATAGCGTACTCTCAAAAGAACAAGTTGACGATATGCAACACAATCTAGATAAATTGTCATGTTGGGCCCAAATTTGGCAAATGAGTTTCAATGCGGATAAATGTAAAGTACTACATATCGGATACCTAAATGAGAAAGCAAACTATTCGATGAATGGCACTCAGCTTAAGAATGTAAACAGAGAAAACCGATCTGGGCGTAACAATATCGAGTAACCTAAAACCGAGTCAACAATGTTCAGAAGTTGTTAAGAAGGCAAACAAAATAATTGGCTTTATAGGCAGGTCATTTGAGCATAAATCCAAAGAAGTTATCCTAACCCTTTACAATTCCTTAGTCCGCCCTCTTCTGGAATACTGCGTTCAATCCTGGTGCCCTTATTACCAAAAAGATATAAACAAGCTAGAACGAGTTCAACGTAGAGTTACCAAAATTATACCTTGCCTAAAGAACAAACCATACGAAGAGCGTCTTAGAAAATTAAATCTATTTCCTTTAACCCAGCGCTGATTAAGAGGTGACTTAATTCAAGTGTTCAAAATCATCAAAGGCATCGACAATATGAACTCTAGTAAGTACTTCACTATCGACCAATCTAATTACACGCGGGGAAACGGTTGCAAAATTATTGGTAAATCTTTTAACTCACACGAATCTAAGAATTTCTTCTTCAATCGAGTTGTCAACTTGTGGAATGGGCTTCCCGAAACGTTATAGACTGCATCACCGTTGATTCATTTAAACTCCGCCTAGACAAATATCTCGCATCAAACCCACGACTGACTGCGTTTGTAAATGAATAACTTTATTTTATCCCCCCTCAGTTACTAACCCATCTGTCCCCTACTAACTTCCTAATCCTGCCACGGACATTAGTTCCAGGGCAGTAATTCCCTTTCCAATGTTCCCTTACCCACTCTAAACCACTGTTTGGACACTTGATCCTCTGTTTTGGAGGACAAGCAACCTAGAAGGGTCACTAGATCTGTTGTTGCTTGATTTCCTTTGTACTCCTTTGTACTCCTTTGTATCCGTGTCATGGGTATCCAAATGCCAAGTGTTTTATGTGTTTAACTGGTGAACACTTTTTGCTCTTGGAGTGCGCATTAGAAGCACACAAGGCACAGGCTGACGAACTGAAGCGAGATAATCTCACACTAAAGGAGACTGTACTTTCGCATCAAAATTTCTTACTAAAAGAGCGAGTAAAGGACATAGAGAGTAAGCAAGTCGACGTTGTTACAAATCTTCAAAAAGAAAACCCATCCAATGATCTATTTCAGACAGTAGTCAACAGGCGTAACAAAAACAAATCCCAAGGGAATGGGAAAACGACAACAGGTATCCCTATCAAAAACAGATTTGCTGTTCTCGCCGAAAACAATGAACACGAGGTAACTGACCACGTGAATGGGAATGGGAATGGGAAAGCGACACAAGGTAACCCTATTAAAAACAGATGTGCACACGAGGTAACTGACCACGTGAAAGCAAGCTCGAAAGGCAAGAAAATTCCTGACGGGAAAACAACGAAACCATCAAATCACGGAGTCAGCGGGAAGGAGAAACTCACCCTAGTCTATGGTGACAGTCTCATGCGAGGTCTAGGAGCTGCCTTTGCCACCAAGAACAGAGGAAAAAGGTCAGTAAAGGTCATTCCAGGCGGTAAAGTCGAACATATCTTGAAAGACATAACTAACTCCGCCATACCAGAGGGCACCTGTGTAGTCGTCAATGTTGGCTCAAATGACTGCTTTGACTGAGGTAAGGCCCCAATTAAGACCATAGAAAAAGATTTCGAGAACCTAATTAAAGTCATGAAAAGGAAGACCACGACATGTGTGGTAAGCGGCGTCATACCCCGGATTAAAACAAGCTCATACGGACAAAATAGAGCCATAGAAATTAACAACGCAGTCAAGGTCATGTGCGAACAAGAGAAGGTACTGTATGTGGACAATTGGACCACCTTTGTAGGGAACTCGTCCCTGTACAGCGAAGATGGCATTCATTTATCAGAAAAAGGCGTTCAGCACATGAGTGATACCCTAAATCAAGCAACCTACATTGCCCATGAAAACAACGCCAGTCAGGACCGAGAGATAACTATGGTAATAGACTCCTCTGAGTATTGACATCGCTACCCCCGGAAAAGCCCTCCCACAACCCCACCCAATCAAACTCCACCCACACAGTTAAGAGCAATAAATAACCCCGCCCAACCCTTCCAAGTCCATCACAACCATTTAAACGAAACCGGCAACCCCAATGGCCCACAAGTTGCGAAAATTTACCTACCTGTACCACAAAACAAACTAAACAACCCCACCCAACCCCATCCAAGCCAACCCAACCAACTGAATGAATTTGACAACCCGCCACGGCTTCAAGTCACAACCCCAAACCCATCCTCACCAATAAGAAAAACAAATCCAGCGCATGCTGAGAGAAATGATATAAAAATAATATCCATAAATGCCTGCTCAATAAGAAACAAAATAGATGAACTCAAATGTCTGTTATTAAATGAGAAAGTTGACGTTATTTGTATAACGGAAACACATCTGAACCTTAAAAATAAAGATCTACTTCATGAATATCACATAGAGCCATATAAAAAAAAATCATAAAGACCGTAACAATGGAAAACAAAGAGGGGGGTTGCAATGTACGTTGCAACCTACTTAAACCCAGTTGAGGTGACTCTCCCGAAAGTAATGCAGAAATAGTGTGCGTCAAAATAAATACAAAAAACATGAACTTAAATATCACTACAGCGTACCGACCACCGAGACTAACTGTTGCCGATGATACAATTTTTAATGAAATACTAGAGAAAACCCTTAATTCCGACGAAACAGTTTTACTAGGTGACTATAACCTCCCCCTAATTGACTGGAATACCCTGACCGGAAAAAATGCTGAGTCACGCCTAATGACAAGCTTCATCCAGGATTTTTTTTGACTCAACACGTAAAACAGCCGACGCGAGACAGGAATATATTAGACCTCGTAATCACTACCCAAGAAAATCTATTATCAAACCTGGATGTAGGTGAACATCTGGCAACGTCCGATCATAAAATCTTAAGAATCAACGTTATAAGCAAATATTCCACAGTAAAAACAACAGGAATGGTTTCGGACTTCAAAAACGCAAATTATGACGGACTTAAGGAATCGCTATCAAACATACACTCAAACCTCATAAATATAAACGAAGTAAATGAACTATGGGGACATTTTAAGTCTACAATTACAGAAGCGCATAAACAATTTGTACCCATGAAACCAAAACGTAATACGAAATCAAGAATGCCCCCTTGGTACAGTAGAGACATTGGCAAGGCAATAAGGAAAAGGAATCAACTCTGCAAACTTGTAAAAAATAACACAAACACTGAAGTAATTAAAAACTTGTACAAAAATAGTAGAAGGTGTTACGTCCTGGGATATATAAACACTGGGCTCTTTCTATTGGACTAGGTATGCGGCAACAAGCAACAACGGAAAACGCTAGATCCAACCCTTATCTATAAACCCAGGCAACAAACCACCCTAAACCGTCAAGAGTCCTGCCTGGACAACGAGGTATCCTATGACTCGGTTACAGGGTGCACGCACTATAGACTGCTGATAGTCAAGCAGGCTATATAAAAGATCACACAATTAAGTTGACTTAAAGTTTCAAGGAAAAGATAGATAACGGAATTAAATTGCAGAAACCATTTAATAACAAACTAGAAGAAAGTACATTTAACGTTACGTTAATTAATACAACTAATCACCCCTGCGTGAAAGAAGGTGAAAGCAAACAGTCCTCAAAACATCGTACCGGTAGACATGATGCAGGTTTCTAAACTGCATGTGGCTACTGTAGGATCTGATGCATAGCAAAGAAAATACGTTACGGATTTAGAGAACTCTTAACTCATAAGCAGGAATAAATACTAGTGATAGGACATACAGTGTATAATGGCATAGGTATAATTAAATAAAGGCAGCAACTCGCAACATAACCACATACAGGTGTGCTTCTCACTCTTAGTCAGGCAAGCCTGCTCGGACAGAGTCTCTAAGCCCCACCCTGACTCACAATGCTCACAAAAACGGTAAACTGTGGCACAATAACAAGCATACAGAAATAATAAACCCCTAGCTGTTAATCTGCCAGGTGGCAGAGGTCTAGCTGGAAGGATATAGGCTTCGGATACCCGGGCTGAGCCACCTGCTCTAGCCTAGGGACGTTCCCAAGTCTGTGCGCCAAATTACTCTAATTGTAAGGGTGCTCTCTTGAGAGACTCAGATCGCAAGTATCTGACTCTCTCCTGGCGACCCTAAAACAAAAGCAAGACGTGCTAGCGCAGTGCTGAGTGGACTAGGCAAGGGCCCTCACACAACACAACACTAGACACACAGGGACACAGACAAGAAAATGCCCCCAGACTCCCACGGGTATCCTAGTAAAGTTGTGCGGGTCCACAGGACTCGCACCAGCAGACTTTACTTAAAGGATCGCAAAAACCCTCCCCTCCGGTCTAGCCCCTGCTAACCTGACACGAGAACACACTAGCAAGCATGAAACCACCAAATATGAGACAACAAAAAAAGCTTCCTAGGTCTCATTAACAATTACGTCTCTGCATAAGGCCCAAAATCCTATCTAGTTATCTGAGAGCTCGTCGTTAATACAATAATAGATATAAGGTCTATCAAGGGGATGGGATAATTAAATAGATTGGTGAAGTAGTGGAAGGAAGGTATACAAAGTAAGAGAGAAAGTTTCTAAGTGGGGTTTAGAGGGATAGATATCCAGGGGGTCCGAAGGGTACGACAGTGAGGTGAGCTCTGAGTCTTGAATCTGTCTGGACCCCGCCCTAGGCATGCAGAATACATCCCAGACTTGGCAACACTCAACACAGTTGGTGGGTCAAAATCCTCTACCCCGTGCATGAGTCGAAACTAAGCCTAACGTTGCAATCAAATGCATATGGCAACGCTTCATGCTCGTCCCAAGCTGGCAAGCGAAGCAACGTCCCAAGCCTCTCTCCCGCTCGTCTCCTCCCGCCCTCACTAAACTTACATCTTATATATTATAATGAAACAATCAACTATCGAGAATAAAATATACTAAGATGCGTTGGTTAAGAATAAGGGCAGCTACAAGCTGTGAAACAACATAAGAATATCCCAGACATTAGTTACATTGTCGTAGGATATATACTAAGGAAAAGCCGGCCGGCCGGCTGCCACCAGCCGGTTTCTAAACGGCTGGGCAGCCGACGCGAGCGCATGCCCGCACGTGGCTACTATGCAGAAGCGTCACAAAGGGAAGTGAACAAAATAATTAGGGTGAACAAACAAAATTACGAAATGACTATTGCCAGAGAGAGTGCCACAAACCCCCAAAAATTCTACAGTTACGTAAATAAAAATAAACAGATCAAAAGCGGAATCGGACCGCTAATAGAAGATGGACAGACAATATCAGGTGACACAAACACGGCAAATCTGCTCAACAAATATTTTGGCTCAGTTTTCACAGAAGTTATCGATCATACCCCTGAAAATAACACCTCAACTCATGTGATAGGAGATTTCACCATCAGTGTTAGCAAAGTACAAAGCAAATTGAGTAATTTAAATGTAAATAAGACCCCGGGACCCGACATGCTCCACCCGAAAATAATTAAGAATGTTAAGGACGAAATAGCAAAACCCCTGACACAACTATTTAACTTATCATTACTACAGGGGATTGCACCGAGTGATTGGAAAGATGCGAACATTACGCCGATATACAAGAAGGGTAGCAAGGCCAAAGCGAGTAATTACAGACCAATTAGTCTAACTTGAATTGTAGGAAAAATCTTGGAAAAAATCCTTAGAGATAAGATAGTAGATTACCTCGAATCAAACAACCTAATCAAAAATAGTCAACACGGCTTTAGATCAAATAAGTCATGCCTAACAATTTGATCGAATTTTATAACAAACTATTCACATATAACGACATGACGAAATCACTAGATATAATCTTCTTGGACCTTCAAAAAGCTTTCGACAAGGTGCCTCACCGAAAACTATTGGCTAAACTGGAGAGGATAGGTATCAAAGGTGAAATTCATTCATGGATAAAAAAATTGGCTTACAGACAGAAGACAGAGAGTGGTGATAAATGGAGTGGAATCGGAGTGGGAGCCTGTCACTAGTGGAGTTCCACAGGGTTCAGTCCTTGGACCGGTCCTGTTTCTCATTTACATTAACGATATTGATGTAGAGGTAAACAACACCATTTCCAAATTTGCCGACGATACAAAAATAGGAAATACAGTCCTGAACGAAGATGATAGAAATGCGTTGCAATCTGATTTAAACAAGATATCAGAGTGGTCGAAAAAATGGCAGATGCCCTTCAATGTCGATAAATGTCAGGTGCTGCAGGTTGGTAGCAGAAATATGAAATACAAATACGAAATGAATGGCAAACAAATAATAACCGCAACGGTAGTAAAAGACCTAGGGGTACTAATATCTGAAAACCTAAAAACTTCCGACCAATGTATAGCAGCTGCAAATAAGGCAACATAGCATTGGGCTTTATTAAACGAAAATTTACATATAAACATGAAAACGTAATAGTGCCACTGTTCAAAAGTATGGTGAGGCCCCACCTTGAATATGGTGTGCAGTTCTGGTCACCTTATCTGATCAAGGACATTGTAAGACTCGAGTCAGTACAGCGTAGAGCGACGAAGATGATACCCTAATTAAGAAATAAACCATATGAAGAAAGACAAACGATTGAACCTGTTCTCATTAAAAAAGAGGAGGTTGAGGGGTCAGCTTATTGAGTGCTTTAAGATACTAAAAGCTTTTGACAAAGTCGATGTAAATCCACTATTCACATTAAACAATACTAATCAAACTCGCGGAAATGGAATGTAATTAAAAACCAAAAAGGCACACCTAGATGTCACAAAGAGTTTCTTCACCTACAGTGTGGCGACAGAGTGGAATAAACTACCAGCGAGAGTGGTGGAGAGCGACACAATAAACGCTTTCAAGGGAAGGCTTGACCTCTATCTGCAGAGCGCTGGGGTGATATGAAAAAAAAAAAAAAATATGTATGTATGTGTATGTGTGTGCACTGTACAGTATGTATATATATGTATATATATATACTGTATATATATGTATGTATGTGTGTATGTATGTATGTGTATATGTGTATGTGTGTATATATTATTATGTACCGGTGTATATATATATATAATTTGTAAGGCCAGACTGCCTAGTAAGGACCTTGAGGTCTGTTTGGTCTGTGTATCTATGTAGCTCTATGTAGCTCTCCCTCTCTCTCTCTCTCTGTGGGAATGCGTGTGTGTGCTTATGTGAATGAGTGTGTGTGTGTGTGTGTGTGTATGCTCGTGTGTGTGTGTGTATGTGAATGTGTGTGTGTGTGTGTGTGTGAACTCGTGTGTGTGTGTGTGTGTGTAAGTGCGTGCTTGCGTTGGCGTCTCTTTGTGCATGAACTCTCACTTTGACAGCATGAAAAACTTAATTTAGATTAAAAGCTACCTCTAAACTTAAAGACGGTACCTGACGTATTTACGTGTGTGTGTGTGTTTGTGTGGGTGTGTGTGTGAGTTGTGAATGACTCCACACCCCTTCACACACACACACACACACACACAGACACACACACAAACACACGGGTCGCTGTGGTCCCGTGGTCTAAGGCACTGTACTGTGGTCTCGCGCTGACCGCAGGGCGAGGGTTCGAGTCTCCATCAGAATCCTAAATGTGTTTTTTCGGCCATAGCAACTAAGAAAATTGTATCGAGGTCCCTGCCTAACCAAGCTGCTATCAACCTGTGTTAGCCTACACACACACACACACGCGCGCGCGCGCACACAACACACATACACACACACACACACACGAATTTGAACAATACAAAAATTAAAGGTAAAATAAATGCTTTCATCTTAAAGAGGGCAGTAGAAGAAGCAAAGTGTATATCACCGCCAAGAGAACCCAGTAAAGTGGCAAGGAACCCGGCTGCCACTTAAGGGGAGATGGGCCGCTTTTCTGGTCCCCCTAATACCTTATGTTTAGCCCCATTAGTTTTAAGATTTTATGACGTTCGGCTCATTAGTTTGGCGATTTTAAGACATTTCGCCCACATTTGTTGTCAATATTTGATTTTTCGTGTCATTTAGGTGTCGGTTATTCCTGGCGAGCAATAGCGTGCCGGCCTTCGACCGGGAAATTTTTATATCGAGTAATTTACACATTTATCTTGAAGGAGAGCCCTGGGGGTGTTGTTTTTGTTAAGCTTGATGGAGGCCTAGGAAGGAAACTAAAAAAAATATATATATAAAAAAACTAAAAAAAATATATATGTAAATGAGCAAATAAACATGCCCATCTCTCTTTAATATTTCGCAACCCACTTCTGAACATTCGCACTTATGGCCACCGAGTCTTATCTGATTGGCTGCCTACATAGAAACAATGCCGCTCTCGTATTCCTGGCGTTTAATGATTCGTTTTATTAACCCCTTCTGTGTCGACGACGTCTTGTTGCATTTATTACAGCCAAAATTGGACGATTTTATGACGCTTAGATAGGATCTGTGGTAGTTAAAAGGGTTGATTGAGATAGTTCGAAGACTTATAACTGCTAAAAATCTTCCTGAACTGAATAAAATCGTTTAATAGTAGCCAACATAAAATATAAAGGATGTCGACGGTACAGAAGCGGTTAAGTTGCTATATAACAGAGAAAGGGGCGAGGAAATGCGAAAGTGGTCCTAGACCCTAAGAATTGGAACTTTACAGGTTTCTGTTTGGGCTCTGTCTCGAGTCGGCCAACCCCAGTAATGGGATATGTGTACCTGAGTACTGCATATACATACATACATACAATAAGTAAATAATACGTCTAGGCTAGGTAGAGTTAGGATACGTTAGAGGAAGTAGTGCTTGTTTGCCTAGACCCCTTTTCCCTCGTGTTTATCCCCATTAGTTTTGAGTTTGTTTAGGTCGGCCCGTTATTTTGGCTATTGTAACACCTTCCGACCCATTTCATTGTCAATTTTAAGACCTTTCGTGCATTAGGTGTCGATTTGTTTACTGGCAAGCGATAGTGAGCCTATATTTTTAAGAGGAATCGGCCTTCGGCCGGGAAATTTGTTCTATTGAAAAATGTACAAATTTATCTTGAAAGAGGGTCTGGAGGTGTTTTTTCTAAGCTTAATGGAGGTCTAGCGAGGAAACTAAAACAATAAATAAATAAATTAAATAATAGACCACAAATACAGCAACTACACCCTTAATAATAATATAAAATAGCACATGAATGAAAGATATGAATAGCACATGAATGAAAGATATGAATAGCACATGAATGAAAGATATGAATAGCAAATGAATGAAACATGAATAGCACATGAATGAAATATATGAATAGCACATGAATGAAAGATATGAATAGCACATGAATGAAAGATATGAATAGCACATGAATGAAAGATATGAATAGCACATGAATGAAAGATATGAATAGCACATGAATGAAAGATATGAATAGCACATGAATGAAAGATATGAATAGCAAATGAATGAAAGATATGAATAGCAAATGAATGAAAGATATGAATAGCACATGAATGAAAGATATGAATAGCACATGAATGAAAGATATGAATAGCACATGAATGAAAGATATGAATAGCACATGAATGAAAGATATGAATAGCACATGAATGAAAGATATGAATAGCAAATGAATGAAAGATATGAATAGCAAATGAATGAAAGATATGAATAGAGTTGCAAAAATAATAAAACAAAAAAATACTACAAAATAAAAAAATAACAAATTGGTAGACCGGCCGAGATTAAAGAGCACTTTTTCTTCTGCTGCTACCTGTGGGGGGCGGGGGGGGGGGGGAGTGTTACCTGAGCTGGATTTATGGAAGGGAAGGCCGTTGCATAGTTCAGGAGGGAGGGGGGGGGGGGGGGAGGGGAGCACATCGGGGGCGGGGGGGTATTTAACCCTCTTTGGATCGAAGACACATTTTGTTTTTGTTAAATGGCTATTATTAGACGATTCTCTCCAGATTGGAAAGTGTATAGGAACTTAAAGGGTTGATTGAGACAGTGTTTACCCTTTTAATGCTCACAGATCCTTCCTAAGCTGTATAATATCGTGTAATGATGGCCAGAATATACTGTCCAAACGCGTAATGATCCTCAAAAAGTTAAGGCGGTGACACACTCACAAAATTACCGGCAATTTTTTTCGAGCAATTGTGGTCTGGCAGTTCCTGAATGAAGTTATATAATATATCAGTCTCTTTATATCATCTACCCTCATTGTACTTGCCGAAAACAAAATGAAAATGCCCTGAAATAATGCAATAATACCCTGAAATAATCCGAAAATACCTTGAAATAATGCGAAAATACCCAGAAATAATGCGAAATTACCCTGAAATAATGAGAAATTACCTTAAAATAATGAGAAAATGCCCTGAAATAATGAGAAAATACCACGAAATATTGCGAAAAATCCCTGAAATAATGCAAATAAAATTGCTCACAAAAAATTGTCCGAAAAAGCGCCCATGTTACATGACCATAACTGTACTGTTGGTGGTGCTGTATGAGAATGACTCCTAAATTACAGTTTTGCTATCGCTCGCCAGGAACAAAGCTGACACCTATAGGGCACGAAAGGTCTTAAAATCTCAAAACTAATGGGGCTAAACACACACACAAACACATATATATACACATACACACACACACCCACACACACACACCCATGATATTTTCACTATCTCTCAAAACTCACTTACTCTCTTTCTTTCTCTCTCTCTCGCTCTCTCTTACTCACACACAAGATGAAAGAACCTTGGCCAGTAATGAGACTACCGAGGCGTACACAACACACACACACACACACACACACACCACACAGCACACTCAACTACACTCCCACAACCTTCCCCCCCCCAAAAAAAAAAAAAAAAAAAACACACACAAAAAACAAAAACACACACACACAGACACAGGGCCGGTCTGGAGTTCTAAGTCACCAGTTAAGTGCCAAAGCGGTTATGGCCAGAGTACGTAAGGGTTCGAATCCCCCAGAATACGAATGATTTAGTTTGTTTTGATTTCGTTTTTTTGTTTGTTTTTGTATTTTGTTCAGTTATCTCGACGGAGAAGGATTGCATCGTGGCCTCTCCCTAGCCAAGCTGTTATTAGGTTGTGATAGCCCACACGTAGTTTCACCAATACAATGTGCATTTGCGCATGTATTTTGGTTGAAAGTCAGGCACTTCAGCGTCGCCAAAGATTGCATGTGACCTCGTAGATTAGGTATAATAAGCATTGTACTATACTTAGGTTAAGGAGGGATGTGCGTATTTATTTGCTTATGTATTTTTCCTTCTAATATTATCTTTAGTTTCCTCCTTAATCGTCCATCAAGCTTAAACAAACATCTCGTAGACCCTCCTTCAAGACATATTTTTCTACTGACAAATGTCCCGGCCGAAGGCCAATTCTTCTTAAATACAGGCTCGCTATCGCTCGCCATGAAAATATCGACACCTAAATGGAACGAAAGGTCTAAAATTGACAATGAAATGGGGAACTGGGGGTTAAAATCGCCAAACTAATGGGCCAAGCGTTGTAAAATCTAAAACTAATTAGGAAAAAGGGAGAAGAGAAACTCTAGCTATTCAGCCTCAGGATTGCAATTTAACAATAATGTTGCTATTATTTGATGATTTTATTAAGTTAAGGAAGGGCTTGAATGTGTAAAATAATTATTTGAGATGGCCTATACCCCTTTGATTATAGAGTTCCTTCCTAAGCTATGTAAAATGGCCTTCAGGAAGCCAGAATAACATAATATAAATGACTGCGCTAAATTAAAAGACTTATGTCTTAAAATGGTAAACGGATAGGGTCGATATAATGATGTAACACAATTCATAATATATTTTGATAGATCATACCAAAGCATTAAATATTCGTCTTCTAATTATTACGACAAGTATGAGGTTGGGCTTAAGAGGGAGGTAGATTTTTATCTGGACCCCTTTTCCCTCATGCTTAGCCCAATTAGTTTTGAGACTTTAAGACGTTCGCTCCATTGGTTTGGTGATTTTAAGAGCGTTCGTGCCATTTAGATGTCGAATTTTCCCTGGCAAGCGAAAGCGTGCTTGTAAATTTAGTAGGAAGCGGCCTTTGGCGTGACATCTTGTTAGTGAAAAAAGTACAAATTTATCTTAAAAGGAGGTCTAGCAAGGACACAAAAAACATATATTGACATAAATAGACCAACAAACAACCACTACCCCCTTACCCTATACAGTACCGGTGACATACATTTCATTATATTTTGGCAACTCTTAGATAATTATATTCAGATTAGGAAGAACCTTCAGCAACACTACGGCTTCAAACTATGTCAACCAACCCTTTTAACTACTGTAGATCCTTCCAAATCTGCATAATATCTTCTAAATATTGCAATAATAAAATATAAAACACGTCGCTGGGACTCAAGGTGTTAAGGGACCCTTCCCCGTGAACATAATTATACAAGCTAGATAATAGAGTGAGTTGGAAGCGTATGGAGGCGATTCATTCGCGTCCAACCCCTCTCGGGGATTACAGCGTATGGCAATAGACAGATAGATGCTCACATATTAAATAAACCATAATAGCATTAAATATTCAGCATATAAACCTTGAGACTTAACGAAAGCATCTGGGGCAAAAGGTCTTAAACCACCAAACTAATGGAACGAACTTCTTAAAATATCAAAGCTAATGGGACTAGGCATGAGGGAGAAAAAACAACTACCTCCCCCTTAACGAAAGCATCTGGACAGTATTTTCTTGCTAAACGTTGATTTCAATTATGTTCTGAAATGGAGTAAGTTGTGTTTTATATTTTGCACCGACACGATCTTCTTATTTTTGGTGCAAAATATTTTGTTACAGTGTGATTAAGGGGGTGTTCTTCTCTGTACCACCTTCTCCCTCATGTTTAGCCCCATTATTTATGAAATTTTAAGACGATTGCCCTATTAGTTTGGCGACTTTAAGACCTTTCATCCAATTTTGTTGTCCACATTAAAACCCTTCGTCCCATTTAGTTGACGGAAAGTGTACACATTTATCTCGAAGGGAGGTGTAGAGGTAAAGAAATGTGTTAACTAACCCCCCTTCAATCACTTACTGCTACTCCCCGGTGATTTTATTCAGCTTAGGAAGTAGCGTAACATCACATAGTCTTTGGCCAGGGATGCACAGACAGAGTATAGTTCAGGTAGATCTTGTCCAATTGATCACTTGCGAGTTTCAGGCTATAAGGAAGTTGGAGCTTTTTATTTTGATATTTAGCATAATTATAAGCTTTAATATGATTGTGTTACATATATAAATAGATAAAAACTTAATTAATCATATTTGCTATCCATTAAAAGCCTACATTATGATTGGATTTCTGTTTTATATCGATGTTAATTAATCCAACTTCCTTATTGCCTAAAACTAGTAAGTGGTCCATTAAATGTGGTGATGTCAGAGTCTGGATTAAGGAGAGATGGGTCGTTTTTCTGGACCCCTTTCTTCCTAATGTTTAGCCCCACTAGTTTTGAGATTTTAAGACGTTGGTTCCATTAATTTGGGGATTTTATGACCTTTAGCCCCATTTCTTAGGCAATAATAGGACCCTTCGTGTCATTTAGGTGTCGACTTTTTCCTGGCGAGCGATAGCGAGCCTGTAATTTTAGGAGGAATCGCCCTTTGGCCGGGACATTCTTCTACCGAATAATTAACAAATCAATCTTGAAGGGGTGTCTAGGGGGTGTTTTTCTAAGCTTGATGGAGGTCTAGGGAGGAAACTAAAAAATATATATATATGAATAAATGAATTAATACACCAAACAAACAGCCACTGTCCCTTTAATCGTGTCCTGTCCGGTTCGCAAGATTAATTCCTATATCCGTGATTGGATATTCCGTATATAATGGCAACATCTAAATTACGTAACACACACTCAAACACACAGACACTTTCTCTCTCTCTCTTCATTCGTACTGCAATGCTATACAATCCATCACTCTCCCCCGATCTTTCTTCCTTTAAGAGAAATCTCCAACTCCGAACTTCTCAACAACGAATGAGTTTCCTTACTCCCCTCTAGTCCATCTCTCACTCTCTCTCTCTCTTTCTCCGCAACGCAATATGTCTCTTACTGGAGACCTACTTTAAGATTTAATAACACACCCACCAACAGAGAGACTTACATAGACTTACATAGATAAACTGGCCTCACAGACCTTACGATCCAAACGAGGTGGTCAGGACTTAATTCTAGTAGAGATGGCAAAGGAAAGGATAGAAAAGAAGAAGGCTCTCTCCCCACCCTCCGTCCCTCCGGCAATTACCGTACATGAAAAAGTTGGAAGTGATTAATCTTGCTGAGCTTCGAAATCCCCAGAAGGAATTTACAGGAAAGATTGGAAAAAAAGAAAGGGAAAAAAAAAAAAAAAAAAATCATGCAACCCTTCGCCTTAGCAGCATGTAACTTTTGGGGTTAATTGGAATCATCCATCCCATCACCCTTAGTAGTATGTACATATATAGTGATGTTTATTATTCTTATGTTTTTTTTTTTTTTTTTTTTTTTTTTTTTTTTTTCTAACGCTCTCTTCAGCTGAACAAATAATAACGGTGATAATTACTGCCTACTCCATACCAATTTGTCTGTGGTATGAGTCTAGATTGTTCTTAAACGTATCTATAGAGGAGCTGTCTATTACTTTATTTGGAAGTTTGTTCCACTCATCAATTACACTGTGAGTGAAGAAATGTTTTGTTGTATCTAGATTCGCTCTCCGACCTAATAATTTAAAATTGTTTCCTCTTGTAGATGTGTCTTTGGCTTTTTTGAATAATTTATCTAGATTATTGTTACTGAATCCTTTTAGAATTTTAAAACACTCTATCAATTGGCCTCTCATCCTTCGTTTCTTAAGTGAAAATAGATCAAGTTCTCTCAGTCTTTCATCATATGATTTATTTCTCAATGAAGGGATTAGCTTAGTGGCTCGCCTTTGCACAGATTCCAATTTTTTTAACATCCTTTATGAGGTGAGGTGACCAAAACTGCACAGCATATTCGAGGTGCGGTCTCACCATACTTTTGTATAAGGGCAAAACTATGTCTTTGCTGTGATAGTGGAAGTTTCTTCTGATGAAACCTAGTGCCCAGTTTGCTTTGTTTGGAGCCGCTGTGTATTGATTGGAAGATTTTAAGTTTTCGTTTATCTGCACTCCCAAGTCTTTTATTTGTGTTACATTTTTTATCTTTTCTTCATTCATGTAGTATTCATATTTATTGTTTTTAGAACCTATTTGCAATATCTGACATTTATTTACATTAAACGGCATTTTCCACTTCTCCGACCATTCTGTGACTTTATTTAAATCAGCTTGAAACTTTATTCTATCACCTTCGGAAATGATTGCATTACCTATCTTCGTGTCATCCGCGAATTTGGAAATTAGTTATTTATGCCATTATCTAGATCATTGATATATATTATGAACAACACTGGTCCCAATACTGAGCCTTGGGGGACTCCACTAGTTACTTGACTCCATGTTGATTCCACACCGTTGATAACTACTCTTTGCTTTCTTTCACTTAGCCAGTTTTTAATCCAATCATACGTTTTGCCCTGTATTCCTATGTCTCTTATTTTCTGTTATAATTTATCGTGCGGGACCTTGTCGAAGGCTTTTTGAAAGTCTAGATACACTATGTCGAGGCTTTTGGTGAAGTCATTTAGTTTGTATAAGCTGTCATAAAATTCTATTAAATTAGTTAGGCATGATCTCTTTGCTCTGAATCCGTGTTGACTATTGTTAATGAGGTTATTGTTCTCAAGGAATAATACGATTGTATCCCTTATGATTGATTCACACATTTTCCAATTACGGAAGTTAAGCTAATCGGCCTATAGTTATTTGGTAGTGTTTTGTCACCATTTTTAAATATCGGTGTTATATTAGCGGTCTTCCAGTCGGTGGGTACATGTCCTTGTTTAAGTGACATATTTAGTATTATGGTTAGTGCCCCTGCAACTTCTTCTTTGACTAATTTAAGAATTTTAGGGATAAACATGTCCGGCCAAGGTGATTTATTGACATGAAGTGAGTCGATTTTTGTAATTACTTCTGACTGGGTAATAATAAAATCTTGAAGAACATAGTTACATGTTTGATTATTTTCTTGTGGCACGTTTTGGTTACTGGCAGTATTAAATACAGAAGAAAAGTGTTGATTAAGAGTAGCAGCTATGTCCCTGCTATCTGATTCTAATTCACCTTGATTATTTAGTATCGGACCGATGCCACTTTTAATTTGTTTGTTGCTATTTATATATCAATAAAATTGGTTTGGATTAGATTTGCTCGCATATGCGATTTTAATTTCGTAATCCCTCTTTGCAGATTTAATTAGCGATTAAACTTTTCTTCTCGCAACCGAGTATTGATTTTGGATGGTAATATTATCTGAATCCATTTTTAATTTGTATAGAGGATTTATTTCACTAATTGCTCTACTAATATTGTTATTGTACCATAGGGGTTTATTTATACTTTTATTGTGTCGTTTACGCATAGGGATATATTTATTTTGGGCAGTAAAGAAAAGATCTTTGAATGTTATCCAAGCTTCTTCGGTACTAGAGAGACTATTTATGCGTGTATGGATATCGTTTATCTCTTTTCTTAGTCCGCTAATATCAGCTTTGTTGTAGTCAGGTATGAATGTTTCACTAATAGTGGTGGTGTGAGTCATGTTGATCTGGAACCTGAAGCTATTATGATCACACCCACTTAATTAACTGTTCACTAACTTGTAAGTTTGACGTTATGTATTCGTGAGTTGTGATAACTAAATCTAATATATTGTCAACCCTAGTGGGGGTCTGAACTAATTGATACAGGAAATTATCGTTCATAAATTCTATCATTCTTTCAGATGCCTTTCCCGATCCGATTTTATCATGCCATATAATATTAGGTAGGTTAAAGTCGCCTATGATAACGGTTTCTTTGGCATTTAATGTTTTTGTTAGGGAATTGTAAAGTGATATATCCTCTTCGTTATTCATCGTTGGGCGTCTATATACAACTACAATATTCATGTCGGTATATTTGTTGCTTATTTTTACGCATAATAGTTCGGAATTATTTGAAGGAATAGGTATTTCTATTGAATTAATAGATTCTTTGACGTATAGCATAACACCTCCTCCTCTTTTTGATAACCTATCTTTATGGTAGATTTTGTACGAGTTAATTTGATATTCATGCATAAAATCGATATTATTGAAATCTAGAAACGTTTCTGTAATCGCATTTATATGGATTTCTTCGTTTAATAACATAAGTTTCAGTTCATGTATTTTGTTTCGTAAACTCCTAGCATTGAGATATAGTACATTGATCGTTTCATGAGAGGCCTTTATTTTAGTCTGAGTGTATTTTTTCAGCGGAGTCAGCTGTTGAGAGATTAGATTTTTGTTTTATTAGATCTTAGACTGATGTTGCGTGGTGAAGGAACCGGATTCGATACCTTCCCGACACCTGGGTGTACCTGAGCGGGTAGGAAGGGAGTTGACGTAATTTGGTTAACTTGACTGACTCCCTGAGCCTTTTGTTTACGCGGAAGAGAGAGAGAGAGAGAGAGAGAGAGAGAGAGAGAGAGAGAGAGAGAGAGAGAGAGAGAGAGAGAGAGAGAGAGAGAGAGAGAGAGAGAGAGAGAGAGACAGAGACAGAGACAGAGACAGACAGAGAGACAGACAGACAGACAGACAGACAGACAGACATTACTACCAACCACTCATTTCTCTTCACAATTTCCATAACACTCACTTCACCACTCTCTTCCATTACACTCGCTCACTCCCGCACAAGCTTGCAACACTCTGCAACCATTGCTAAATATACACTCATGGATTAGCACTAGTTCCTGTCCCGCAGTGTACTTTAGCAGTAAATAATGTGATGTTCTTGCAAGGGTTTATATACTCTTGAAATCTTTCTCGCTCATGCTTAGCCCCATTAGTTATTAGATTGCTAGACGTTGGCTCGATTATTGTGGCTATTATAAGACTTGTTTTCCTACTTCCGTATATAATTTTAATATTTTCGTGCCATTTAGGTGACCATGTTTTCCCCGTCGAGCGCTAGCAAGCCTGCAATTTAAGAGGAATCGGCCTTCGGTCGGGGCCCTTTTCTACCAAAGAATGCACAATTTATCTCGATGGTGTTTTGGGAATAAATGTTTAAGCTTAAAGGAAGTCTAGAAAGGAAACTGAACAAATGTATATGTACTTAAATAAATAAACAAATAAATAAAAATCTGAAACCGATTAAAATATATATGTAATCAAATAGATAAACAAATAAATACAAATCTTAGCCTAATGTTATCCACCTGGCCACTTCTCTACACACATTTATTATTCACCAGGGATTAGATGTACAGTCAATCAGAAAGTATACCTCTGCCCCTACTGCCACATAGCAGCCATAGTATCCTTCTATATTACAACAATATATTTGGTATCCTCTTTATATATTCCGCAGTTTGAGCAAGATCAATCTAAGTAACATTTTGGCTAATGTGTGTGTATAAGTGTGTGTGGTTGCGTGTTGTGACGCTTCTGCATAGCAGCCACGTGCGGGCATGCGCGCGCGTCGGCTGCCCAGCCGTTTAGAAACCGGCTGGCGGCAGCCGGCCAGCCGGCTTTTCCTTAGTATATATCCTACGACAATGTAACTAATGTCTGGGATATTCTTATGTTGTTTCACAGCTTGTAGCTGCCCTTATTCTTAACCAACGCATCTTAGTATATTTTATTCTCGATAGTTGATTGTTTCATTATAATATATAAGATGTAAGTTTAGTGAGAGTGGGAGGAGACGAGCGGGAGAGAGAGACCCGCTGGGGGACGTTGCTTCGCGCGGAGAGTCTAGCTTGGGACGAGCCTGATGTGCCACATGCACTTGTTCGCAACGTTAGGCTTAGTTTCGACTCACGCACGTGGTAGAGGATTTTGACCCGGCAACTGTGTTGAGTGTTGCCAAGCCTGGGATGTATTCTGCATGCCTAGGGCGGGGTCCAGACAGATTCAAGACTCAGAGCTCACCTCACTGTCGTACCCTTCGGACCCCCTTGATATCTATCCCTCTCAACCCCACTTAGAAACTTTCTCTCTTACTTTGTATACCTTCCTTCCACTACTTCACCAATCTATTTAATTATCCCATCCCCTTGATAGACCTTATATCTATTATTGTATTAACGACGAGCTCTCAGATAACTAGATAGGATTTAGGGCCTTATGCAGAGATGTAATTGTTAATGAGACCTAGGAAGCTTTTTGTTGTCTCATATTTGGTGGTTTCATGCTTGCTAGTGTGTTCTTGTGTCAGGTTAGCAGGGGCTAGACCGGAGGGGAAGCTTTTTGCGATCCTTTAAGTAAAGTCTGCTGGTGCGAGTCCTGTGGACCCGCACGACTTTACTAGGATACCCGTGGGCTCTGGAGGTATTTTCTTGTCTGTGTCCCTGTGTGTCTAGTGTTGTGTTGTGTGAGGGTCCTTGCCTAGTCCACTCAGCACTGCGCTAGCACGTCTTGCTTTTGTTTTAGGGTCGCCAGGAGAGAGTCAGATACTTGCGATCTGAGTCTCTCAAGAGAGCACCCTTTCAATTGGAGTAATTTGGCGCACAGACTTGGGAACGTCCCTAGGCTAGAGCAGGTGGCTCAGCCCGGGTATCCGAAGCCTATATCCTTCCAGCTAGACCTCTGCCACCTGGCAGATTAACAGCTAGGGGTTTATTATTTCTGTATGATTGTTATTGTGCCACAGTTTACCGTTTTTGTGAGCATTGTGAGTCAGGGTGTGGCTTAGAGACTGTCCGAGCAGGCTTGCCTGACTAAGAGTGAGAAGCACACCTGTATGTGGTTATGTTGCGAGTTGCTGCCTTTATTAATTATACCTATGCCATTATACACTGTAGGTCCTATCACTAGTATTTATTCCTGCTTATGAGTTGAGAGTTCTCTAAATCTGTAACGTACTTTCTTTGCTAAGCATCAGATCCTACAGTAGCCGCATGCAGTTTAGAACCCCGCATCTTGTCTACCGGTACGATGTTTTGAGGACTGTTTGCTTTCACCTTCTTTCACGCATTAGTTGTATTAATTAACATAACGTTAAATGTACTTTCTTCTAGTTTGTTATTAAATTGTTTCTGCAATTTAATTTTCTATCTTTTCCTTGAAGCTTTAAGTCAACTTAATTATGTGATCTTTTATATAGCCTGCTTGACTATCAGCAGTCTATAGTGCGTGCACCCTGTAACCGAGTCATAGGATACCTTGTTGTCCAGGCAGGACTCTTGACGGTTTCGGGTGGTTTGTTGCCTGGGTTTAAGGAGAAGGGTTGGATCTAGCGTTTTCCGTTGTTGCTTGTTGCCGCATACCTAGTCCAATAGAAAGAGCCCAGTGTTTATATATCCCAGGACGTGACAGTGTGTGTGTGTGTACTTAACACTTACAATACTCCTTCATCTCTGTCTCTTATAGACAAAGATATGAGGAGCAAAACTGAATTATTTTTTACCACCAACTCGGACTGATATGTACACAGTTAAGACTTGTTGTTAAAGGCTGTGTAATGTGTGTGAGATATATATATAGAGAGAGAGAGAGAGAGAGAGAGATAGAGAGAGAGAGAGAGAGAGACATATAGAGTAGATAGATAAGTAACCCCGTTCTTAACATTAATCATCAATTACATAGATCATCAAGATAGATATACCTGTATAAATATATATATATATATATATATTGTTACGGCTGGATCGGCAATACATATTCGGGATTCTTGATCGTAGGACAGAAATGGCTTAAGTGACAACGACACGCTCGATTCCAGTCCCAAATACTATATGCTCCAGACAACAAAAGCACCAACGCCCTACAGAGTTATCGTCTACGGTAACGAGGTACCTTAACTCGGCGAAAGTGTACAACAGGGGTAGGCTATGAGGCTAAACTCCCTCAGACATTTATAGGTTACGTTATTACTAAAGAAATGCAATTCTCAAGAAACTACGTTAATATTAAGCCTCTAATAATGTAGAATAGAAGCAGGCTAAAGGTATGACAGTGAAATGCTAAATGACAAATGTACACGCCTACTTGAAAGCGCGTGCACTACACTAACTGTCCCCTACTAACATGCACTAGCATGTAGCATACAAGATGTTCATGATCCAGTAGATACCTAATAATACACATGGGAGGAACATAAATAGTAGTCACTTATTATAATAATGAATCTATACTTGGAATAACTAAAAGGTTGCAGGCAACAATACTGCGCCGGTAGCCTACTACCGGATAGGCTACTTCGCTTCTCTCACTCTGTCTCCCCTCCGAGTCCGTATGCGCCCTACGCAACAGAACTCCGGACACAGCAGCAAAACGACAGTGCAGTTAATTGATACATGAAAGTATTAATAGTGTTGTCTTGTGTGTATTGTAAAGTGTTATAGATATATACTTAAAGAGAGCTGCAATGCATAGTAAAATAAAGATATATCCCACTCATCATCCCCATGTGTTCTAGCTAGCAGGCCAAGTCACAGGAACAACGAGTCCCAGCACCGAAAGCGAGAACCCAGGAGAAGACTGTAGAGAACACAAGGACAGATAAATTACGTTACTCTACTATACCGGCACTACGAGCGAGCTGTAATCTCGGGTGCTACACTCGCTCCTGGCTCGGTATGCAAATCAAGGCTAAGTCCTCGTCCCTCTACAGACAACTCCTGGGCATGGTCGGGCTCTTACACATGGCACCAGTCTAGTCACAAATGGGATGATGAGCAGGGCATATAACTCGTGAACATGTAGAACGTTCACCAACTATCCTCATCAAGAAGATCGCTGTTCACATTAACCCCTTAAATCTAATACATGTAAATATATGCTTGTCCTAAGAGTAATACGAGAGGTGAGTGCTGAAACTCCTTTAGGACCTCAAGGGAAGGTTATGCATTTAAATAGAGAGAAGAATGAAATGAGTGTAATGTCGTCAGAGAGAAAGAGTGCAACCGTGAGAAGTTGGGAGAGAGAGCAAGGGATGTTAGAATCTCAAAAGTTCTAGGCAACCTGGTCAAGGAACACACAGCCAACCTCCAGGCAGTGTGCTGTACGACAACATGGGCCCAGCCCAGGCAGGCAACAATGGACTACCAACCCTATCGCGCCTAGCTATAAGGGCAAGGCTGCCAACCAGTCCATACGTCTGGCAACCACCCGGCCGACAACGCGGCGCGTTGCTACCCTCTTGCTCTGAAGCCCAACTCACTCTCTCTCTCTGAACTCTCATTGTCTTATCTATCAACTTCTCTATTGATACTACATATTAAATGGAAGGTCTCAACATGGCTTAAAACAAAACCCACCACTGGTTAGCACATGACGAGACCTTTGCAGAGATACAAAGAACATAGTTATAAGTTGTCACACTCAATATACATTGCGGCTGACGGTAGCCAGATCACGGGCGGTACAGTGGAGTACCAAGGAGTACAATCAGGTTGCGTTGCCCAGCACTGGGGTGCGTCACAATATATATATATATATATATATATATATATATATATATATATATATATATATATATATATAGAGAGAGAGAGAGGGAGAGAGAGAGATGAGGGAGATGGAGAGTGAGAGTTTCTTCAGTAAACATTTCAATTTCAGGGGTGCGTCGAGGTAATCACATGAAGAGCCAGGGATAGGAGATGAAGGAGAGAGAGAGAGAGAGAGAGAGAGAGAGAGAGAGAGAGAGAGAGAGAGAGAGAGAGAGAAAGAAGTGATACAACTGAGAAAAGGAGGGGGAGAGAGGGAGACGGTACATACGAATGGCTGACTGAGAAAATGAGGAGAGAGAAAGGTGCAACAAAACAGGTGGGGCACGTAGAGAAAGAGAGAGGTTGGAAGGAGAAGATAACAAGGGAGGACTGTAGGAGGCTTGAGACAGGAGGAGGAAAAGCAAAACAAGAGTGAGAAAGGCAACCCAATGGTGCAAAGGAGTACAAAGGAGTACAAAGGAAATCAAGCAACAACAGGTCTAGTGACCCTTCTAGGCTGGTTGTTCTCCAAAACACTGAGGATCAAGTGTCCAAACAGTGGTTTAGAGTGGGTAAGGGAACATTGGAAAGGGAACTACTTCCCTGGAACTAATGTCCATGGCAGGATTAGGAAGTTAGTAGGGGACATAGGGGTTAGTAACTGAGGGAGGGGGGTCATATAATTATAGTTATTCATTTACAAACGCAGTCAGTCGCGAGTTTGATGCAAGATATTTGTGTGTGTGTTACTCAGTTACTCAGTTGTTTGTCAAGGAGAATCCACGCAATGCGAGCTAAGCTCATTATTATTGCGCCTCCTTAACTGGGAATGTATTGCGTGAAATGCATGTTAAGTGTTTTATGTACTGTTGGAATGGCTGTGGATGTGTGTGTAGTCTGTATTTAGCCAATTGGCGACATCGGAAACGAAGACTTAGGGTGGATCTGTATGGTACCATTCTCACTATAGACGGTACCGTCTCGCCCGAAGGCTTAGGTAGCCATCAGCTTAGGTGAACCATATGATACCCATCTCGCCTTGTACCATTTTTGCCAACCCCAGAGGGGACGTCACAACGTCGTCCACTTATTCCTGGTACCTATTTACAGCTAGGTGAACTGAGGCTAACACATGAAAGGAGACAAGCCCAATTTGTCTCCGCCCGGCCGGGGATTGAACCCCCGACCCCTCGTGTGTGAGACGAGAGCTCTACCTACTAGGCTACGGGCTGTGTGTACTTACTCTAGTTGTACTTACTCTAGTTGTATTGCGGGAGTGAGCATGCTCGTTATTTCCCGCCTCCAATATGTGTACTGTAGGTGTTATATGTATCGTTGGAATGGCTGTGGATGTGTGTGTAGTCTGTATTTTTAGCCAATTGGCGACATCGGAAACGAAGGCTTAGGGTGGATCTGTATGGTACCATTCTCACTATAGACGGTACCGTCTCCCCCGAAGGCTTAGGTAGCCATCAGCTTAGGTGAACCATATGATACCCATCTCGCCTTGTACCATTTTTGCCAACCCCAGATGGGACGTCACAACGTCGTCCACTTATTCCAGGTACCTATTTACAGCTAGGTGAACTGAGGCTAACACATGAAAGGAGACAAGCCCAATTTGTCTCCGCCCGGCCGGGGGATTGAACCCCCGACCCCTCGTGTGTGAGACAAGAGCTCTACCTACTAGGCTACGGGCTGTGTGTGTGTGTGTGTGTGTGTGTGTGTGTGTGTGTATGTATAAGTCTCTGTGTGTGTGGGTGTGTGTGTGTGTGTTTATGAGTATGTGTGTGTGGGTGTGTTTATGTGTGTGTGTGCGAGTGTGTTTATGTGTATGTGTATGTGTATATGTGAGTGTGCGGGTGGGTGTGTGTGTGTGTTATTGTGTACAGATAAATGTGTAAATTTTTTGGTAGAGAAATGTTCCTGCCTAAAGGCCATGAATGGTCTTAAAATTGACACCAATGAGGCGAATGGTCTTTAAATCGCCAAACTAATGAGGCGATCGTCTTAAATTTCAAAACTAATCGGGCTAATCATGAGGGAGAAGGTAGCTCCAGAAAAAAAACGCCCTTGACCCTACCTATATAACTTCTTCCACTCTCCCAGTCCCCCCCCCCCTCGTCCCTTTCTACCACGCACACACACACACCCACACATTTACAAACACACTCCCACCCACACACACACACTCGCTCTCCCCCCCACACACACACCTCATAACTCACACCAGCTGGCCTCTCAGTAATTTACACACTCGGCTCACACTTTTACACCACCTCATAATTCCACCCACACGCTAACTTACTGGGGTGGGGGTGGGGTGAGCTACAGCGAGCGAAAGAGAGCATTAGTATATCGACCAATAAATGAACCCTTCCCCCTTGATATAAGTGGTCCCTTTGAGATTCCACCGCAATTAAGCACAAGCACTGTTACCTCCACCGTAAGCTGACCCCTTCATTACCAGGCCTTAGATAGATAGATAGATAGATAGATGATTGAGAGAGTGAGAGTGAGAACGGAGATATGGATAGGCGACGAGCAGGGAGGTTTTAGGAAGGGAAGAGGATGTGTAGATCAAATTTTTACCCTGAATTGTGTTGTGGAGAAATATCTGGAGAAGAAACAAAAGGTGTATGTTGCCTTTATGGACTTGGAGAAGGCCTATGACAGAGTGGATAGAGAAGGTTTGTGGAAAGTACTTAGAATATACAGAGTAGATGGCAAGTTGCTGAAAGCAGTGAAGAGCATGTATGAGGGTTCAAAGGCGGCAGTACGTGTGGAGAGTAAGCAGAGCGAGTTCTTTGACCTGAATGTTGGTTTGAAACAGGGGTGTGTGATGTCCCCGTGGTTGTTTACTGTATATATGGATGGAATCATGAAAGAAATACTATCAATAGCAGTGGATGTTGGTGTATCGATGAAAAGGGAGGGAATTGAGTGGAAGCTACCAATACTGCTGTTTGCGGATGATACAGTTCTGATAAGTGATAATGAATGGGAGTTGCAGGGTCTGGTAAATGAGTTTGGAACAGTGTGCGAAAAACGGAATTTGAAGGTAAATGCGGGGAAGAGCAAGGTTATGGTCTTCGAAAAGGGTGAAGTCACAGAGTGTGAGGTGAAGTTGAACGGTCAGGCTATGGAGATCGTCAAATCTTTTAAGTATCTGGGCAGTGTGTTGAGTAAAGATGGGACTATGGAAGAAGAAGTGCGGGAGAGGGTACAACAGGGGAAGAGGGTTGTAGGAACACTGAAAGCAGTAACAAGAAATAGGGTGGTCAGTATGGAAGTGAAGAAGTCCTTGCATGACAGTGTGGTAATCCCGACACTGACTTACGGAAGCGAAGCATGGACGTTGGTTGAGAGACTCCGACCAAGAGTGAGATCAGTGGAAATTAATTACCTAAGAAGTGTGTGCGTAGTTACATGGAGGGATAGACAGACTTATGAGGAAGTAAGAAGGAGGTGTGGTGTGGAGGTAGATGTGCTGGAAAGTGTGAAAAGGAACAACTTGAGATGGTTCGGCCATATGGAACGTAAGGAAAGCGAGAGAATGACTAAGAGGGTGTACGAGAGTGAGGTGGAGGGGCAGAGAGGGAGAAGTAGACTGAAAGAGAGGTGGAAGGATGGAGTGAGGAAGTATATGAACGAAGGCGGTGCTGGTTGGGGGGAGGGGCGTCGACTGACCGGGGACAGAGGTGCATGGGGGCGGTTCGTTCGTGGCCACTCCTTCGGGGATCACGGCGTCAGTCAATAGATAGATAGATAGATAGATAGATAGATAGATATAAGTAAGAAGATATGGCTACCCCCAAAATGGGGATTGGGCCTGAGCGTATAGATAGATAGATAGAAGAAGATATGTAAGAAGATAGATAGATATACATGGATAGATGGACAGATATATATATATATATATATATATATATATATATAAAGAGAGAGAGAGAGAGAGAGAGAGAGAGAGAGAGAGAGAGAGAGAGAGAGAGAGAGAGAGAGAGAGAGAGAGAGAGAGAGAGAGAGATACATAAGACAGATAAGAGACAGTAGATAGATAAACAGGAAGGATCTGTGTAGGAATAAAACGGGTAAAGACTATATATAATTCCCACTTCTCTCTCTCTCTCCTCTCTATCCAATCTCTTTAATTCCAATCTCCATCGATATCTCTCAGACACTGCTTCTTGCAACTCGGCATTTCTAAGGATTATATTATGACCTATCGAAATTCCAATCACCATACGCCCCCCCCCCCCCCCTCTCTCTCTCTCTTTAGTTACCAAGAGTTTTCAGTTTCCTCAGCCACCACCACCACCACACTCTACAACACGAGCTTCTTTGCTTCTGGACTTCACAAATCTTTAGGTTTTATGACAACTTTAGTTTCCCTCCCTCCTGGCTTACTCTTGCTTTTGCTCGCTCTAGCTTTCTCTCCCTCTCACTTGTTCTCGCTCCCTCGCTCGCTCGCTCATTCGCTAGCTCTCTCCCTCTCTCTCTCTCTCTCTCTTGCTTTCTTTCGCTCTCGCTTTCACTAGCTCTCGCTTTCGCTTTCGCTCGCTCTCGCTTTCTCTCGCTCCCGCTTTCACTAGCTCTCGCTTTCACTAGCTCTCGCTTTCACTAGCTCTCGCTTTCTCTTGCTCTCGCTTTCACTCGCTCTCGCTTTCACTCGCGATTTCTCTCGCTCTCGCTTTCACTCGCTCTCGCTCTCGATTTCTCTCACTCTCGCTTTCACTAGCTCTCACTTTCACTAGCTCTCACTTTCACTAGCTCTCACTTTCACTAGCTCTCGCTTTCGATTGTTCTTGTTTTTTATTGCTCTTGCTCTTTCTCTCTCTCCCTCTCTCTCTCTCGTCTCAAGTATCCTTCTTCTTGCTTATGATATACTAAAGCAGGCGTCACACCATGCCGATTTGAGCCACGACTGACCACGACCTTGAGTCGTGGTCAGGAGTGCCGACCTTCGGCGGAGAGCTTAAGGATTTGGGGGGGGTGAGTTTTGGAAGGGACGCAGTATGGATGGCCACGCCGCCTGACGGCGACCTGACGGGGTAGAGCGGCGCCCATGCCGGACTGAATGTGAGTTTTAGGTCGCCGCTGGAGTGCCGATCTGCGGCGTAGTGCGTCGACAACGACCCGACGAACGGCGTCGACAGGAGTTAGGGCGGCGTCAATATTCATTACTGTGCCGATGAGCGGCGACCCCTTCAGTATGGACGGTGACCCCGGCCCGCATGACCCCGAACGAAGGCGACCGAACTCAAGGTGTGGTATATAAAAGGTATACCAAAGGGTGGGCCTCATCAGTATACCTTCAGCCACCGTAACGGTTGCACGCAGCCATGTTCACCACAGTCCCCAGGAACCCGATACGACATCTACGCTTACTCCAGGTTCAGTTAAATCTGGAAAATTACTACCTACTGACAAATATAGCCATCTGCAAGCTGCTGTTGAGGAAAAGTAGGAGGGAGAATAGAACCCCTCGCATGTGGGTCCGGAACTGGCTTCTCCGTAGGAAAACCTTTGGTATTTATGAGCAGCTACTGAAGGAACTCGCCCAGGAGGATGGGCCAGCCTACAGAAACTACCTGCGGATGGATGTTGCAGTCTTCCGGGAGGTACTAGGACGTGTGGCGCACCGCATTGAAAAGAACGATACTTTTTACCGGAAGGCACTCGACCCTGGCCTACGACTAGCCATAACACTGCGGTTCCTGGCAACCGGTGACAGCTATGAGCCTCATGTACAGCTTCAGAGTGGCACACAACACAATATCAAACGTTGTGTATGAGACATGTGAGGCACTCATAGCTGAGTATATGGACGAGATGATGCCCTGCCCCAACACACCGGAGGAATGGAAGGCAGTGGCAAACACGTTCTCCCAACGATGGAACTTCCACCACACCATTGGTGCACTTGATGGCAAGCACATTGCAATGCAGTGTCCCGCCAAAGGTGGTTCCTTGTGGTACAACTATAAGGGGTTCCACTCCGTTGTGTTGCTGGCACTCGTCGACGCTGACTACCGCTTCTTGTACGTCGATGTTGGGGCATCAGGGGGTGGCTCAGATGCAGGGATATTTGGCAGGACACCGCTTCATGCTGCCCTTGAACAGAAAACTCTTGGCCTACCAGACCCTGAACTTCTACCCGGCACTGGCGTGCCACTACCCTACTTCATCGTCGGGGACGATGCATTCCCCCTTCGGAGCTGGCTGATGAAGCCCTATCCACAAAGGAACCTCTCCCGGGACAACCGCCTCTTCAACTACCGTCTATCAAGGGCTCGTCGGATTGTGGAGAACGCCTTTGGGATCCTAGCAAGCAGGTAAGAGTGGTTCCTATTTATGTATATATTTATTTATTTATTTATTGAAATGAGTTAAGATTTATTTGTTAAACAAATAATACTTGTGTATTAATATATCGTTTGATTAATTTGTTATTTATGTATGTTATTTTTTATTCATTTATTTCATTATTTATTTTATTTATGTATTTTAATTTAGTATTGGGTATTTGTTGGTTTTATTAATATAACTCATATTATATGTTGATATATAGTAATAATTTATTTATTATTAATTTGTGTAATTCTTTATATATTTTGTATCTCCTTATTTCATTTAATTTTATTTTATTATTATTATTAATTTAATTATGTATTTAATGGGGTTATTTGTTCTTTTTTCTGTAATTAATATACCTATTCTTATATTTTGATGGTTATTGATAATATATTTATTATTTAATTATTTAATTATGTCGTTTATTTATATATTGACAGATTCAGGTGTCTATTGACCACCATGGCCATACAACCCAAGAGGGTGGAGAGTATTGTGTTGGCCTGCTGTTGCCTGCACAACCTTCTTCGCCAACGTACACCTGGAATTCCCTCCACCCTCATTGATACTGAGGACCCAGTGACACACCTGGTCACAGATGGTTCGTGGAGGGTGGGTCAGCAGATGGCAGATATCCAGTCTCTCGCTGGAAACCAAATCACAAGGCTCGCCAAGGAACAGAGGGACATCCTCAGGGGGTACTATACTTCCCAAGCTGGTATGGTATCATGGCAAAACGACATGGTATAGAAGGTAAGATATATACACAGTTCTAAAATACTGATTTTATTATTCACTATTTACATGTTAGTTTGGTGAGGATGCTCTCCAGGAATTGGCTGGTGCCAGGTGAGTTGCCTGAGAAGGGTAGCGGTGTTGAGGGGCTGGGGAGGTTCAGGAGGTGGCCAGCTGGTGGAGCATGACCGGGTGTGCCTGGGATGGGTGGGTTGCAACCCAAGCTGGGGCCAGGTGTGCTCCACATGGACTCTTGATGGTGGCCGTAGTTTGTCCTACCCTGATACCCCTGGTCATGATGGCTGGAGTGGCCTTTCTGGGGGGTGCACTCCCTGGCCGGGCGGTGTGCCATTTGCTGTGGTGGTGGGGGAGGACGGCACAACAAAGCCTGCTCCTCCTGGTGCTGGATCTTGCGGGTCTCACCTTTGAAGTGCCGTATTACCTTGATGAGGGCGCCATCCATGTCTTCAAGGAGGGAGGGGTGCACATCAGATCCAAGATTGGTCAGGTAATCAAACAATGATTGGACCTCGACCTCACGCTTTGTCTGATGACGCAGCCGGGTCTTGATCATGGCCTGCATTTCCTCATTGCCACTGGACCTGTCCTGAAGCTGAAAAGTGGTTACCAATAATTAGTATGTTACATGATATGTTGTTTATTATTGATGTGGTCTGACAGGCACTCGGTAATGTATTGTATGATTTATATACCCACGATGCTGCACCACGAAGACAGTTATGTAATAATATTGAATGGTTTTCATCAATCTTAAATATGTACAAAATAACTAACAACATTACATAATAAATATGATATTAACACCACATAATGACAACAAAGGACATTAAACAGATTATAAACCACACACTACAAACATTTGGATTGGGCATGACTATATAATAATAATAATAATAATAATAAATAATATGCATGATTCGTTACCTTTCGAAGTAGTGTGTCAACATCGTCGACTTGAGGGCTCGTGCGACGTTTCCGTTTGCCGACGGCACCTGGCCTCGTGGGAACTTTGGCAGTGCTGTCGACCACTGTCACCTCATCATCCTCTTCCTCCTCCTGTTCCTCCTCCACGCTGCCACCGCTGGGAGGACGAGGGGCGATACCACACTGAAATTGTCAATTATTAGTATTGATTTGTACTATTATAAACATATATATATATATACCGGTATATATATATATATTATATGGCTTGTTTCATTCATCCACTGCATGAATAATGTATGCATAAAAAATGATTTACGTTATTTATACATATATATATATAACATATTCAATAACTAAATAAAGTGATACAATAATGAAATAAAGAAAGTCATCAATCAAAAAATACATACATATATAATAAATAAAGTATAAATAATGACTAAATACCTTATATAAATCAATATAGCAATATTAATCTAAGTACATGAATAAATTAATTACAAAATATATATATAAAGATATTAAATTAATAAGTAAATCAATACAATAATGAAATCACGAAAGGAATAACAAACGGCAGATACCACAACCAGGTCAGGTCAGAAACCTGTGGTATGCACAACGAGTCTCCACAAACATAATTAATTTGTCCACACGTGGCTGGTCAGTGTCAAACACTTTTAAATAATCGAGACATGCAAAACTAATTAAAACAAAATTTACCTGGCTATTTTGACGACCACTCTGCCGCACGATGTGGTCCTTGAGAAAGCCAAACGTGGCGATAATCCACTTATCCCGTTCCGTGTGTCGGGGTGGGGCCTGTCCACTCTTGGTCTCTGTAATGCGGCCATAACGAGTCCGCATTCCCTCTAGGAAGCCCTTCACTTGCATCCCTGTGAGGTGGAGAGATATATACAGTAATAATATATACAGACATATATGTACCATGATAGGGTACCATGCATCACATATTCACATTATGTAGTGATATTTTATGTCTCGGTGAACACACTATTCATTGCACCACGAACAATTGTACCAAATAACAACCATATTATAATATTATTATTATTATGATTATTGTTCAAATACTATAATAATGATATAATATAATAATATCATAATACAAATTAGCATATTTCAAATTAACACACATATCAACGTGACATTCATAGGTATATGGTATACGAGATAAATGATGGTTCGTTCACTTTCACTTTCAGCATCCTTGGGGTTACATTTATGTGCACATGTTCTCCAACTTTCATGCACTCATGTGCATTTCATTGATTTGCTTGTAATACTCGAATCATCATCGCTCTCCTCAACCATTATTAATAAACACATTATGGGCTCTACACTCACCTGTAACAGGGGGTTCCATGGACTTGCCCTTGGTCTCGAAGAGGGAAGCTTTGAGGGCGGTGTCCTTGAAATCCTTACGTCCCTTGGCGAATAAAACGGGGTGACGCTCATACCAGTCGGCCAAGTCAAGCTCCTGCTCGTCACTATACACCACTTTAATGATGTGTCGACGGCGGCCTGGCTTTGAGGACTCCTGTTCCACCTCAATCTCATCGTCAGGGGCATCATTGGGCGGTGAGTCGGTGGCAGGGAGGGCAGGGGCGGCCGCTTGTGGCTCCTCGTGTTCACCACCTACACCAGGTTCAACCGCCGTGTCTTCCTCATTCATGTTTCCATGGTTGCTCTCATCCTCACTGCTGGATGCGCTCGACTGGTGCATGAGCTTGTTCATCGTCTTCTTGGTTCTCTGACGTGGCATGGTGGTGAGGAACGAGTTGATGGTGGCTGGTGGGAGCGACGAAAATAAGGACAGTGTGTTGGCGCGCGGTGCTGTTGGTGGCGAGTGGGAAACATAGGGCGGTGCATGGCGGCGCGTTGTTTTTATAGGGGTTGGCGGCCACGTCACACAGTCTGCGCTGGTGCCACGTGCGACGTTGCCACATCGCCGCGCTACAGGAGGGGGTCCCCGCATGGCGGCGCATAACGGGGACCCCGGTATGATTTTACGCCGCTTGGAGGGGATGGCCGCCAACCATCGCCGCCTATGACGCCGTTTGACGGCGACCACCCCCTCGGGAGTACATAATCCAGGACCGTTAGGGCATCGTTGGGTCGCCGCAAGCAGCCGCTGATCCCCGCAGGTTGTTATGGTGACGCCGCCTGACGCAGACCTCATTTATGGTGCCGTGTGCCGCCGCACTGACGCCTACCGTTTCCCGTCAAGCGTCGTCAATCGCCGTCAAGCGCCGCCAAGCGCCGTCACACGCCATCAGCCTCCAGTCCCCTTCCCGTCCCATTTTTATGACCTCACTCCACGCCGACTTGATTTCAAATTTTTCGCTTGTAGAACTTTTGAGGGGGTATGTGAAGACCAATCCCGACCTGTTTGTTAGGTTGGCGACGGCCCCATGATGCGCGGGCTTGAACTGCCGGACCCAATATACTACACAGCTGCATATTGCATATATTGTTTAGTTCTCTAGTATACTAGTTTATATATCACATTAAAAACAATTCTAAAATACACATGTGGGGCATCTTGTATATACAGTATATAATTTATTATTATTTATATTTTGTGTCAATGCGGTATATGTATAGTGTATAATATACAGTATCTATACACACATTATTGTGCCAATATAATAAATAATAAATATACTAAGTGTGACAATGAATGATACCATTATACCAGTTTGCTATATAATTTCCATATATAAATAACTCCAAGAACATCTCGAACTGTCTTTAATCTCTTCCTTCAGTTGTAATCACTTAAATTCCCTCCTGGTTATATCTTTGGTGCACGCTGCTGCGGCCTTCTCAGCCTCATTCATTCAATCTCAGAAAACAATCATTTAAAATAGATGTGCAGGAACTCGTCAATATCCGTCCTTTTTTTCTGTGAGTTTGTGTGTGTGTGTGTGTGTGTGTGTTATTTTGTGTATGTTTTTGTTTTTTTGGCATACTTACCCATTAGGAGTAATTTATTAATGTAAATTAGACTGCATTGAAATATTTCTATGGATTTTCAGTTATTGTATGCATAAATAAGTTCACAAGCTGGCATAGTTGTAAAATGAAGAAAATATGAGTTTCAAGAGTTCTATGAGCCACTAAAATATCCGTGTGTGTGCGTGTGTGTGCGTGTGTGTGCATGTATGTGTGTGTGTGTGTGTGTGTGTATGTGTGTGTGTGTGTGTGTGTGTGTGTGTGTGTGTGTGTGTGTGTGTGTGTGTGTGTTTAAATATACTCATCGTTATCCAAAACCTTCCAGTACAAACCATTATTTTTTTGCTTTCCTTTCAAATTTCCCGTTCACATAACCATTGTGCTTTCCACTCTCCCAGCATCGTTTGTTTACTTTTTACTGGGCGTTCTATAAATCCTATACATTGCTCTCTCTCTCTCTCTCTCTCTCGCGCGCTCTCTCTCTCTCTCTCTCTCCCTCTCTCTTGCACACAAACACACACACACATTTTGCTTAATTAATATTTGCCATTATCTATCAATGTATTTTAATGTATCCCCTCAGCTGACAAAAACGCCGTCCCAGACTTCCTTAAAAAAAACCCACACAAAACAAAACAAAAGTCCCTCCCAGACCTCCTTCAAGCTAAAATTGTAGATTGATCGATAAAGAAATTTTAAAGATAAAGAAGTTACAGGCCCGCTATCGCTAGCCCCGTAAACATCTAAACATCGACACCTGAATGGGATGAAGCGGCATATTATCGTCAAACTAATGAGGTAAAGTGTCTTACGTCTCCAAAGTAATGGAACGTAACAGGGGCGTTAAAAAAAAAAAAAAAAAAAAAAAATCGGACAAAATACGGTAAACATTTACAGGTGTCTAGTCATTATGTTCCATACACATTTTGATATGTAATGTATACATATATATATACATACTGTATATATATATATATATATATATTCATTTGCTTGTTTATGTGTTCATTTAGGAAGAACTGGTGTTAGTTGAGAGCGCAGCCATTTTTCACACGACTGCCAACTGTTTTATAAATGGAGGTTTTATTCTCTGTTGGTGAATTATTTACGAGCATCATTCACGGTTTATTATTAGAATGATCCGGTTATAGTGCGTGTGAGGGGGGGGGGGGGGGAGGGGGTATGAATGTGTGTGTGGGTGTGTGTGTATGTGTGTGCCTGTATTTCTGTTTGTGTGTGTGTGCTTGTATTTCTGTGTGTGTGTGTGTGTGTCAGGGTATGTATGTGCGTGAGTGCCTGTGGTTCTGTATGTATGGGTGTGTGTGTGTCAGTGTCTGAATGTGCGTGTGTGCCTGAGTTTTCGTATGTATATATATTTCATATATATATATATATATATATATATATATATATATATATATATATATATATATATATATATATATATATATATATATATATATATGTTATGTCGGGCTATAATATTTACAGCTCATGATATAGTCTTTACTAAAATCCAGATCTGGACTTATAAACCGAAAATAACTCAACAGGGTCAAATCTAACACAGTCTTACCCTCACAAATAAGTATTCAATTAGGTACTACAGTACTCAATAACAACACGCATAACAATTACTAGCAGGGGTACCCGGCGTTGCCCGGGTTTAAATTCTACTACCATAATCACCATCATCAATCACTACTACCTCAATCATCACAATACTACTACTACCATAATCACCGGCCTCGACCTCCCTGTGCCTCATTAAACGGCGACCTCGATTTAGGCCGCTAAATGACCTCCGATTTTGGATCTGACATTATCCGTACCCCCATTTTGGGGGGCTTCGAACAACTTTTGTTCCATACACCTTTTCGATCGGAGGCCTCCTTCTGCCCCAAATGGCCATTTTCTTCAAACAAAAATTCAATTTCGGCCTCGAAACAACCTCCGATCGTGGCCTCGCCCCCTCTATGACCTGACCCAGGTCAATTGACACCCACATGCAAAGTTTCAGCTCCTCAGGTCCAAAACTGCGGCCGCCTATTAAGAACACACAGACAAACAGACACACAAACTGATTTAATAATATAGATAACTAGCAGGGGTACCCGGCGTTGCCCGGGCAATCACCATAATCACCATCACTACTACCACCACTACTACTACCATAATCACCATCATCAATACTACCATAATCACCGGCCTCGACCTCCCTGTGCCTCATTAAACGGCGACCTCGATTTCGGCCGCTAAATGACCTCCGATATTGGATCTGACCTCATCCGTTCCCCCATTTTGGGGGGCTGCGAACAACTTTCGTTCCATACAACTTTTCGATCGGAGGCCTCCTTCTGCCCAAACGGTAATTTTTTCAAAAATTTTTTTTTTATTTTTTTCAATTTCGGCCTCGAAACGACCTCCGATCGTGGCCCCGTCCCTCTATAACCTGACCCAGGTCAATTGACACCCACATGCAAAGTTTCAGCTCCCCAGGTCCAAAACTGCGGCCGCCTATAAAGAACACACAGACAGACAGACAGACAGACAGACAATCAAAAATATTATATAGACACCTGTTTATTCAATTAGATCTAATACCTGAAAATCAGATTGTAGCTTCACCTAGATAATTATTGGAACTATCAGGCAAGGATTACCAGGCATATAAATGGTAGATCATGAATGGGGAGCAATCGCTCTTCAACTGAGGTTATAACCAGGTGAATAATCTGCAACTAAATAATACACGTAACTAATAGAATCAACCCTTAATAATAATCGTGATGTGAGTCGAGTGTCTTCCGTGAATAAAACAACAGTGAAAGCACTAGAACACAATCTCAACTAAGAGAGGCAGGGAGAGTTGAGAGAGTAAATAATAACTCAGGAAGGGAGGCTGAGTCACACGACTGGTAGTGGCGAGCCGGCTAGGTAGGCGCTGTATTCTCAAGTGACCTTCCTACATAAATTGTGGAGGTCAGGTCACCTACTGGACTGCGGTGGCTAAAATTAATCTCAAAGTTAATGCAACTAGAATGGTAATTCAAATAATGTTACTCTGAAATTGGGGGCAAGAGATGGTTTCATTTATTTTACAAAAGATTAAGTGGGTGGACTAAATTATGTAATTTCTAATGAATACCTTATATTCACGTCAACGATCGTATGTAAGAATAACGAAACGAGCTGAGGAATTCAGATATAAATTGAATATATAAATAGGAATGGAATACAGAAGGATATCTATTATTTGGATTTAAGAACAGATTATAATTGACTAAATGAGCTTAGAAAATGAATGCTCTGAAACTATCAAGGAATGACAGAGTAATTAATATTTAATTCAATATTAATTATGAATAGAAGGTGGCATACACGACGAAGTTGTACTAAGGTAATACTCAAAATAGTATACCCAAGAGGCCTGAACGAGTTAACAGGGAGGTGGCGCACACAACGAAGTTGTACTTAGGGAACACTCAAAATAGTATTACCAAGACGTCTGAACGAGTTAACAGAGCTTTAATATAAACATACACCAACATACGGGGTGTAGGGTAAGTGATGTTGAACTAAGTAACAGAATCTATGCAATGCTGGAATTCCCAAGCATGAAGAATCAGAATTACTTACATCAGTAATCAAATGAACGTAAATACTAATTCATTAAATAATTACAATGGAGTTAAAGTAAGTGAGTGAAAATGGGGGAACTCGGGACACAAATGTGTTGATAGAATAACAACACTTCTCAATGAGGATACTGGGGTAAATTAATTATTTAATTGGGCATAGGTTCAAGGTAATCAGTGATGACTCAAGAAGGGCAATTACACACGAAATACACGTCGACCTCAACTTGCAAAATACACAACAGAATACATATATTAGGAAAATCTGTGAGTGTGCAAGGTAAGTTAATTAAAACATATGTATAAAACGCATGCGTAGGACGTTCTAGAGAAAATATAATAATTATGAACACTATGTCTTAAACACAGACCTTAACTAAGTCTGTATATAATGATTCTGAAAGATGAATACAATACGTAATTAAAGGTCTTGGGCATAGATTTCAGAGTTAATTAACACAACACAATTCACATATTTTAACCTATACCTCAACAACAATAACACAACGAAAAGACACACAGAACTTTAGGGAATGTTTGGAGGGCTGGTGAAGAGAGTGCAGGGCTGGCCAACGTAGAACGTAGGTCCTAGGGGCAGCTCTTCTAGGGGCAGGGTGTCCTCGGGCAGCATATTCGGGGGCAAGGCGTCCTCGGGCAGCACTTCCGGGGTATAAGGCGTCCTCGGGCAGCACTTCAGGCTCCAGGCTTCAGGAAGGTGGGGTGTCCCTCCGACAGGACGCCAGGAGGCACTTCAGGATCGCATACTCTCCGGGCAGGGCAGGGGCAGGCTGATGCAAACCAACACTTTTAATTAGCTACTCTGACCCCGAAGGTTTTAGAATAGTATTGAGGTGTGGTTGCATACTTTTCCACAATTTACCTGAGAAAATGTGCGGCTTTTACCTTGAGTCCCATTTACAGGTGTTGAACATCAGAGGGGTATTGTGAAATGGTTGTGATGAAGTTGTGAGGTAAATACTTATCGTAGGTATACCTAGTGGTAGTTTACATGGATGCATAATTATGTGCTAGGTAGCTTATTAATTACTTAAAACCTAGTTACTTAGTCTAATAAGGTAGAAATGGGATGTGGATGGACTTGTCCACGAACTACATTCTTAAACAAACATTGATATAGCTCGCTTAATAGTTGCTCTTGGTCGAGGTTTATTGGATCTCCCGATCCGCCACAATGTGTCCTCTCGTTTATATCCATTCCTGACGGTAGATTCCAGGCCGTTGATGTTTTATTTGCATAACCACTTTTCCTTCGTGTCCTCCATATCCGGGAGCTGAGTACATGTAGCCCGTGCCGGTATCGGGCTGCGAGGGGGCGTGACCCAAGCAGGTGGCTAATGAGTTTGGGTGACCTCCCATACCTTTGTCTCGTCGTAGAAAACGGTGAAACAGGGGTCGCTTGGGTATTTGTCCAGGGCTAGAGCATGAGAGAATTTGGGTGTCTCTGCTATTTTCTTGCCTTGATTATGGGGTCTTGGAGTTGCAGACTGGCTATTCTGTAGATGTAATTTGGGTGGCTCATCTTCAGACCCGTCATCTCACCACCTTCTTCGTAGAAAAAGTTGCGACCCCGCGATTTAATAATATAGAATCTGGTGGTGGGTGAGTTGATGACAGGTGTTAAACTTTGTTGAGTGAGCATCCAAAGTGTGGTAGGGACATCTGCCTTGGATAGGGTGTCCATGCTGATGTTTATTTGCCAGTCTTCTGTTTTTGCGGAAGGTGACGCCGTTTATCTTTATGGCTGGCTGTTGTGCTGTAGAAGGCGGTGTAGGAGGGGAGGTGGCGGGAGCTAGTCTGCCCGCTGTCGTTAGTGAAAGGGTAGTGATGAGAGCTGGGGTGGTAGTACCAGGTAGAGTTGACCTCGTTCTAACAGGGGTGGTCTGGAGTGTAGCTGGCAGGGTAGGTTGGGGGTGGTCCCGCCGTTGAGGGGAGCACCATAGGACGACCAGATCTTGTACATGAGGTTAGACCAAGTATTAGAGAGGGTTTGGAGACACATGGTAATGGGGAGGGGGAGGAAGCTGAGCTAGATGATAGAGGTGGCCTATTTACTTTGTTGGGGGTTGGCCGAATTAGAGCTCAGAGATGGTGGGTTCTGTGGATCCTAAATTGTGTTATTAGTTGCAGGCAAAATGTCACTCAGATTGGGATCAGCAAGCAACACATTATTCTCATTAATAGGCTGAAATCTACGTACATGCCTGTTACGATACGTGTGTGACTCACCAAAACAGTTGACGGTAACCTGATAACAGTTTGGTACAAGTACATACACCAATTGAATACCAGAAAACAAAACTTAAAATAAGAACACTCGTGTTGATAGCCGTATTGAGACACCGCTGCCATCAGTGTTATGTCGGGCTATAACATTTACAACTCGTGATATAGTCTTTACTAAAATCCAGATCTGGATTTATAGACCGTAAATAACTCAACAGGTTCAAATCTAACACAGTCTTACCCTCACAAATAAGTATTCAATTAGGTGCTACAGTAACAACACACATAACAATTATAAAACCTGTTTATTCAATTAGATCTAATACCTGAAAATCAGATTGTAGCTTCACCTAGATAATTATTGGAACTATCAGGCAAGGATTACCAGGCATATAAATGGTAGATCATGAAGGGGAGCAATCGCTCTTCAACTGAGGTTATAACCAGGTGAATAATCTGCAACTAAATAATACACGTAACTTATAGAATCAACCCTTAATAATAATCGTGATGTGAGTCGAGTGTCTTCCGTGAATAAAACAACAGTGAAAGCACTAGAACACAATCTCAACTAAGAGAGGCAGGGAGAGTTGAGAGAGTAAATAATAACTCAGGAAGGGAGGCTGAGTCACACGACTGGTAGTGGCGAGCCGGCTAGGTAGGCGCTGTATTCTCAAGTGACCTTCCTACATAAATTGTGGAGGTCAGGTCACCTACTGGACTGCGGTGGCTGAAATTAATCTCAAAGTTAATGCAACTAGAATGGTAATTCAAATAATGTTACTCTGAAATTGGGGGCAAGAGATGATTTCATTTATTTTACAAAAGATTAAGTGGGTGGACTAAATTATGTAATTTCTAATGAATATCTTATATTCATGTCAACGATCGTATGTAAGAATAACGAAACGAGCCGAGAAATTCAGATATAAATTGAATATATAATTACGAATGTAATACAGAAGGATATCTATTAATTGGATTTAAGAACACATTATAATTGACTAAATGAGCTTAGACAATGAAAGCTCTGAAACTATCAAGGAATGACAGAGTAATTAATAATTAATTCAATATTAATTATGAATAGAAGGTGGCGTACACGACGAAGTTGTACTAAGGTATATAATACTCAAAATAGTATACCCAAGAGGCCTGATCGAGTTAACAGGGAGGTGGCGCACACGACAAAGTTGTACTAAGGTAACACTCAAAATAGTATTACCAAGACGTCTGAACGAGTTAACAGAGTCTTAATATAAACATACACCAAAATACGGGGTGTAGGGTAAGTGATGTTGAACTAAGTAACAGAATCTATGCAATGCTGGATTCCCAAGCATGAAGAATAAGAATTACTTACATCAGTAATCAAATGAACGTAAATACTAATTCATTAAATAATTACAATGGAGTTAAAGTAAGAGTAAAAATGGGGGAACTCGGGAAATAAATGTGTTGATAGAATAACAACACTTCTCAATGAGGATACTGGGGTAAATTAATTATTAAATTGGGAGTAGGTTCTAGGTAATCAGTGATGACTCAAGAAGGGTAATTACACACGATATACACGTCGACCTTAACTTGCAAAATACACAACAGAATACATGTATTAGGAAAATCTGTGAGTGTGCAAGGTCAGTTGATTAAAACAAATGTATATAACGCATGCTTAGGACGTTCTAGAGAAATTAAATTAATTATGAATGCTAGGTCTTAAACACAGACCTTAACTAAGTCTGTATATAATGATTCTGAAGGATGAATATAATACGTAATTAAAGATCTTGGGCACAGATCTCAGAGTTAATGAACACAACACGATTCACATACTTTAACCTATACCTCAACAACAATAACACAACGAAAAGACACACAGAACTTTAGGGAATGTTTGGAGGGCTGGTGAAGAGAGTGCAGGGCTGGCCAACGCAGATCGTAGGTCCTAGGGGCAGCTCTTCTAGGGGCAGGGTGTCCTCGGGCAGCACTTCCGGGCGCAGGGCATCCTCGGGCAGCACTTTCGGGGTATAAGGCATCCTCGGGCAGCACTTCAGGCTCCAGGCTTCAGGAAGGTGGGGTGTCCCTCCGACAGGACCCCAGGGGTCATTTCAGGATCGCATACTCTCCGGGCAGGGCAGGGGCAGGCTGATGCAAACCAACACTTCTAATTAGCTACTCTGAGCCCGAAGGTTTTAGAATAGTAAGGTGTGGTTGCATACTTTTCCACAATTTACCTGAGATAATGTGCATCTTTTTCCTTGAGTCCCGTTTACAGGTGTTCAACATCAAAGGGGTATTGTGAAATGGTTGTGATGAAGTTGTGAGGTAAATACTTATCGTAGGTATACCTAGTGGTAGTTTACATGGATACATACATGTATGTGTGTCGAGAACAGATGTAGTCGACATGAATGAATCTTCTAGTGATTAAAGAATGTAAATAAAGGCTAGAATAAGGTATAGAGAATAAGAATAAGGTATAACCACTACGAATAAGGAATTAAGTGAGAACACTGATAATGGTACGAGAAGATAAGGATCCGAGAGTCTCCTTATCTTTATCTGCCAATGTATACAATAGCCCAAAACCTACCTGTGTATATCTGTGAGTAATCATTGATCAGCTATTGTTTACAAAATGGGTTTATTACTTCTAAGTATATCTTAGAAGTTAATTTGATGTTCAATTGATTAAGTGATGGACTAATAACTCAGTTTTAAAGTGTAATTCAGGTATCTACTGTGGAAGTCGATCAAGTAGCACTATATGTTAAATAAACACTACCATTCTGGTAAACACTGGAAATCTAATCCAAGATTACAAGTTCTAAGAGATTACTTCCGATTCCAGAGTGTAATTACATAGAGATATATATATAATTTAAACACGTGAGTGTAAACGTGGAAGCTATTCACACGTGAGTGTGGACGTGGACATATTCACTTGAGCCCTCGAGATTGAATTCTAAAAGTTAGTACCAGCCAGTAGCAGTAGCCGTCCAGAACCAAAGCCCTAAACAAAGACATCACAGCCTTACGAAGTCATCATGGACTCCAAAAGAGAGAGTCCCAGAAAGACACTACATTTAATCCTAGTGAGTACAAATTCAATATTGATATAGGATTATAAAAGCTTTGGTTGGAACTTCTAGGAAATGATGTTATTAGCTATCATACAAGCTGTGTTAAATTAATCCAAGTATTACCTATCATACAAACTGTGAAAAACCACAAAAAACTATCAAAAAGGTAAAAAAATTGGTCCTACGGAGCTCCCGAAAGTCGATTTTACAAGAGTAAAAAATTGAAGGCAAAAACATCTAAAATACCGTTTTTTGCGCGCTCACGTGCACGTGGTTGGACATTAAGAGTTTTCAACCATCGGCATGGTTGCGCGGGATACTTACACAGTTCTCATACAAATCTGAGCCCTCTAGGTGCCATAGGACCGGAGTAATTGGGACCGGAGTAACATGGACGCAACATTTATGTCGCTGGGGTTTAGCGTTACATTCATTGCGGACAAAAACGCAGCGTCGCTGGGGCTCAGTGGGTTAAATTAATCCAAGTATTAGCTATCATACAAACTGTGTTAAATTAAACCAAGTATTTGATATCATTTGATACGTGTTATAACAATCCAAGTCGTCTTGGTAAATTATTCAGTCATTTACAACTCTGTGAAATTCTGTAAAACTATTATCTGAAGTGTAATAATGTTTAAACTTAATTAAATAAAAAGCTATAAAAAGTGCAAATTAACAAAATTCATAACTTTTTTTTTATAACCGAAATATATTCTTATCAATATATAACGATACTCCAACTATAGTAAAACTATCATGATTCTTATATATCAATAAATATAGCAATTATAACGAGAGCTAGAGTAAACGAGACTTAAGATACGATAGATATGTGTATCTATCTACATCGTTTGGAGTATGGTTATCAGCCTATAAGTATAACATAGTAAGAGATCCTTCATAATCACAGGAGCATTTAAAACTGTATTTCTATTGTTATTCCCTTATAGCCTCTTGGATATTGATAATAAAGTAATTAGCATTGAGGCTACCACTGAGACTTGCATAATAAAGTAATAAATAAATAAGGGTTCGATACGAATACGACATGTGCTAGGTAGCTATTAATTACTTAAGACCTAGTTACTTAGTCTAATAAGGGAGAAATGGGATGTGGATGGACTTGTCCACGAGCTACATTCTTAAACAAACATTGATATACCTTGCTTAATAGTTACTCTTGGTCAAGGTTTATTGGATCTCCTGATCCATCCGCCACAATGTGTCCTCTCGTTTATATCCATTCCTATCGGTAGATTCCAGGCCGTTGATGTTTTATTTGCATAACCACTTTTCGTTCGTGTCCTCCATATCCGGGAGCTGAGTACATGTAGCCCGTGCCGGTATTGGGCTGCGAGGGGGCGTGACCAGAGCAGGTGGCTAATGAGTTTGGGTGACCTCCCATACCTTTGTCTCGTCGTAGAAAACGGTGAAACAGGGTCGCTTGGGTATTTGTCCAGGGCTAGAGCATGAGAGAATTGGGGTGTCTCTGCTATTTTCTTGTCTTGATTATGGGGTCTTGGAGTTGCAGACTGGCTATTCTGTAGCTGTTATTTGGGTGGCTCGTCTTCAGACCCGTCATCTCAATATATATACATATATATACAGGAACAGTAGGACCAGGGTTATGAAAAACATCTTGGGATGTGTTTTTATTAGTGACAACGTTTCAGACTCTCTGCGCCCATCGTCAGGTCTAAAATAACAGAAATTTACACAATATTTACAAACATGTAGGTAAAGAATATAATTGCGGGCAAAATTTCGAGCTCCCCGGGATTCAGACAAAGAGAGGGGAACAGGTACCAGTAGTAATGACCTAATGAAATACAATATACAGTATAAGGGACCTAGTAAAGTCATTTCAGAATATATAGAAACACTAATTTCCCGAAGTTACAAAATTAATGGCTAAAATAGAACGGTCAAGGGGGACAATTATGTACTAATAATACGTTAAATATAACTCTAAGGGAGTTAAAACGATGATTTCTACATAAAAAACACTAGTTCACCAAGGTTATCGACTTAAAATTAAAGTAACCCATCGCATGAATATCTTAAAGGCAAAGAGGGACGGAGGTTAATATATATAAATATATATATATAAAGCGGTTGCGAAACATTTCCCTATAGGTTCTTCTTATATTATTTGATCTGCATTCCTATATATTTGATCTGCATCTGTATATGGTAACCCAGGTTTGAATCCCGGTGGATCACATGCTTTCTGTTATTAATTTTTGTGGGGAGGTATTTGGTGTTGGAGTGAAATAAATATAAATAGATTCTTCAGCCCTCTCTTGCAAATACATTAACAATAAATTAATTAACAAATACATTAATTAACAATAACGACATAAATACATCTTGGAAGTTATTCGAAACCACTTACCTAAAAGCAGTGCAAGACTGCATACCATCGAAAATAAGGCGTCCAGGCCATAATAATAAGCCCAAATGGTGGAATAAAGATATTTCAAACTGCCTGCTTGCTAAAAATTTTGCTAATGATAGATTAAAATCCTCACAAAATGACGAAGAACGGGTGAAATTTGTAGAGCTACGACGCAAAGCCAAAAAGTTAATTAAGCAAAGTAAAAAGACCCTAGAGTTACATATTGCGAATCAAAGTAAAACAAACCCGAAAGAATTCTATAGTTATATCAGAAAGAAAAAAGTAGTTACTTCAACTGTTGGACCGTTAGTCGATGAAAATGGAGAATACACCAAAGACGAAGTACAAATGAGTAATGCCCCCAATACCTTCTTTACATCAGTTTTTACAACAGAAGACCTCCGTGATATCCCTACACCATCGCCGATTCAGATTGATAATTCAGATGTTCTAAGCAATATCACCGTTACAGAGAGAGAAGGATTGAATTGTTTAGATAAACTCAAGGTAAATAAAACGCCTGGACCTGATACAATCTCGCCTAGAGTTCTGAAGGAAGCTAAGGATGAGCTCTCCAAACCACTGACATTACTATTCAATAAATCCTTGCAGTCTGGAACTATGCCTGATCAGTGGAAGCTAGCCAACGTAACACCGATATTAAAAAAAGGCAGCAAATTCCTACCCAGTAACTATCGTCCAATTAGCTTAACCTCAGTTGTATGTAAAATGCTAGAAACGGTCATACGAGACAGACTCGTAAATCACTTAGAGGAAAATAACATACTTAAAGATACTCAACACGGCTTTCGTAAAAAACGTTCCTGTTTAACAAACCTCTTAGACTTCTTCCACGATATCCTCAACCTCTACGATGAGAGTAAAGCTGTAGATATTATATACCTTGATTTTCAAAAGGCCTTTGACAAAGTTCCCCACAAACGTTTACTGCTAAAACTAAAAGCGCATGGAATACAAGACGGTGTGTTGAAATGGATAGAAAATTGGCTCAGCGACAGAAAGCAAAGAGTAGTCATAAACGGTAAGGCATCTAAATGGACCAATGTAAGTAGCGGGGTACCCCAGGGATCGGTACTAGGACCAATTCTCTTTCTAATTTACATCAACGACATAGATGAGGGCCTCACCTGTACAATCTCAAAATTTGCTGACGATACAAAAATTGCAAATAGCGTACTCTCAAAAGAACAAGTTGACGATATGCAACACAATCTAGATAAATTGTCATGTTGGGCCCAAATTTGGCAAATGAGTTTCAATGCGGATAAATGTAAAGTACTACATATCGGATACCTAAATGAGAAAGCAAACTATTCGATGAATGGCACTCAGCTTAAGAATGTAAACAGAGAAACCGATCTGGGAGTAACAATATCGAGTAACCTAAAACCGAGTCAACAATGTTCAGAAGTTGTTAAGAAGGCAAACAAAATAATTGGCTTTATAGGCAGGTCATTTGAGCATAAATCCAAAGAAGTTATCCTAACCTTTTACAATTCCTTAGTCCGCCCTCTTCTGGAATACTGCGTTCAATCCTGGTGCCCTTATTACCAAAATGATATAAACAAGCTAGAACGAGTTCAACGTAGAATTACCAAAATGATACCTAGCCTAAAGAACAAACCATACGAAGAGCGTCTTAGAGAATTAAATCTATTTCCTTTAACCCAGCGCAGATTAAGAGGTGACTTAATTCAAGTGTTCAAAATCATCAAAGGCATCGACAATATGAACTGTAGTAAGTACTTCACTATCGACCAATCTAATTACACGCGGGGAAACGGTTGCAAAATTATTGGTAAATCTTTTAACTCACACGAATCTAAGAATTTCTTCTTCAATCGAGTTGTCAACTTGTGGAATGGGCTTCCCCGAAACGTTATAGACTGCATCACCGTTGATTTATTTAAACTCCGCCTAGACAAATATCTCGCTTCAAACCCGCGACTGACTGCGTTTGTAAATGAATAACTTTATTTTATCCCCCCCTCAGTTACTAACCCATCTGTCCCCTACTAACTTCCTAATCCTGCCACGGACATTAGTTCCAGGGCTGTAATTCCCTTTCCAATGTTCCCTTACCCACTCTAAACCACTGTTTGGACACTTGATCCTCAGTGTTTTGGAGGACAAGCAACCTAGAAGGGTCACTAGATCTGTTGTTGCTTGATTTCCTTTGTACTCCTTTGTACAAAGGAATTCCGTATGGGGAAGTGTTTCGCGACTGCTCTGTATATATATATATATATATATATACCGTATATATACTGTATATATAGTTATATACAGTATAATTATATATTTACAAATAGCAATAGTTTATCGCACACACACACAAACTCACACACGAACACACACACGCACATACACACAAACACACACACACACACACACACACACACACACACACACACACTCAGTCTCTAATTGGGGGACACTCACAACCTGATTTGGGTGGCTGGTTTAGGTCACTGTGTGTGTATGTGTGTGTGTGTATGCGTGTGGCTGTGCGTGTGTGTGTGTGTGTATCAGTGTGTAATGTGGGGGGGGGGGGGGAGGGGGGGGGGGTAGTATATTTGTCAAGAGAGTATTAACTATAGCCTATTATGCCCGGTGATTCTGCCCTCTAGTCATTTTTGGACTGGAGAATTCTACTTCGAGCTGATTGGCTTAGGGTACAGTAGCATCAACCAATCAGCTCGAAAGAAGTGTTATCCATAGGAGTCGTGTCTCTCCTGACAAGCAATAGCGAGCCTATAATTTAGGTGGAACCTGCCTTGGGCCGGAACATTTTTCTACCGAAAAATGTAAACAAATTTCCCGATTTTTTGTTGTTGTTGGGGGGGGGGGGTTTAGTTTTATTTTAACTTGATGAAGGTCTAGGGAACACACAACAAATTAATAATAATAATGATACTAATAGAATTAATAAATAAATATAAAAAAATAAAAACATAAAAATCCTCCTAAAATAAAAATGATGTAGCTGTATATATAACGACAGCTTCATGCTATGACATAGCAATTCCAACGATTTAGCAATAAACTGCATCATTCATATTGTATTCCACTAATGTGTCAATCAACTCTCTGTTGCACATGTCAAGGCCGTCCAGGTTTCATTATATATTTCAGTTATAGGCCTATATTTAATTTATGTATTTCATTATATATTAATTATAATTATATGTTACCCTGTTATATAGATTCCATATTAATAATAATTATATACTTTTCAAGATCCAATACAAATTTGTTTTCTGTTTACAGGCTATTATTAGACGATGTAATTCAGATTAGGATGGGTATATGGAAGTCAGAGGGTTAATGGAGACAGTCTTTACCCTTATAATTCCAGCAGATCCTTTATAAACTGCATACAATTGTCAAATGATAGCCAGAATAATCTATCAAAAATGGTGTCACAATCTTCAGAGGGTTAAGATGTAGTCTGTCATATTTGTTGCTTTCTAACCCTAATTCACAACATTAGGCATGGACCAAGAATACTTATACCTCTTCCAAATGGCATTGTTTGTAAAGGAGCATTCAATTTATTCACAATATTGATAACAAAATATGATCACCCACACAGCATGCAATGAAACTTACTGTACATTAAAGAGAGATGGGTCGTTTTTCTGGCCCCCCTTCTTCCTCATGTTTAGATCCATTAGTTTTCAAATTTTAAGACGTTCGGCCAATTAGTTTAGCGATTTTAAAACCTGTCGCCCCATTTTTTGGTCAATATTAAGACTTTTTGTGTCATTTAAGTGTCGATTTTTTCCTGGCGAGCGATAGTCAACCTGTAATTTAAGAGGAATCGGTCTTTGGCCGGGACAATTTTCTATCGAAAAAAAAAGTACAAATTTATATTGAAGGAGGGTCTATGGGCCATTTTTTTTTTTTTTTTTGAGGTATAGGCTAGGTAGGAAACTAATAAATTGATAAAACAAAAAAATATATAAATGAGCAAATCCCCCCATAACCCCTTCTGTACCGATGCTGTCCTTTTAACTTTATTCTGGCTATTAGACTATTTCATTTAGCTTATACTGAACTTCCAGCAAATAACCGGCTTCAAACTATCTCAATTAACCCTTTTAATGCCACAGATCCTTCTTAAACTGCACACAATCGTCAAACTAGAGCTAGAATACAATACAAAAAAGACGTCGCTGGTACAGAAGGGGTTAAATCAATGTGATAACGCACAAAATGACTGGCATTCATTGCTAAACACGCCAAGTTACCCATCCAAAATGCATGTATTTTTTATCGGTTTGTCCATTGAAGCATATAATTATTTCTTCGTTCATACTTGCCTTTGTGTATTTCTTCAGAGAGACCCAAAGAATAATCGGTGTTATAATTGGTCCACTAGCACCCCAAACTAAGCCAATTTGGACGCCCCCGGATCGTTAGCCCTATTTGGTTGAAGGGGGGAGGGGGCTTAGTGGGCCTTCCCTGCTTCGCTTCACTGGTCTGGAAAGTTTAAGACGCTTCAACCTATTAGTTTGGCGAAAATAACACGCGTCACCCAATTCAGGTATATATTTTTTATTTTTTAGGCGGGCGCTAATGAGTCTGTAACGTAAAATGAATCGACTTTCGGTCGTGATATATTTTTTATAAAAAAAAATACAAATTTAGCTTGAAGGGGGTCAGGGTGGGTATTATTTAGTTTGAATGAAGTTTGGGAAGGCGTTTGTGTTAGCCTTGGCGTCAAACTAAAATACACAGCTCAAAAATGGCAAAAGCAAACAAAATACCCAATAATAATGATACAACCAAATATCAAACAAACCCCCAAAACGTCGGCTCAGATAGTGTTTATTAAAAAGACTAGTAAATAGAGGGGTGAGTAGAGTGGTGTCCAATCAATAGGCTATTATGGGGGTACAATGGAGGAGGGATTGGGCTCGGTAACTAGGGACACTTGTTGCAGGAAGCTTTTGCCTTTTGTCCCCGTCAAGCTCATAGCAAAACTCATAGGCCTACTGGGACATCAACGCTGTAAATCTCTTGTGTTAACTATATAACACAATTGATGTAGCAAGACTGTTATGCAAATTAGTGTGAATATTAACACCATATGAAGAGACGTACTTTATTGACAACGTTTCGCATATATCTTCATTGGCCTGATGAAGCTATATGCGAAACGTTGCCAATAAAGTACTCCTCCTTATATGGTGTTTATAATCATTCAGTCAACTTTTCTAATTATGATTTTATCGAATTAGTGTGTATAATTATCGTTTTTGCCGACCAATATGCATACTACTTCTAGGATTTTTTGGACCAAATATATGATCCATATTATAAATTGGTTTGGCAATTAATGCCGAATAAGTGAAGTCTTCTATGATCATTCGTGTTCAATTCCTGGATAACGTGGGAGTTCGCATATACTGAAAATCACGATATTATAGGAATAACAGAATCCTGGTTCAACATCGAGGATAGAGATTTATTCGCTGAATTTTCACTGACAGGCTATAATATGATCGAATGTAGTAGAATATACCAAAATGGAGGTGATGTTTTACTACTGTATATGTCAAAGAAGGTCTTAATCCTGTACTTGCCTCCTATCAGACAATAAATCATATTGATGCAATTTATATAAATTTACAAAATAAATCACACGACAAGGTAACCTTGGGACAAATTTACTAGCCCCCAGCCCAACCATCAACTATCGACTTGGAATTATATGACCAAATAGTAAAGATAAGTAACAAGCAAAATGGGGTAATTCTTGGTGATTTCAATTTGCCATTGCCTAAATCGAGCGAACCCATAAACTCGCATACAAGTCAAGATCTCTATACTAACTTACGAAAAGTTCACTATGTCAGTTTGTCAACTCCCCCACGCGTGGCACCAATATTCATGATCCTATCCTCGCAACGAAAGATGATTTAGTAAACTAAGTCGTGGTAGGCGATGAATTTAGTTCAAGCGATCACAGCTCAGTAACCTTCAACATGAACATTGATAGCGTCAAACCATACGAAAGCCAGGAGAAAGTACTTAATTTCAGAACGGCTAACTTTTACAAGCTGAAAAACATCCTAAATGTTACAAGTTGGAATTTCATAAACCATCTAACAGATATAGATCAAATTTGGGAAACGTTCTCAAACATACATAATAATGCTGTAGAATCTTGCATACCAGTCCAAAATCAACGCTCAAATCGAAATAATAAACCTAAATGGTGGAACAAGGAAAGCAAAGAAACTTGCCCACAAAGCATTCTACCGGACCAAGTGTCAAAATCATAGGGAAAATTTCACCAATCTCCATCGTAAAGAAAATAAATTTATTAAACAGAACATAAAAAGGTATGAGCATCACATTGCGAACTTAAGCAAGTCAAATTCAAAAGAGTATTATAGCTATAAGTAACACCCCGTTCTTAACTTTAATTATCAATTACAAACCCCAATGTACTTGAATAAACTAATGAAAGCACATGGTCCTCCCGGGATTCGAACTCGGGACACCACACCCAGAACATAAGCACCTAAACCATTACACCACCAACACAGTTAAAGGTTGAGTACACGATCACGATTAATATCCATTTTATAATTTTGGATATCAATCTAATCATGTACTCAGACCCAACTGCATTATGGAATGCGTAATGTGTTAGTGAGAGGAAAAAACATAGAATGAGGCCAAGATCACTAAGGACCGGCTTCGCTATACTAGTTATGCAACATTGAAATCTCAAACACAGACATCTCTGATGCCATATCAAAACTAAAATCCAATAAATCCCCTGGACCCGACACATTTTCGCCAAAAGTCATTACATAAGTAAAAGATGCAATTTCAAAACCACTAACACTTCTCTTTAACAAATCGATACAAAGCAATACAGTCCCAAAGAATGGAAATTAGCTAATGTAACACCCAACATGGAAGTAAAGCTGTGCCTGGCAACTATCTCCCAATAAGCCTCACCTCAATTATATGCAGGCTGCTCGAAACAATAGTCTGAAATAAAGTTGTATGCCATCTAGAAACTAACAACCTTATACAGGAGACGCAACATGGTTTCCGAAATAAGCGCTCTTGTCTGACAAACCTTGACTTTCTCCACGTTATCTTAAATGTATATGATGGAAATAAAACAGCTGCATCGTCTTACCTTTATTTTAAAAAAGCTTTCGATAAAGTGCCTCACAACAGACTGATAGCAAAACTTAAAGTTCACGGTATTGATGGGTTTGTTCTTCATTGGATTCAGGATTAGCTAAGCAAGCGAAAGCAACGAGTAGTAATAAATGGCAAAGCGTCAAACTGGATAAATGTTATAAGCAGTGTACCAAAAGGCTTATTTATATTAACGATATTGATGATAATCTCCAAATTTGCTGATGACACAAACATTGCAAACCAAGTAAATTCTCCATCACACATACAAGAAATTCAGAATTATATGGACAAGCTATAAAACTGGGCTCAGGCATGGCAGATGAATTTCAATATAGATAAATGCAAAGTGCTTCACATCTGCACTAAAAATGAAAACGCTAACTATTCGATAAATGGAATCCAACTAATGAACGTAAATAAAGAAACAGATCTTGGAGAAACTATAACAAGCAATTCAAAACCTGCCCAACAATGTGCCAAAGTTGATAAAAAAGCAAATCAAATTGTTGGTTTCATTGGGAGACCTTTTGAATATAAATCCAAAAACGTTATATGCACTTTATATCATTCATTGGTTTGTCCGCATTTGGAATATTGTGTTCAGTTTCGGTCGCCATACAATAAAAAGGACATTTAAAAACTAGAGAGAGTACAATGAAGAGTAACTAAAATGATTCCCCGACTAAGAAATAAACCATATGATGAACGACTAAAAGAGTTAAACCTATTTACCTTGAAAATCCGCAGAATACGAGTGGACCTAATCAAAGTTTTTTTTAAATTATCATAGGCCATGATAACATGGATGCAAGTTAATTCTTCACACTAGATAACTCAAATTACACAAGAAGTAATGGTTACAAAATTGTCGGAAAGGCATTTCACTCACATAAAGCGACGCACTTCTTTTCAACCGAGTAGTCCACTTATGGAATAAATTGCCTAGAAATGTTGTAGAGTGCCATACAGTCAAGACATTTAAATATTGCTTTCATAAATATCTCACTGTAAATCCCCAACTAACTGCGTTTGTTCCAGAGTAACATGACCGTATCAGTTATATGGTATATACCAGTATATGGGGAGGTGTGGCGGAGTGGTCTTGCCACTGGACTGGTAATCCAATGGACCCGGGTTCGAATCCCAATATGTCAATGGGAAGATATTATTGGGATGGAATTTGTGCTGTACCTAGTATCAGTGCATTACCACAGCACACCGAAATGCCAAAAAAATACCCTCATTGTTCCCTGATTAAAAATAGCATTGTATGAATATTCCCATATTCAAAAATATGCTACAGGGGGGCAATGCCTAGTGAGTTAATTGCTCAATAGGTGGCGTTCTGAGAGTGAGGGTCCGAGTGTGGGGGATGAGACTGTGAAGTGCAGAGGCTATCACTCTTTCTCTGCTATCACTCTTCCTCTGCTATCATTCTTTCTCTAATATCACTCTTTCTCTGCTATTACTCTTTCTCTACTATCACTCTTTCTCTGCTATCACTCTTTCTCTGTTATTACTCTGCTCTGCTATTACTCTGTCTCTGCTATCACTTTCTTTGCTATCACTTTCTCTGCTATCACTCCTTCTCTGCTATAACTCTTTCTCTGCTATCACTCTTTCTCTGTCATCACTATTTATCTGCTATCACTCTGTCTCTACTATCACTATTTCTCTGCTATCACTCTTTCTCTTTTATCACACTTTCTCTGCTATCACTTTCTCTGCTATCACTCTTTCTCTGCTATCACTCTTTCTCTGCTATCACTCTTTCTCTGTTATCACTCTTTCTCTGCTATCACTCTTTCTCTGCTATCACTTTCTCTGCTATAACTTTCTCTGCTATCACTCTTCCTCTGCTGTCACTCTTTCTCTGCTATCACTCTTTCTCTGCTATCACTCTTTATCTGCTATCACTTTCTCTGCTATCACTCTTTCTCTGCTATTACTCTGTCTCTGCTCTTACTCTGTCTCTGCTATCACTCTTTCTCTGTTATCACTTTCTCAGCTATCACTTTCTCTGCTATCACTCCTTCTCTGCTATCACTCTTTCTCTGCCACACTCTTTCTCTGTTATCACTATTTCTCTGCTATCACTCTGTCTCTACTATCACTCTTTCTCTACTATCACTCTGTCTCTACTATCACTCTTTCTCTACTATCACACTTTCTCTACTATCACTCTGTCTCTGCTATCACTGTCTCTACTATCACTCTTTATCTGCTATCACTCTGTCTCTGCTATCACTCTTTCTCTGCTATTACTCTTTCTCTGCTACCACTCTTTCTCTGCTATTACTCTGTCTCTGCTATCACTCTTGCTCTGCTATCACTTTTTCTGCTATCACTCCTTCTCTGCTATCACTCTTTCTCTGCGATCACTCTTTCTCTGTTATCACTCTCTCTCTGCTATCACTGTCTCTACTATCACTCTTTCTCTGCTATCACTCTTTCTCTGCTATCACTCTTTCTCTGCTATCACTCTTTCTCTGCTATCACTTTATCTGCTATCACTTTCTCTGCTATCACTGTTTCTCTACTATCACTCTTTCTCTGCTATCACTCTTTCTCTGCTATCACTCTTCCTCTGCTATCATTCTTTCTCTACTATCACTCTTTCTCTGCTATCACTCTTTCTCTGCTATCACTCTTTCTCTGCTATCACTCTTTCTCTGCTATCACTCTTTCTCTGCTATCACTCTTTCTCTAATATCACTCTTCCTCTGCTATCCCTCTTTCTCTACTATCACTCTTTCTCTGCTATCACTCTTTCTCTGCTATCACTCCTCCTCTGCTATCATTCTTTCTCTACTATCACTCTTTCTCTGCTATCACTCTTTCTCTACTATCACTCTTTCTCTGCTATCACTCTTTCTCTGCTATCACCCTTCCTCCGCTATCACCCTTCCTCTGCTATTACTCTGTCTCTATTATCACTCTTTCTCTGCTATCACTCTTTCTCTGCTATCACTCTTCCTCTGCTATCACTCTTTCTCTGCTATCACTCTTTATCTGCTATCACTCTTTCTCTGCTATCACTCTTTCTCTGCTATCACTCTTTCTCTGCTATCACTCTTTCTCTGCTATTACTCTGCTCTGCTATAACTCTGTCTCTTCTATCATCTTTCTCTGCTATCACTTTCTTTGCTATCACTTTCTCTGCTATCACTCCTTCTCTGCTATCACTCTTTCTCTGCTATCACTCTTTCTCTGTCATCATTATTTATCTGCTATCACGCTGTCTCTACTATCACTATTTCTCTGCTATCACTCTTTCTCTGTTATCACACTTTCTCTGCTATCACTTTCTCTGCTATCACTCTTTTTCTGCTATCACTCTTTCTCTGCTATCACTTTCTCTGCTATCACTCTTTCTCTGCTATTACTCTGTCTCTGCTATTACTCTGTCTCTGCTATCACTCTTTCTCTGCTATCACTTTCTCAGCTATCACTTTCTCTGCTATCACTCCTTCTCTGCTATCACTCTTTCTCTGCCACACTCTTTCTCTGTTAACACTATTTCTCTGCTATCACTCTGTCTCTACTATCACTCTTTCTCTACTATCACTGTCTCTACTATCACTCTTTCTCTACTATCACTCTTTATCTACTATCACTCTGTCTCTGCTATCACTCTGTCTCTGCTATCACTCTGTCTCTACTATCACTCTTTATCTGCTATCACTCTTTATCTGCTATCACTCTGTCTCTGCTATCACTCTGTCTCTACTATCACTCTTTCTCTGCTATCACTCTCTCTGCTATCACTCTTTTTCTGCTATTACTCTGTCTCTGCTATCAATCTTTCTCTGCTATCACTTGCTCTGCTATCACTTTCTCTGCTATCACTCCTTCTTTGCTATCACTCTTTCTTTGCTATCACTCTTTCTCTGTTATCACTATTTATCTGCTATCACTCTGTCTCTACTATCACTCTTTCTCTGCTATCACTCTTTCTCTGCTATCACTATTTCTCTACTATCACTATTTCTCTACTATCACTCTTTCTCTGCTATCACTCTTTCTCTGTTATCACTCTTTTTCTGCTATCACTCTTCCTCTACTATCATTCTTTCTCTACTATCACTCTTTCTCTGCTATCACTCTTTCTCTGCTATCACTCATCACTCTTTCTCTGCTATCACTCTTTCTCTGCTATCACTCTTTCTCTGCTATCACTCTTTATCTGCTATCACTCTTCCTCTGCTATCACCCTGTCTCTACTATCACTCTTCCTCTGCTATTACTCTGTCTCTACTATCACTCTTTCTCTGCTATCACTCTTTCTCTGCTATCACACTTTCTCTGCCATCACTCTTTCTCTGCTATCACTCTTCCTCTGCTATCACTCTTTCTCTGCTATCACTCTTTCTCTGCTATCACTCTGTCTCTACTATCACTCTTTCTCTGCTATCACTCTTTCTCTGCTATCACTCTTTATCTGCTATCACTCTTCCTCTGCTATCACTCTTTCTCTGCTATCACTCTTCCTCTGCTATCACTCTTTCTCTGCTATCACTCTGTCTCTACTATCACTCTTTCTCTGCTATCACTTTTTCTCTGCTATCACTCTTCCTCTGCTATTACTCTTTCTCTGCCATCACTCTTTCTTTGCTATCACTCTTTCTCTGCTGTCACTCTTCCTCTGCTATCACTCTTTCTCTGCTATCACTCTGTCTCTACTATCACTCTTTCTCTGCTATCACTCTTTCTCTGCTATCACTCTTTATCTGCTATCACTCTTCCTCTGCTATCACTCTTTCTCTGCTATCACTCTTCCTCTGCTATCACTCATTCTCTGCTATCACTCTTTCTCTACTATCACTCTTTCTCTTCTATCACTCTTTCTCTGCTATCGCTCTTTCTCTGCTATCGCTCTTTCTCTACTGTCACTCTTTCTCTGCTGTCACTCTTTCTCTGCTATCACTCTTTCTCTGCTATCACTCTTCCTCTGCTATCACTCTTTCTCTGCTATCACTCTTTCTCTGCTATCTCTCTTTCTCTATCTTGTAGTCCCACTGTGTATCCTGTCATCAGCTAAATTTTCTCACTCACACAGTCAATCACTCTCTCTTCACACTCTCTCTCTCTCTCTCTCTCGCTCACTCCCTCTCTCCTACTCTCCCTGTCACCGTCATGGCTGTCACCAGGTACATTTGGTCCCTCCCGAATGTTGTCCCGCCCAATGACAGCTTTGGGTCAGGGCTGTCAGAAAATGGGGGGGTCGGGTGTTGTTGTGTCCTCCCTCTGACTACCACTGTCTGTTTGTCTGTCTTGGTATCTGTCCGTTGATCTGCATTTTGTCTGCCTCTCCCTCTCTCTCTCTCTCTCTCTTACCCGTTAATAGTTCTCATATTAGTTTGAACTTAAGGTAGTTCCAATTTCCATAGACACCGCCACCGTCACTACACACGCCACCGTCACTACACACGCAGGGTGGGTGGTGAGTAGACCTACTGCGACCTTCCTGTGGTCGGTGCTGACTATCTGTTTATTTAAATGTGTGCACCGCCATCATGGCAGACAATCAACCCCTGGAAACGCTTACTGCACCATTACCCACTGATGTTGACAACGGTACGTATAATGAAACTAATCAAAGTGAACCCAATTTAAATGAGATCCCGACGGCTACTCTTACCTGGAATGATCTTAATGATAACTACACCAAGACTGTACTCCAAAAAAAGTGTCACGAGTTGGGAATATCACAAATTTGGGTTACTAAAGGACAACTAATAAATATGATATTAGAAAAGAATGAAGTGACCATTATTTTCTACTTCAAATAAAGCTGGAAAAGACAAGATCATTATTGAAGAAAAGGACTTTGAAATAGAAAAGCTTCGAAGTGAAATAAAGAATATCAACTCTACATTACAAGTGTTGAATGAGCGAATTTTGGCCATTGAAACAGGAAACGGCCGAAAACAATTCGAACCAAATACGGAGGTTATAGCAGTTATATCAACGCCAAGTGAGGAGTTACGACTCTCAGACCAAACCACCATTCAAGCCATGGAGAAGGAAATGGAAAAACGAATCACTGATCGAATCAATGATGTAGAAGAACAGTTCCGGACCAGAGAGGAAGGAATGAGACAACTAGCAGGTCGAGTCTCTGCTATGGAACAACGGATCCTGACTGAAGAGCAACACCCACCAACAGAAAATTCATCAGGACAACAGGACCGTGGTAAAGAGGCAATGGAGCGACTACATCAACGAATCACCGAGTTGGAGGTTCACTACCAAGGGGACCGAGATGTCCCTGAAAACAGGAGCAACGTTGACAATGGAGGTTCGTCACAGCGCTCAAATAGGGCTCTAGTCCTGGGAGACACCAACTTCAGCGAAATACTTACTTCAGATCTCAACAGTAAATGCTAAGGTAGAACAATACTAAATGCAAATGTTGATTTAATGAAATGCTGGGTAGCAGAGTAGCTAAGCTGGATACCAGATACATGTATTATTTACTGTGGTTTGTATGACTTATTGGAAGACAAATCACCTGAAGTAGTACTAGACAATATTGGTTACCTAATAAGAGAACTGAAAGATAAGAATGAAGCAATGAAAATATTAATTTGTCAAATTGTACCTAGCCTGGAGCAAGATATTTTACACGCTAGAATAAACGATCTAAATGAGCATATCCTAAATTGGAGTAATGCAAATGATATAAGAATAATAAAACCAGAACTTGCTTTCAGACTCGGTACTGGAAATATCGATGAACTCTGCTTTTACTCGGAAGGGAATACCAAGGGTATGACACTAAACAGGCTTGGAGTTATAAGGTTATTAGAAGTTATGCAAAAACAATGTTCTAATTTTAGTCTCTGTTCTAACTGGAATGAAACCAAGCATGGTGTTACTCTCCCTTATAGTTATCATAACACTGACTCACAAATACAAGAGAGTAACCAGGTGCCTAGAAATAATAGATATGAAGTTAGTGCATGGCAGGATTATCCACATAGGCATAGGCATGAATATAACCATAGAGAAGGACCCACAAATCAAGGACACTATACTGATAGGCACAATAGAAATGACTATCACTCATCAAATGGTACTAGAGAAAGAACACAAATACCGTATTCCACACAAAGAGGGTGCTACAATTGTGGCGAGTATAATCACAGACAAGCTAACTGTAGATACGACTATAAATTAAGATGCTCTTCATGAAACAAACTAGGTCACAAAAGCCGATTATGTAATCATTATAGCAAATAGGAACTAGGCCATGAAGAAACTGCCGGAAGAACTTTACCAAAATACATGGATCACTTAACCATAGAACATTTGAATGCTCAGTCACTCTTAGCAAATTTTGATGAAATATTATTGATGATCAATGAACGAAACTTGGACATTCTCTGTGTTAGTGAAACATGGCTTTCTTCTAATATCCCAGACAGTTTTGTAAATATTAATGGCTATAGTATATACCGAAATGATAATGGTAAGGGAGGAGGTGTGTGTATATAATGTAAGAGATAATTTACAAACTAGTAAAATAACTATGAATATAGATCAACAAAGTGGAGTAGAGGATATCTGGCTAAGTGTACAAATTCGAAAGTTACCTACAATTCTCATTGGTTGTATGTATCGTCACCCCAAGGTTCCTGTATCGTCATTTGATTATATCCAAGAAGTGTTAAAGTCTGTTTGTCTACGTAAAAAATTTTTTTTTTCTTTTAGGAGACTTAAACGATGACCTGTTTTTTAGTACAAATAAGATTAGTAAAATTATAACTACCAATCATCTCCATCAGCTTATTCAGAAACCCACAAGAATCACTTCTCACTCTATCACCCTATTAGACGTCATAATTACTAATAACCTTAACACAGTACACTATGCAGATGTATCACACTCAATTGGAGATCACGAACAAATTATGGGGGAAGTAAATGCTAGAAAACCCAAACGTCAACCCGTAATTAAGACTTTTAGACAAATGAGTAATTATGATAAAGATAATTTTTGTGACTTGATTATGGGTGAAACTGATAGACTAAATAAGATAATGGATACTGATAATGTAGATAAACAGGTAGAAATATTTACAACTGTATTTATAGAATGTGTCGATAAATGTGCTCCAATAACTACAAAGGAGATAAAAAGGCCCTATGCCCCTTGGATAAACAACACCATTAAAACCGCAATAAGCGAAAGGAATACGCTACAAGCTGCATTAAAACACGATAGACAAAACAGAGATCTAGAGTCAAAGTATAAAACTGAGAAAAAACGAGTCAAGTCTCTCATAGCAGGAACAAAAAGTAAATTTAACCATGACCAATTTAATAATTGTAAAGGTGATACAGCATCAACTTGGAAATTAATAAAACAAATAGTTCCCAGTAATAAGAAATCTTCAAGTATCCAATCCTTTGATAACACGATAGAAAAAGGAGACAAATTTAACGATTTCTTTGCAAATGTAGGCAAATCATCGTATGAGAAATCACAAAATAACATTACACTAGACACAGATGAGAATACCGACCAACGATATGAGACTTCTACAACTGCTAACAATCTTTTTAGACTAAAACCAATTGACACAAATACTATAATTCTAACATTTACGCAGCTTAAAGACACGAAAGCTTGTGGTTCTGATGGGATTTCTCTTCAGATGTTAAAAGATGCATTGTATGTTACACTATCTTACTTAACCTGTATAATAAACACCTCGATAGTAACTGGTAAGTTCCCGAAAATGTGGAAGCATGCTATAATTAAACCAATACCGGTATATAAAAATGGAGACAAAGATTGTGTTGGTAATTATCAACCCATTTCACTTCTCCCAATATTATCAAAAGTTTTAGAGAAAGTCGCCACAAATCAGTATATGTCGCACTTGGAAAACAACAATCTGCTTCCTATAAGTCAACATGGTTTTCGGCCAAATTTATCAACGGAAACAGCCCTCACTTTATTAACTAATAAAATATATACTAATACGGATAACAAAAAAGTGTCTTTACTAACAATGCTTGATTTGTCTAAAGCTTTCGACAGTGTCAGTCATCAAATATTGTTAGAAAAATGCAAAAAAATTAATATTGACTCATTCTGGCTTATGAATTACTTGACCGATAGGACACAGGCTGTGCAGTTGGGTGATACAGTCTCATCTACTTTACATGTAACATATGGAGTGCCTCAAGGCTCTATTCTAGGACCCATTCTATTATATTATATTTGTCAATGATTTACTAAACTATGTTAAAGATTGTTGCTCTTCAGTATGCTGATGATACACAGATATTTCACTCAGGCACTCTGGATGAACTAACTAATGTAATTAGCAAAACAGAAAATACACTCAAAATAGTGAAACAATATTTCCAGAGAAATGGTCTTATGTTGAATGCAAATACAACTCAATGCATTTTCCTTGGTACTAGACAGCTTTTATCCCAAATACCCTCAAATGTATGTATACAACTCGATGATCATAAAATTATACCTTGTACACATGTAACAAATTTAGGTCTACATATAGATTGTAACATGGTTTTCAACAAACACACAAGTGAACTGAACAAGAAAGTCATGGGAACGTTGATGTATGTGAATCGTATAAAAGGTAATTTTGATAAAGCTACTAGGGTCATTGTGATTCAATCGCTAATTCTAAGTTTGATCAATTATTGCATAATGATATGGGGTTCAACTAATGGCACTATATTAAATCTATCTATCTATCTATCTATCTATTTATCTATCTATATGCTCAGGCCCAATCCCCATTTTGGGGGTAGCCGACTCAAGACAGAGCAAGACCAGGGAAAACACAAAAACATAAATCAAAAAATAAACACAGATAAAAAACACAAACTCTCACACATCCAGGTCACCCAGGAGAAGACCCAGAGACCAGGGTTACCAAGGTCGCTCCAGCACTCCCCCGGCCCCTGACCACCCGGAGAGGTTCCGATCGCGGCAGGCAGACATGCAGCAGAGCCAAAGCCACAAGCCCTCCCACCACACTTCCAGGCACACCCTTCATATTAATCGTCTCCCCGGGCCAGGCGCCTGATGGACTATTATCTAGTCCAACTTGCGCCCGACCCCTTACTCCAAATGACCACATGTTCACTCAACTATTCACAAGCATTCTCCATTCACTCCTGTCCACCACCACTTCCCCTGCCTGATCTATAGTCATTCCTCTATCATCCAAAGCCTTTCTTACACAGTCTCTCCATCTCAATGGGGGTCTTCCTGCCCTTCTATCTCCCCTTGTACCTGACTCAAATATTCTCTTTGTAAGCCTTTCATCTCCCATTCGTTCAACATGACCATACCAGCTCAGCACCCTTCTGTCTACTCTGGCTGACAAATGTTCCTGCTGCCCCACTCTCCTACGTATCTCTTCATTCCTCAATCTGTCTCTACGAGTAACTCCACACATACTCCTCAAGCAGCTCATCTCCATCACATCCAGCCCTCTTTTCTCCTTTTTCTTCAGAGCCCATGTCTCAGCCCCATACATCACTGTTGGCACAACAATTCCTTGATACAGTGCACTTTTTACTTTCACTCCGAGATTTCTCGTCTTCCACATACTTCCCATTGCTCCGAAAACCTTCCTTCCTTCACACACTCTCTGTTTTACCTCCACTTCCATACCTCCACTCCTGCTTATCGTTCCTCCTAGATATTTAAAACACTCTACTTGTTCCAATATTTCCCCATCCAGCCTCACATCTAGATTCACCCTATGCTCTCCCCTATTACACACCATTACTTTACTTTTATTGACGTTCACCTTCAGTTTCCTCCTTCCACAAACCACACCAAACTCTTTGACTACCCGCTGCAGTTTCTCATCAGAATCCGCCACCAATGCTGTGTCATCAGCGAACAGCAACTGATTCAACTCCCAATCTCTACCATTCTTTCCTACTAAACCCAATCCTCTTCCCATAGTTCTCCTTTTCACCTCCCTCACCACACCATCCATAAACATATTAAACAGCCATGGTGACATTACACAACCCTGTCGCAAACCTACCTTTACCTCAAACCATTCACTCAACTCACCATTTCCTACTCTCACACATGCTGTGCTCCCTTCATAAAAACTCTTTAACTGCTTCTAACAAATTTCCTCCTATTTCATAAATCCTTAACACCTTCCACATTGCTTCACGGTCCACACGATAATACGCTTTTTCCAAGTCCATAAAAGCCCAAAATATCTCCATATGCTTCTCTAAATACTTCTCGCATAACTGTCTTACTGCAAACATCTGATCCATGCACCCTCTTCCCTTCCTAAAACCGCACTGTTCTTCTCCTATTGCAACTTCCGTACACTTTATTATCCTCTCTATCAACACGCTGCCATACAGCTTTCCAACCACTGACAATAAACTAATACCTCTATAACTTGAACACTCCTGCCGATCTCCCTTCCCCTTGTACAACGGCACAATACATGCACTCTTCCAGTCTATTGGTACCATTGACACAGCAAAGCACACATTGAAAAGTCTCACCAACCAATCTATTATCACATCTCCACCCTTCTTTATACAGTCCACAGCAATACCATCCAAACCTTCTGCTTTTCCCGCTCTCATTTGTTTCACTGCTTCTTTCACCTCATTTTCCGCAATCCTTTCATTCATTCCCTGCCACCTGGGTGGCCTGGGTAACCTATCTCCATCCACCTCTGCTTCAATCACTGCTTCTCTTCCATCTCTTGTATTTAACAAAGATTCAAAATACTCGGCATATCTTTTCCTCACTTCAACTGGTTCCACTAGTAATTCTCCATTTTCATCTTTCACTGACTCTTCCCTCTTTATTATTAAATTATATACAGTATACAAAATACTGTACAAAAAATGCAGAATTTTGCTGCAAAGGGAGCAGTGGGTGGAGCAAAAAAATACGACCATGTAACTCCGATATTAAAGGAATTAGAGTGGCTAAAAATAAAGCAAAAATATATATATGATACAGCTATTGCGGTGTATAAAGAAAGGCATAAGCTAATTCCAAACTGGCTAATACACTTTCCTATTGTTAATAAATCATAAATAGTAACACAAGACAGCAAAACCATCTATATGTACAGAAAACAAACTCCTTTTATGGTGAACGATCGCTTTTGGTAGCAGGTCCTAAAATATGGAATAGGTTGCCGAGATCAGTAAAGGACACAAATAACCTAAACACGTTTAAGCATAATTATATTAAAAGATTATATTCTGAAACATGAAATGGATCTATAAACAAAAAATTTAATAATACTGTAACTGTAATTTTGTTATAGATATTGAAGACTGTCCATAGTAACATACTCGAGATGTTTCTTATTGTAAATATGTATATATAATTATAATGTATGTATTTTCATATTTTTTAATGTATTATGTGAAGAACCATTGTAAAATAGAAAAATATATATTCTGATTCTGATTCTGATTCTCTCTCTCTCTGCTCCCCATTGTTTCAGGATAAATGGAATATGCTTTACCAGTAGAACTTGTTTATGAACAGTTAGACTTCAAAAGTTTAAGGTGAGATTAGTCGTTTTTGTGGTCCCTCTTCTTCCTGGTGTTTAGCCCCATTACTTTTTTTTCAGATTTGATGACGTTCAGCTAATTAGTTTGGCGATTTTATGACCTTTTTTCCCCATTTGTGTTGTCAATATTAAGACTTTTAGTGTCATTTAGGTATCGATTTTGTCCTGGGAAGTGAGAGCGAACCTCTAACTTAAGAGAAACCAGCCTTCAGCCGGGACATATTTCCATCGACAAATGTACAAATTTATCTTGAAGGAGGATCTTGGGGGTGGGCTTTTCGTTAAAGCTTGATGGAGGTCTAAGGAGGAATCTAAAACAAATATATATAAAACATATACAAATAAGCAAATAAATACGCCCATCCCACCTTAAGCGCTACTATGTGTGACAATTTTTGCACACAGAAGCTCTGTTCTACCTGGAACAACTTCCCTCAGAAGTTGTCAATAGGTTTTCAACAGAATAGTTTAAGAAGAGAGTAGATATTATTTTCCACACTTTGCGATTAGCTTAATGCTCTACAGTGTCTCTCTGTTTCCACTTTAGGGGAGATGGCCGTATTTACTTGTATATTTATTTATTTTTATTTGTTTCTATATTCCAACTACTTCCTCTCTGGCATAGGCTGAGAGCCTGCACACTCTACCGCTGAACACGGTGAGGCCCGTGAGGTCTTGTTCCAGTCTAGGGAGTGAGACATGCAAGGCACTTATTCACGGCTCGAAGCAACTCCATCTCTGCAGCCGCTTCGCCTCCGTGCTTCACAGTCTCATCCACCAGACTCGGACCCTCACTCTCAGAACGCCACCTATTGAGCAATTTACTCACTAGGCATTGCCCCCCCCCCCCCTCTAGCATATTTTGAATATGGGGATATTCATACAATGCTATTTAATCAGGGAACAATGAGGGTTTTTTTTGTTTTGGTATTTCGGTGTGCTGTGGTAATGCACTGAAACTAGGTACAGCACAAATTCCATCCCAATAATATCTTCCCATTGACATATTGGGATTCGAACCCGGGTCCATTGGATTACCAGTCCAGGGGCAAGACAACTCTGCCACACCTCCCCATTTTACTGGTATTTGTTTATTGTTATATCTGTTTATTATTTCTTAGTTTCCTCCCTAGACCTCGATCAACCCAGTAGAAATCACCCCCTAGACCCACCTTCAAGATAAATTTTCAAATTTTTCGGTAGACAAATGTCCCGGCCGAAGGCCAGTTACTTTTAAAATTACAGTCTCACTATCGCCCGCCAGTTAAAAATCGACACCTAAATGGTACAAAAGGTCATAATATTGACAAAGAAATGGGGCGTAAAGTCTTAAAATCGCCAAACTAATGGACCAAACGTCTTAAAATCTAAAAATCAATGGGGCTAAACTTGAGGGAGAAGGGGTCCAGAAAAACCGGCTCATCCCCCCATAATTTGTAATTGTCCGGAATAAATCGCAAGGTCTATGAAATACTAACTATTCCTTGTTACTTATTGCAACCTTCATTATACTCTTTTCAACTTACTGATTTGATTAAACTCATCACACTCCAATGACTCAACAACAAATTATCTCACTCAGTCACTCTTCATTTACCTCTCTCTCTCTTCACCGACTTATCTCACTCAGTCTCTCTCATGCACACACTAGCACTCACTCTTTCACTTTCACTTTCACGCTCCCACAAATGCACACACAAACACACTCTCTCTCTCTCTCTCTCTCTCTCTCTCTCTCTCTCTCTCTCTCTCTCTCTCTCTCTCTCTCTCTCTCCCTGCATATTTACCCATTAGGCTCCCTCCCCTTATCTATAGGGCATTGTGTCTCTCCATCGATCTTGATTTTTATTCTCGTGTTCGTGTCTATCAAAGCTCTTCAGTTTGCGTTCCTCCAGCCCTTCCTTATTAGAATCTCTAAATATATTCGTTTTCCTGCATCATATATTATTTGTCAACTTGCTTATTCATATTTTTCTACCAATTATTTATCTGTCCATGTCAACTTTGTCAAGTTACTTAATATTTCCATCCATATTCAGCCTCACCTCACTCAACCTACGTAACACTCAGCTTACCTACCTACCTACCTACCTGCTACCACTTCAACCAACCTATCTACCACTCAGCCTAACTACCTATCTTCCGTATACCTACCACCTCAATCAACCAACCAACCTAACTACCACTAAACAAACCTACCTACCATTCAACCAACCTACCTACCTACCACCTCAACCAACCTACCTACATATCTACATTTCAATCTACCTACCCCCTCAACCAACCTACATATATACCATTCTACCTACCAACCAACCTACTTACTATTCAACCAACCAACCTACCCACATATCTACCATTCTATATACCTACCACCTCAGCCAACCTACCTAGATATCTACCATTCGATCAACCTACCACCTCAACCAACCTACCTACATATCTATCATTCTACCTACCAACCAACCTACTTAGTATTTAACCAACCTAACTACCACTAAACCAACCTACCTACCTACCTGCCAACCTACTTACTATTCCATCAACCAACCTACCTACCACCCACCTACCTACATATCTACAATTCTACCAACCTACCTACCTCTACCAACCAACCAACCAACCACTCTACGATCAACCCAGTACAGTACAAAGGGTACAAAGGAAATCAAACCACAACAGATCTAGTGACCCTTCTGGGCTGTTTGTCCACCAAAACACTGAGGATCAAGTGTCCAAACAGTGGTTTAGAGTGGGTAAGGGAACATTGGAAAGGGAACTAATGTCCGTGGCAGGATTGCGAAGTTAGTAGGGGACAGAGGGGTTAGTAACTGAGGGGAGGATAAAATAAAGTTATTAATTTACAAACGCAGTCAGTCGCGGGTTGGATGCGAGATATTTGTCTAGGTGGAGTTTAAATGAATCAACGTGCTGCAGTCTATAACGTCTCGGAGAAGCCCATTCCACAAGTTGACGACTCGATTGAAGAAGAAATAGTTTGATTTGTGTGAGTTAAAAGATTTACCAATAATTTTGAAACCGTTTCCCCGCGTGTAATTAGATTGGTCGATAGTGAAGTACTTACTACAGTTCATATTGTCGATGCCTTTGATGATTTTGAACACTTGAATTAAGTCACCTCTTAATCTGCGCTGGGTTAAAGGAAATTATTGTAAATCTCTAAGACGCTCTTCGTATTGTTTGTTCGTTAGGCTAGGTATCATTTTGGTAACTCTACGTTGAACTCCTTCTAGCTTGTCTATATCTTTTTGGTAAAAAGGGCACCAGGATTGAACGCAGTATTCCAGAAGAGGGCGGACTAAGGAATTGTAAAGGGTTAGAATAACGTCTTTGGATTTATGCTCAAATGACCTGCCTATAAAGCCAATTATTTTGTTTGCCTTCTTAACAACTTCTGAACATTGTTGACTCGGTTTTAGGTTACTCGATATAGTTACTCCCAGATCTGTTTCTCGGTTTACATTCTTAAGCTGAGTGCCATTCATCGAATAGTTTGCTTTCTCATTTAGGTATCCGATATGTAGTACTTTACATTTATCCGCATTGAAACTCATTTGCCAAATTTGGGCCCAACATGACAATTTATCAAGATTGTGTTGCATATCGTCAACTTGTTCTTTTGAGAGTACGCTATTTGCAATTTTTGTATTGTCAGCAAATTTTGAGATTGTACAGGTGAGACCCTCATCTATGTCGTTGATGTAAATTAGAAAGAGAATTGGTCCTAGTACCGATCCCTGGGGTACCCCGCTACTTACATTGGTCCATTTAGATGCCTTACTGTTTATGACGACTCTTTGCTTTCTGTCACCGAGCCAATTTTCTATCCATTTCAACACACTGTCTTGTATTCCATGCACTTTTAATTTTAGCAGTAAACGTTTGTGGGGCACTTTGTCAAAGGCCTTTCGAAAATCAAGGTATATAATATCTACAGCTTTACTCTCATCGTAGAGGTTGAGGATATCGTGGAAGAAGTCTAAGAGGTTTGTTAAACATGACTTTTTTTACGAAAGCCGTGTTGAGTATCTTTAAGTATGTTATTTTCCTCTAAGTGATTTACGAGTCTGTCTCTTATGACCGTTTCTAGCATTTTACATACAACTGAGGTTAAGCTAATTGGACGATAGTTACTGGGTAGGGATTTGCTGCCTTTTTTGCATATCGGTGTTACGTTGGCTAGCTTCCACTGATCAGGCATAGTTCCAGACTGCAAGGATTTATTGAATAGTAATGTCAGTGGTTTGGAGAGCTCATACTTAGCTTCCTTTACAACTCTAGGCGAGATTGTATCAGGTCCAGGCGTTTTATTTACCTTGAGTTTATCTAAACAATTCAATACTTCTCTCTCTGTAACGGTGATATTGCTTAGAACATCTGAATTATCAATTTGAATCGGCGATGGTGTAGGGATATCACTGAGCTCTTCTGTTGTAAAAACTGATGCAAAGAAGGTATTGAGGGCATTACTCATTTGTACTTCGTCTTTGGTGTATTCTCCATTTTCATCGACTAACGGTCCAACAGTTGAAGTAACTACTTTTTTCTTTCTGATATAACTATAGAATTCTTTCGGGTTTGTTTTAGTTTGATTCACAATATGTAACTCTAGGGTCTTTTTACTTTTTACTTTTGTTTGAGGCACCATATATGACCACATTAGAAAAGGTTGCGGTCTCGGTGGGCAATTGTGTGTACCGTTTGGTGAGGGTGTAATCGCATAGAGTATCTGATGAAAAGTGGGGGATTGTTTGACTCTGAAGCTCCTCCTGGGTGATATTATCCGGGAAGCGATAAATTATAAGTCTCCCTTTTCTTATTCTTAAAGGACACATTAAGTGTTTACCATTCCATTTGACCATACAAAAATTCACATCATTGATATCGTCTGGAAACACACCAGAAAACAAAGACTTTGAAAAAGTATGGGGCGGGTCAATTCTGTGGCCAATTACCGAAAAACCACACGTTAATAACAAACCTATATATGGGTTTTCTAAAAACCACTCTAGACTAGGAGGTAAGGATGGTTTGGTGGGGGGCGTGGGCGTAGGCGTGTCCCCAACACCAATGGCCGTGTTGGTCAGCAGGACGTACACCCTCTCTGATCTTTTCTCTTGTAGATATTCCGTCAATGATAAATTAAGGACTCTTGTGTGGGGGTTGTGACATTCCAAAGATTTTTTCAGAGAAAATACCTGTTCATTAACGATAGACATGGATGGATCGTCGTAGAATATGACCCACCCCATATCCTCTCAATCATTGTCAATCACTGTCGTTGACCGAATTAGGGCATAAATTTCTGAGGGGTTGGGGAAATTCCTCAATTCCTCAAGACTGCAAGAATTTATTGAATAGTAATGTCAGTGGTTTGGAGAGCTCATCCTTAGCTTCCTTTAGAACTCTAGGCGAGATTGTATCAGGTCCAGGCGTTTTATTTACCTTGAGTTTATCTAAACAATGCAATACTTCTCTCTCTGTAACAGTGATATTGCTTAGAACATCTGAATTATCAATCTGAATCGGCGATGGTGTAGGGATATCACTGAGGTCTTCTGTTATAATAACTGATGCAAAGAAGGTATTGAGGGCATTACTCATTTGTACTTTGTCTTTGGTGTATTCTCCATTTTCATCAACTAAGGTCCAACAGTTGTAGTAACTACTTTTTTCTTTCTGATATAACTATAGAATTCTTTCGGGTTTGTTTTACTTTGATTCGCAATATGTAACTCTAGGGTCTTTTTACTTTGCTTAATTAACTTTTTGGCTTTGCGTCGTAGCTCTACAAATTTCACCCGTTCTTCGTCATTTTGTGAGGATTTTAATCTATCATTAGCAAATTTTTTATCAAGCAGACATTTTGAAATATCTTTATTCCACCATTTGGGCTTATTATTATGGCCTGGACGCCGTATTTTCGATGGTATGCAGTCCTGCACTGCTTTTAGGTAAGTGGTTTCGAATAACTTCCAAGATGTATTTATGACATTATTGTTAATTAAAAAGCTCCAGTCAGTTTCTTTAAACATAGCTCTAAGTTATTGAAAGTTTGCTTTCTTGAAATTAGGGACTTTTTCGATACTACTATTTGGTTCATTACTAGTAAACTTTAAAGTGAAAGTTATCGTACGATGGTCGCTGTTACTGAATTCATCACCAACATTCAAATTCTCTATTAATTCTTCTTTTGTTGCAAGTACAATGTCAAGAACGTTATTACCACGGGTCGGCGTTCGAACAAATTGATAAAGCGAACTCTCTTGCAACTTAGTATACAAGTCATGTCCGGAGTTTGAAGTAAGAGTATCGCCCCACTTGGTCACAGGTAAATTAAAGTCGCCAAAAATTACGGTATCCTGTGAGTTACTTAAATCTGCAATTTGTTCGTAAATTTCTTGGTCAGTTTGCACTGATTGAGCTGGAGGTCTGTATATTAACGCAAGTATTATTTTTGTACCTTTATTATTCTTTATTAGCACAAAAGATGTTTCGACGTTCACAATTTGAGGTATTGACAAGAGGGTAGGGTTAAGACTTTCTTTGATATAAAGTAAAACGCCACCTCCATTTCTATTTATTCGGCTTTTCTCAAACATTACATAACCGGGAAGTGAATACTCTGCTAAAAAGTCTCTATCTTCTGTATAGAGCCAAGATTCTGTTATGCCAATCACATCATAATTTTCTGTAAACACTAGCTCCTCTAAATCTGAAAATGTATTGCGTATGCTACCTACGAGCGTTTGCATAGAAAACGTTCCTTCCTCACGGAAGGAACGCTCTTTAATAATATTTTTGGTTCTTGTCGGATCTACATTTACTCTGTTTTTTGCTTGGCGTTAGATGATTTATGTCACTGCTGCTTCTTCTCGAATGGCGTTTTTTGATCGATGACTGCGGACTGCTTCGTGTAGGAGACGACCCATGTAATAACAAGCCCGTGTTTACCAAGAAGGGAACGCGGCCGTCATAATGAAATTCCCTGATAGCGTAAGTGCCCCTTTTTAAGGGATAGTACTCGCATTTTATGGACCCCCTTCTCCCTCATGTATAGCATATTAATTTGGAGGTTTTAAGACATTCGTTCCGTTATTTTGGCGATTTTGAGACCTTTCAACTAAGATTTGTCCTCAATATTAAGACCTTTCGTGCCCTTTAGGTGTCAATTTTTTCCTGGCTAGCGAAAGCGAGCCGCTAATTTTAGAAGGAACCGGCCTTTGGCCGAGCCATTTATTTACCGAAATATGTACGATACATATATATATACTGTATATATATATATATATAGAGAGAGAGAGAGACCAAAAACCAAGCACTACCCCTTTAAGGTCTTAACTCTTTAACTTCCGGTGCTATGCTTGTAACTTTATTCTGGCTACAATTAGACTAACTTATTCAGCTTAAAAAGGGCCTCCAGCAATTAGCTGTATGCGAACTATCTCACTTAACCTTTTTTACAACCACAGATCCTCCTTAAACTGCAAAACAACCGTCTAAAAATAAGTAGAATAACATTTAAAAAGACGTTGCCGATACAGAAGTGGTTAAATCGGGGAGGGCCAGACCAAGAATATTAATAACCCATACAGTACCGGCGACGTATTTTTGTTTTGTTTGAGCTGCGTTTAGACGATTTTATGAAGCTTAGGAAGGATGTATGGCAGGTAAAAAGATTCATTGAGATACTCTTGTCATCTTTTAACGGCTAGACATCCTTCCTAATCTGAATAAAACTGCCTAATAGTTGCCAGAATATAATGAAAAGGACGTCACCGGTAGTGAATCACGGGTTGAATGGGCTAAGGGGGTATGGGCCGGTTTTCTGGTCTCCCTTCTCCCTCGTGTTTAGCGCCATTGTTTTTTTGTTTTTTTTATGACGTTCGGCCCATTAGTATGATGATTTTTAACACCTTTCACCCCATTTCTTTGTCAATTTAATGACCTTTCGTGCCATTTAGGTGTCGATTTGATCCTGGCGAGCGATAACAAGCCTGTAATTTAAAGAGGAACCAGCCTTATTCTGGGACATTTTTCTACCGAAAAATGTACATATTTATTTTGAAAGGGGGTCTAGGGGGTATTTTTATATAGCTTGAAGGAGGTCTAGTGAAGAAACTTAAAAGCAAATAAATAAATATATTTATTAATAGACCAAAAAACTAGCCACTGTCCCCTTAACCCTTCCAGCCCGGGTGTCATTCTGAAAGGACACCGCGGAAATTGGGCAGCAGCCCGGGTGTCCTTTCAAGAGATAGTAAGCTTTCAAGCCTATTCAGCTTGGTCTGAACGCTGTGCGTCCGACGCATGTAAACAAAGCCGATCGTTGCGTCACCGCACCTCCAAAAACAAGAAGGAGACGTCGGATCAATGTTATTGTTGTGACGTATGACGAAATTAGTGTCTGAAAAGCTCTGATATTGTCAACATCGTGGCAAAATTCGCTCCACTGAAATCGTCATCACAACTAAACCAGTTGACTTACAGAGCTCTACTCAACGCCAGTCTACAGATTGAAAACCGCACTACGTTTATAGATGCGTGGGAAATTTCTACCAGTTAAAATAAACAAAAATACGGTAGCCTAGGCCTAGACATTTTTCGACCAGATCGCCCGGATAGGACCTCCGTCCTTTGGAGGACCAGCCCGGGCCACGAGGGTTAAGGCTTAAGGGAAGAAGAAATTTTACTTAGTTGGAGGGTTCAGTGCTCGGTCGTCTTGTTTTGGTCGAGTCTTGTGTGGTCGATGTGGTAACTGAAGAAAGAGGGAGGTGGAAGTTTTTTGTTCTGTCTGTATCTCTTTCTCTTGCTCGTTCTCGCTCTCGCTCTCTCTCTCTCTCTCTCTCTCTCTCTCTCTCTCTCTCTCTCTCTCTTTCGTATACTCAATTGTACAGTATAATAATTCGAATAACGGAACTCAATGTCTCTCTCTTCAAAAAGATCAAATACCTGAGCGTGTTGTTAACTGACGTCTCTTCTGCATATAATAGGTGTGTCAATCAACCAATCAATCAATTAGTCAATGTCTGAAATTCATTGTTTCGAAAGGAACTCAAATTAATCCAACTAAACACCGAATCATCTCACCCAGTTTCTCTCATGCACACACACATACACTTACTGTCAAACTCTCTCTCTCTCTCTCGCTCTCTCCCTTCTCTCTCTCTCTCTCTCTCTCTCTCGCTCTCACTCTCTCTCTCTCTCTCTCTATTTATTAACAAACATCTTAGTCTTCTTCCATGATATCCTCAACCTCTACGATGAGAGTAAAGCTGTAGATATTATATACATTGATTTTCAAAAGGCCTTTGGCAAAGTTCCCCACAAACGTTTACTGCTAAAACTAAAAGTGCATGGAATACAAGACGGTGTGTTGAAATGGATAGAAAATTGGCTCAGCGACAGAAAGCAAAGAGTAGTCATAAACGGTAAGGCATCTAAATGGACCAATGTAAGTAGCGGGGTACCCCAGGGATCGATACTAGGACCAATTATCTTTTTAATTTACATCAACGACATAGATGAGGGTCTCACCTGTACAATCTCAAAATTTGACGACGATACAAGCATTGCAAATAGCGTACTCTCAAATGAACAAGTTGACGATATGCAACACAATCTAGATAAGTTGTCATGTTGGGCCCAAATTTGGCAAATGAGTTTCAATGCAGATAAATGTAAAGTACTACATATCGGATATTAAAATGAGAAAGCAAACTTATCGATGAATGGCACTCAGCTTAAGAATGTAAAGAGAGAAACCGATCTGGGAGTAACAATATCGAGTAACCTAAAACCGAGTCAACAATGTTCAGAAGTTGTTAAGAAGGTATCGTAAATACGATAGGCTATGACTCTTATGTGATCTCGTATGTCTCTGTGACGTCATGATCTCTCCTACAGCACGACGTAGGACGAGTAGATCGTATATTATAAGATTGTAAATAAGTTAAGTTATAAAAGGCCTAATATGCTATTAAGCAATATTGCCATGGTCTTATGTAGTATATATGAATTTATCGTATATATTAATATAATTTATCGTATAGAGCAACCTAGATGCGGTACGATAATTTGGGCTCCTGGCGTTTTGCCAAGGCAGCAAGGTGTGCCTTCGAGGAAGGGCAGAGCCTTCACAAACACCAACCAGTTAACATAATATTTTCCGCCCTCAGTTGATCGCGCTTTTGAGCCTCTAATCACAATACACTGTCAACAATACAAACAACTACACCATCACGACGCTCTCATCGACGCCATGACTGACTGACAGATAAGCATAATAATCATGTCCATTCCCATGTAATCATTTATTCTTTCTTTAACTTGACTCGTGTCTTGGGACCGAAGTCTCGTTCCCCATTGTCCACCGCCATATTGGGTAAAACGTTCTCCCTTGCTTCATTGCCACGTGGAACTATTAGTGAGTTAATTCCTGGCTAGTATTAACCCTTATAACCTGACCCTATATATATAATTTATTATGCGAGACCTTTGGATATCAATTAGCTTGTTTCAGATTGAATTCAATTTAGTTATGGAGTAGTTTTCATTTAGATTGATTTGATTTGATTCATTATAGCTTAGTAATATTTAACTTCCATTGATACTATACCACAATGGTGCCCAGACATCGGGAATTAGCTACCAGTAAGGGATTTTAAGGCAATGAACAAGGGGACATATAACAGGATGCAGGAACAACTCTATGATAAACTGGCAAGGCTAGCCAAGCGATGGTTAGAGCCGGAATGCAGGGTCACATAGTTGCACCAGCCCAAATCGTGCATCCCACCCATCATCTTTCCCCAATAAATTTTCTTTTCCATTTGAGACTTCCTGTGACATATGACCTGACCTAACATTTTTGCTTGTTCAATATGATCCTTTAGTAGGTATTGCTATTTTGTGTACTATTTTTTCTCCATAACAGAGAAGTCCGCCAGTCGGCGTCTCTTAACTAGACTACTATTTTTGCCGTTGTTTTTGTAACTTAACATTTAGATACATAGCCTATATGCTTACATGCAAAATTAATAAGGACAATCAAGAGACACCGTCTAGTGGGGTGCTGATCAAGGCCCGTAAAAACCAAAGTGCGGGATTTCGGGGAGTCTTAAGTAGGCTAATTGTGGACGTTAACACTTTCATCACTACTGCAGAACTAGAGGAATTGGAAAACGTCCAGGCTACCCACGGTCGTATTATGGCTCTGAGTGAGGTGATTGTGGCAGACATGACAGAGGAGGAAGAGACAGTTACAGAGTGTGATAATCGCACCCTCTATGATGAACCTGTCTTTAGAGCGAAGTTCATATTACAGAGGGCTGTCGCAAGTAAGAAGAGAGGCGATAATGAGGCCCATAGAAGGGCTGACCCAAAACATACTGTACACCTCCCATAGCTCAATCTTCCTACATTTGGGGGGCAAGTTGACTGAGTGGTTAGCTTTTTGGGACGTATTTCGGTCTACGGTTCATGAATCCTCTTTGGATAATGTCCGCAAGTTTCACTATCTGAAGGGACAAATGGAAGGAGAGGCCTTACATTTGATAGAGGGTTTTGCAGTAGTGGGTGGTAGTTATCTTGAGGCAGTACAATTATTAAAGTCCATATACGGGGATCAAGAGCAGTTGAAGATGGCCCATGTCGTTGCCTTGTTAAGGCTCGCAGAACCACAGTATAAGGTTGAGGAGTTAACAAATTTCAGGGCAAATATGGAGTGCCATACTCGATCGCTAGACACCCTAGAGCTTACCACACAGGAAATGATAGTCATTTTCTTGCGTCAGAAGCTTCCTATGGCAATACTTGACAAGGTTAGATCGTTTGACCTGGGGGAGTTCAAAACTCAGTTCAGTAAGGAAATCAATAATCTACAGCTGAACAAAGGGAGAATGTATGTGTCGGGAGAGAGTGAGAATGTGGAGAAGAGGGGAACAGTAAGCATGACAATGGGGACTAAAGAAAAGAAAGAGGGTACGTATAAGAAACCTGCTCAGATTCTATGTAAGCTATGTAATGACAAACATAAATGGAGTTTCTGCGTAAAATACCCTACAAATGAGACAAAACTAGCACAGGCGAAAAGATTGAAGCTATGTGTAGGTTGTCTAAGTAAGGAACATGGTAAGCAGGGACAATGTACTGCTACATACTTAACCCTTAATTAGCGGCGAGCAACATAAGTCGAGTTAAATAAAGCTGGACTATGTGGCGGTGCTCGACATAGGTCGTGTGGCAATTTCAGCACGTAATGTTGCTGAGAGAGAGAGACAAGTGGTGGCAGGAGAGTAGCGAGCGTATGACTGCTCCAGACCACCGCGGCGAACCTACTGACATGAATCCCACCTCCTCCCTCCCTCTCTCACTCGCTATATAAGGAATTGTATGGGGAAAGTGCCTAATTACATGCTTTTTGCACTCGCGTTGCACGGTTATTGCAAGAAAACTAGCCATCATAAAAGGATCGTTAAGGTGTCATTTGAAAGCTCTGTTTATGCCCTTCCAGGGATAGATACTTGTTTTACGTTCTGGGTCTTATTTAGGCATGAAAATGATCACGTAAACAGCCCTATTTTGGCTAAAAACACCCCGCTGGGCGGTACATATAAATAAACCGCATAGGCCGCTCGTAAGGTGTTAAGGCCCTGTCGCCACTGCAAAGGACATCACTTTGATAAGTTGTGACCTATAGCAGATAAAGTCAAAGACGTCAAACCAGAGGGTACTACAACTGTGGCACTAGGTAGCAGGCAAGACACCACTATATTGCCCACAATACAGATTCCCATGGAAGGTAATGACAGTAACAAAGTTTGTCGGGTACTTCTAGATCAAGGGTCTCAACGTTCCTTTATAAAGAGGTCCGTACTAGTGGGACTGAAGCACCGAATCGTGGGGGCTGAGACTCTTCGATTACAGGGCTTCACAGGGGTTGCTGATAAGCAAGACTACGAGATAGCGGAGATTTCATATTTCTACCGTAAAAACCGGTACTTTATGACTTGTATCGTAGTAGACACCCTACCAGAATATGTATCTGTAGGTGTGAAGAAGGTGGAACACACATTAGCAAAGGGAGTACAAAGGAGTACAAAGGAAATCAAGCAACAACAGGTCTAGTGACCCTTCTAGGCTGCTTGTCCTACAAAACACTGAGGATCAAGTGTCCAAACAGTGGTTTAGAGTGGGTAAGGGAACATTAGAAAGGGAACTACTGCCCTGGAACTAATGTCCGTGGCAGGACTAGGAAGTTAGTAGGGGACATTATGGGTTAGTAACTGAGGGGAGGATAAAATAAAGTTATTCATTTACAAACGCAGTCAGTTGCGGGTTTGATGCGAGATATTTGTCTAGCGGAGTTTAAATGAATCAACGGTGCTGCAGTCTATAACATCTCGGGGAAGCCCATTCCACAAGTTGACAACTCGATTGAAGAAGAAATTCTTAGATTCGTGTGAGTTAAAAGATTTACCAATAATTTTGCAACCGTTTTCCCGCGTGTAATTAGATTTGTCGATAGTGAAGTACCTACTACAGTTCATATTGTCGATGCCTTTGATGATTTTGAACACTTGAATTAAGTCACCTCTTAATCTGCGCTGGGTTAAAGGAAATAGATTTAATTCTCTAAGACACTCTTCGTATGGTTTGTTCTGTAGGCTAGGTATCATTTTGGTAACTCTACGTTGAACTCGTTCTAGCTTAGTTATATCTGTTTGGTAATAAGGGCACCAGGATTGAACGCAGTATTCCAGAAGAGGGCGGACTAAGGAATTGTAAAGGGTTAGGATATCGTCTTTGGATTTATGCTCAAATAACCTGCCTGTAAGGCCAATTATTTTGTTTGCCTTCTTAACAACTTCTGAACATTGTTGACTCGGTTTTAGGTTACTCGATATTGTTACTCCCTGATCGGTTTCTCTGTTTACATTCTTAAGCTGAGTGCCATTCATCGAATAGTTTGCTTTCTCATTTAGGTATCCGATATGTAGTACTTTACATTTATCCGCATTGAAACTCATTTGCCAAATTTGGGCCCAACATGACAATTTATCTAGAATGTGTTGCATATCATCAACTTGTTCTTTTGAGAGTACGCTATTTGCAATCTTTGTATCGTCAGCAAATTTTGAGATTGTACAGGTGAGACCCTCATCTATGTCGTTGATGTAAATTAGAAAGAGAATTGGTCCTAGTACCGATCCCTGGGGTACCCCACTACTTACATTGGTCCATTTAGATGCCTTACCGTTTATGACTACTCTTTGCTTTCTGTCGCTGAGCCAATTTTCTATCCTTTTCAACACACCGTCTTGTATTCCATGCGCTTTTAGTTTTAGCAGTAAACGTTTGTGGGGAACTTTGACAAAGGCCTTTTGAAAATCAAGGTATATAATATCTACATCTTTACTCTCATCGTAGAGGTTGAGGATATCGTGGAAGAAGTCTAAGAGGTTTGTTAAACAGGAACGTTTTTTACGAAAGCCGTGTTGAGTATCTTTATGTATGTTATTTTCCTCTAAGTGATTTACGAGTCTGTCTCTTATGACCGTTTCTAGCATTTTACATACAACTGAGGTTCAGCTAATTGGACGATAGTTACTGGGTAGGGATTTGCTGCCTTTTTTTAATATCGGTTACGTTGGCTAGCTTCCACTGATCAGGCATAGTTCCAGACTGCAAGGATTTATTGAATAGTAATGTCAGTGGTTTGGAGAGCTCATCCTTAGCTTCCTTTAGAACTCTAGGCGAGATTGTATCAGGTCCAGGCGTTTTATTTACCTTGAGTTTATCTAAACAATTCAATACTTCTCTCTCTGTAACGGTGATATTGCTTAGAACATCTGAATTATCAATCTGAATCGGCGATGGTGTAGGGATATCACTGAGGTCTTCGGTTGTAAAAACTGATGCAAAGAAGGTATTGAGGGCATTACTCATTTGTACTTCGTCTTTGGTGTATTCTCCATTTTCATCGACTAACGGTCCAACAGTTGAAGTAACTACTTTTTTCTTTCTGATATAACTATAGAATTCTTTCGGGTTTGTTTTACTTTGATTCGCAATATGTAACTCTAGGGTCTTTTTACTTTGCTTAATTAACTGTTTGGCTTTGCGTCGTAGCTCTACAAATTTCACCCGTTCTTCGTCATTTTGTGAGGATTTTAATCTATCATTAGCAAATTTTTTAGCAAGCAAGCAGTTTGAAATATCTTTATTCCACCATTTGGGCTTATTATTATGGCGTGGACGCCGTATTTTCGATGGTATGCAGTCTTGCACTGCTTTAAGGTAAGTGGTTTCGAATAACTTCCAAGATGTATTTATGTCGTTATTGTTAATTAAAAAGCTCCAGTCAGTTTCTTTAAACATAGCTCTAAGTTTATGAAAGTTTGCTTTCTTGAAATTAGGGACTTTTTCGATGCTACTATTTGGTGCGTTACTAGTAATGTTTAAAGTGAAAGTTATCGTACGATGGTTGCTGTTACTGAATTCATCACCAACATTCAAATTCTCTATTAATTCTTCTTTTGTTGCAAGTACAATGTCAAGAACGTTATTACCACGGGTCGGAGTTCGAACAAATTGATAAAGCGAACTCTCTTGCAAGTTCGTATACAAGTCATGTCCGGAGTGTGAAGTAAGAGTATCGCCCCAGTTGGTCAAAGGTAAATTAAAGTCGCCAAACATTACGGTGTCTTGTGAGTTACTTACATCTGCAATTTGTTCATAAATTTCTCGGTCAGTTTGCACTGATTGAGCTGGAGGTCTGTATATTAACGCAAGTATTATTTTTGTACCTTTATTATTCTTTATTAGCACAAAAGATGTGTCGACGTTCACAATTTGAGGTTTTGACAAGAGGGTAGGGTTAAGACTTTCTTTGATACAAAGTAAAACGCCACCTCCATTTCGATTTATTCGGCTTTTCTCAAACATTACATAACCGGGAAGTGAATACTCTGCTAAAAAGTCTCTATCTTCTGTATTGAGCCAAGATTCTGTTATGCCAATCACATCATCATTTTCAGTAAACACTAGCTCCTCTAAATCTGAGGGGTTAACTTGTCAGATCCCTTGGGAAATCAGAGTGAGGTGCATGTTCTACTTGGTGTGGATCATTATTATGATGTAGTATACCCTGGATTTAAAAAGATGTGGTGTAATTTTAATCCCCACTAAATTTGGATATTGCATGAGCGGAAAGGTGCATACTACACAGTCAAAGGTCCTGGTCGACACGGTCTCGATATATAGAGTCAATGTAACCGCGGCAGAGGAATTGGGAAGGGAGGATTCCCAACCTAGTGACCCTAAGATGGCTGCCGAGTTCGACCTGGAACGACTGTGGAGATTGGATCACATAGGCATTAATTCTATGGAGACTGATTATGACTCGGAGGTTGCGCTACAAAGGTTTGACGAGTCTGTGAGCTACTGTGCCTCAGACAAGCAATATAAAGTTAGTTTACCCTGGAAGAACAGTGAGATAAGCCTGCCTACCAACTATGGTTTGGCATTAGGTCAGTTGCGCGCATTGCAGCGGAAATTGTCTAACGAACCGAGCACGCGCCAGGCGTATGACGATGTATTTCGGATTTATGAAGATAGGGGCTTTATCGAGAGAGTCGATGTCAAGGAACCGTTTAAGAAGGGTAGGGTTCACTATCTGGCCCATCATGGGGTAAGGAAAGACAGCGTCACCACACCAATACAGGTGGTGTATGACTGCTCTGCCCACCAAGGTCAACAACCCAGTCTAAATGACTGCCTGTTGACAGGTCCGTCCATGGTGTCGGACCTGTCCCAACATCTATTGCGGTTTAGGCTGGGGAAGTACGCCTATACCAGTGACATCGAGAAAGCATTCTTGATGGTCAAGCTAAAGTAGGAAGATAGAGATGTTACCCGCTTTCTTTGGTTCAGCGACATTAGCGACTCTGAAAGTCCGGTCATAATATACCGTTTTCGGGTTGTACTCTTTGGGGCCGCGTGTTCACAGTTTTTGATAAATGCCACAACAAAAAAACATCTAGCTGACACTCATGAGGACACAAGTAAACTATCTCGCAGATTATATATAGACAATTTGCAGAGTTCTAGCGATAGTCAGGATGATTTGTTATATACATACTGGCAAGCACGCAGATTGTTTGCAGATGCACATCTATTTCTCCGCGAGTGGGTTACTAATAGTGAAGATCTTCAGAGTTTGATACAGGTGGACGGTACGGCATCTCTTAACCCACAGAGACCCAGCGACGCAGGGTTTGCGTCCACAATATATGTAACGCTGAACCCCAGCGACGCATGGTTTGCGTCCTGGCCGGTCCGGTCCTAATTACTCCGGTCCTATGGCACCCCGAGGGCTCAGATTTGTATGGGAACTGTGTAAGTATCCCACGCACACATGCCGATGGTTGAAAACTCTCAAAGTTTAACCGCGTGCGCGTGAGCGCGCAAAAACATGTTTTTTGGGGGAAATTGCCTTAAATTTTGTACTCTTGTAAAATCCGTTTTCGGGGGCTCTGTAGGACAATTTTTTGCGCTTTTTGATATTTTTTTTTTTTCCTTCATTCCTAACCCATTCGCAATTGTTTCTGGAATAAAACAAAAATTCAGAATCAGCCGGTCCTGGGTGGTACATTTATTAATAATTAGCTGGTGCTCAGCGGGTTAACCAGGAAAAATCCAGAAATTTGGGTATGATCTGGCAACCTAAACATGAAATACTAACATATCAAACAAGGTCTTTTGCTCAGCAGACAGGAGCGCACACCAAAAGAAGTCTGTTGAGCAAAGTTGCACAATTTTTTGATCCTTTGGGTCTAACATTACCCGTTACCATACGAGCTAGGATTCTAATGCAGGAAGTTTGGAGACGTAAAATAGGATGGGATGACAGTTTGCCCGAGGACCTGAATGACCAAGGGACATTGTTGTTGAATGAGTATGCCATCCTATGTACTAAACCTATACCTCGTAAAGTGGCGGCGTTCGGTGACGTTACGTTACACACGTTTTGCGATGCTAGCGCCACGGCATACGGGGTAGCCATATATGTCGTTACTTCATTTGGGGCACATTTAGTTACAGCCCGGGCCAAGGTAGCCCCGGTTAAAAAGGTAACTATCCCTAAAATGGAATTGACTGCCATGCTGCTATTAGCACGTCTGGTGCAACATGTACGCGCTGCATACAAGAGCGAATTAAATATTGAAATTGTTCATGTTTGGTGCGATAGTCAGGTCGCACTCAACTGGATACATAGCAAGAAGTCTCTGCCAGTTTATGTGCGGAATAGGGTAGATGAGATTATAGCCCTTTTGCCAGACGTTGCTTATCATTATGTAAATACAAAAGAAAACCCTAGTGATCTCATAACTAGGGGTATAACGGCTAGCCAGTTAGTGAAGTCCGAATTGTGGTGGCATGGTCCAAAGTGGCTGCTCCATGAAAGTGAATGGACGATTTGGCATGCTGTTGGTGAGGGACTTCTGCCACTGGAAACAGTGGCAGTTACAGCCCAACCAAATGAGCCACCGGGTCCTATCATAGAGTGGGCAAGATTTGGTGACTATAATAAAATAGTCAGAGTTGTAGCATGGGTATTGCAATATGTATCCAATCTAAAGCATAAAGTAACGGGCCAACTCTGCAACAGGGGTCACAACATTGATGCTCATGAATTTAAAGCAGCTGAAGTAGCTTTGATCAAATGGGTTCAAGTAGAAACCTTTTCCAATGAATTAGAATCCTTGAAAAGCTCGAATAAGACATTAATGCCTAATATAGTGCGTCAACTAAGGTTGCACCTAGACAATGGCCTCATCAGGTGTGAGGATCGCCTGAAGTGGTCAGGTGTACCAGACGGCACAGACTGCCCTATACTTATGCCAACAAGACATCACGTTACTGATCTATTGATCATACGTGCATATAGGGAAGTAAAACACTACGGGGTATGTCATATTTTATCAAATTTACGTCTCACATGGTGGATACCCAGAGTTCGACAAGTAGCTCGACGCGTAGTAAGAAAGTGTGTAATATGCCAGAGACTAAAAGGTAAACCATATGCAACTGGACCAGCTCCACCTCTACCTGAATGCCGTGTAAAGCACGTAGAACCTTTCCAAGCGGTAGGATTAGATTACACAGGGGTATTGAAGACGAGGGAGCATGAGAAGGTTTATATATTATTGTTTACCTGTGCGACGTCTCGAGCGGTACACCTAGAACTATGTGATAATATGTATAGCGAAGAATTTATGCTGGCGTTTAGACGGTTTTGTGCCCGTCGTTCATTCCCTCAACTCATTCTTAGCGACAATGCTCCCACTTATGTCCAAGCATCAAAATATCTAAAGGATATGAGTAGTGATCCTACTATCATCACTTTTTTGGGAGAGAAGAAGTGCGAATGGAGGTTCATTCCAGTTAAGGCACCTTGGTTTGGTGGAATGTGGGAACGGTGTGTCGGCATAGTAAAGTCAGGACTCGGAGCGTTTGTAGGACGTGCTCTATTAAAGAAGAGTGAGTTGACGATAGTCCTCACATAGATAGAGGCAGTCGTGAATGATCGCCCGCTTACATAATTATGTGTACACCGACCTGCAAGAACCACTACCATTAAAGCCAGCTCACTTGCTATAATTATGGAAAACCATTGACTGCGTTTCCATCTGATTTTCAGTCCATAGTAGAGTTAGATGATCCCTCGTTGTACTCTGAGGTAGCGGTGTCTAAGAGATACCAGTATATATCCAGGATAATCGAGGATTTTAGGAAACGATGGATTAGTGAATATCTGCTAGCATTGAGGGAAAGGAGTGTTGCTCCCTCTGGTAGACCAACGGCACCTACAGTTGGTGAAGTTGTTTTAATTAAAGAAGATAGTCCTCGTTTATACTGGAAATTGGGCCGCGTGTTGGAGGTATACAAGGGGGCAGACTCTGTAGAGCGGGTGGCGCTATTGAAGACAGCCACTGGAAGTACTGTTCGTCCTATCGCACGTTTGTACGCTTTGGAGCTCGATTCCGCATTGCAATCTGATGCTCCACCTGTTATTGCTGGGTCCGAGGATTCTCAAAGGAACGACTCACCTCTTACTGATGGCGATCATTCTCGGACCGGGACACGTCCCAGACGCGCTGCTGCTGGCGCCGTCGACTTGTGGCATCAGAAGATAGCCTCTGGGCAACTTTAGGTTTAAGGTGGGGTTCAGGTCTTTTTTTGTGGGGGAAGTGTATCATAAATACGATAGGCTATGACACTTTTGTGATCTCGTATGTCTCTGTGACGTCATGATCACTCCTACAGCACGACGTAGGACGAGTAGATCGTATATTATAAGATTGTAAATAAGTTAAGTTATAAAAGGCCTAATATGCTATTAAGCAATATTGCCATGGTCTTATGTAGTATATATGAATTTATCGTATATATTAATATAATTTATCGAATAGAGCAACCTAGATGCGGTACGATAATTTGGGCTCCTGGCGTTTTGCCAAGGCAGCATGGTGTACCTTCGAGGAAGGGTAGAGCCTTCACGAACACCAACCAGTTAACATATATTTTCCGCCCTCAGTTGATCACGCTTTTGAGCCTCTAATCACAATACACTGTCAGCAATACAAACAGCTACACCATCACGACACTCTCATCGACGCCATGACTGACTGACAGATAAGCATAATAATCATGTCCATTCCCATATAATCATTAATTCTTTCTTTAACTTGACTCGTGTCTCGGGACCGAACTCTCGTTCCCCATTGTCCACCGTCATATTGGGTAAAACGTTCTCCCTTGCTTCATTGCCACATGGAACTATTGGCGAGTTAATTCCTGGCTAGTATTAACCCTTATAACCTTACCCTATATATATCATTTATTATGCGAGACCTTTGGATATAAATTAGCTTGTTTCAGATTGAATTAAATTTAGATATGGAGTAGTTTTCATTTAGATTGATTTTATTTGATTCATTATAGCTTAGTAATATTTAACTTCCATTGATAGTATACCACAGAAGGCAAACAAAATAATTGGCTTTATGGGCAGGTCATTTGAGCATAAATCCAAAGACGTTATCCTAACCCTTTACAATTCCTTAGTCCGCCCTCTTCTGGAATACTGTGTTCAATCCTGGTGCCCTTATTACCAAAAAGATATAGAGAAGCTAGAACGAGTTCAACGTAGAGCTACCAAAATTATACCTAGCCTAAAAAATAAACCATACGAGGAGCGTCTTAGAGAATAATATCTATTTCTTTGGACCCAGCGCAGATTAAGAGGCGACTTAATTCAAGTTCAGTGACAGTCAGTGACAGAGAAGGTTGTGTTAATCTGAGCTCCTGCCCGGACCACTTACCAGTGATCTTTAGTGACCATTACACCTACCTGTGTTTGGGGGCAGTGCACTCGTGTTATATAAAAGTGTTATAGCTCAGTTTTTAGCTGTTAGTTTACTTGTTTTTGTTTTTCTGTACTTAGTTTCTTGTTCCTCGCTAAGCTTATTGGGATCATGGCAGGTATGGAGTGCGAGTCTCTAACTGATCTGCATCATCTTATTCTCCAGGTAAGAGAGGAGATGGTTGTGGTGAAGGAAGAGGTCTTGGCTCTAAGGGAGGTTAATGTTAAACTTCAGAGGGAAGTGGATTTGATTAAAGACGAAAATCTAGCTTTCAAGCTTAGCCAAGAGGAAATAAAGTCAAGTAAGGGGAAAAGGGAGGAAGTTGATGAAAAATTGTATTCATGGCAGGTTGTTAAAAATACGGGTGGGAAAGTCACACTCAAGAAGCAGGATAGTAGAATAGGTATGAGTGTGACAAATACATTCTCTCCTTTGCGAGACGAATGTGAGGGAAAAGATAGTCAGGATAAGGGAGGGATAACCGAAGTGCCTGCCGCCGACTCAGCTCCAACCTCTGACGCTGTGCTACCTACCACCACCACTACCCCCACCACCACCACCACCAAGGGACCTTCTGCCACCACCGGGGGTTCTCCAACTGCAGCTGCTGGATCCTCCCGAGGGAAAGGTAAGTCTGTGTCCCGAGAAGGTAAGTCTGTGTCGATTGTGGGCGACTCCATGGTAAGACATTTAGTTAGGGCTACCCGCACTAAACTTAGGAAGGTTGTGTGTCTGCCTGGCCATGGAGTTGGGAGGGTTTTAGAGAAGATGGACCACATCTTGGAAGATAGTGGAGATAACCCCATTATCTGTCTCAGTGCCGGGAGTAACGATGTTGGTAAGGGTAGAAGTGAGGAACTGCTGCAGCAGTATCGGGATGTGTTAGATAAAGTTAGGATGAAGGGAGGGATCCCTGTAGTACATTGTATCCTACCCAGAAGAGGAGTTCCCAAGGAATGGACATCCAGGGCGATTGGTGTCAATTGCCGTTTGGAGAAATATTGCAAAGAAAAAGCAATACCATTCATTGATAACTGGGATAGTTTCTATGGGAGAGATGGGATGTACGCAAGGGATGGGGTTCATCTTTCACGGTTAGGGGTTTCTACATTAGCTAGTTCTTTAGATAGGGTGGTTGTGGGGTTTTGAACAGAAATATTGAGAGTGTAAATGAGAGGTTAATTGGAACAATTTTAGCGTCAGGCGAAAGCGATAAGGATATTCAGTCTCATGCTAAAAATGATGACTATAATGCAAATAATAGTAGTGATGGTGCAACAGAAGATGGAAATGTCGCTAAAAACAAAGGTAAATTAGGTATAAAGAAAAGAAGTAAATTGAGAGTATATTACACAAACTGTAGGAGTCTATGTAACAAAATGAACGAACTTAGAGCCCTTGTTAGCAAAGAAAATATAGACATAATAGCGCTAACTGAAACGTGGATTAATACAGAAACCAGGCATTTTTTAGCAGAATTTGATATACCAGGATATAGTTTGTTTAAATATGACCGAACAAGTAAGAGGGGTGGCGGTATAGCAGTGTTTGTCAGGAGTACATTAAAAAGCTGTATTAAATCAGGTATTAGACTAAATAACGATAATGAAAGTGTTTGGGTAGAGGTTAACGAAGGTAGTGAGACCATAGTTATTGGAGTTATGTATAGACCGCCAAATATGAGTAGAAATGACGGAACGTCATTATGGGAGGAAATTAAAATGGCATCAAGGTTTAGCAATGTGTGCATTATGGGGGATTTTAATTTTCCGAATATAGATTGGCAGCATCAAATAGGAGACTCTGATTCTGAGGAGTTTATAGAGGTAGTACAAGATAGTTTTTTATTTCAATTCATAGATACGCCGACTAGAGGTAATAATATTCTCGATTTAGTTTTCAGTAACAATGAACATATGGTAAATAATGTAGAGATAGGGGACCACCTAGGAAATAGTGACCACAATTCTGTGTATTTTAATATACAATGGAAAGGTAATACCAGAGAGAATACAACATTAATACCTGACTTTAGAAAAGCCAATTATGGTGGGTTAAGAAGAGCCCTATTAGCGGACCCTATGGTCAAAAAATTAAGTCGATCCAGGTGTCCAAATGAGTGTACCCCTTCTCAGGCACCTGTCATCTTAAGTCAGGAAGAGACGTCAACCTTGGTAGATACATACGATAATTTTATCAAGTCAGTATTCAATGCACAAAATAAATACATCCCCAAAAGAAAATTTAGATCAACACAGAACCAACCCAAATGGATGAATAATAGACTATTAGATCTTCTAGGACAAAAGAGAGGAATATATAGAAAAATTAGAAAAGGCGAAATTCACCTACTTGCTTACTATCAGAATCTATCAAGACAGGTAAAAAAGGATATTAGGAAAGAAAAAAGAAATTATGAAATTAAGGTTGCCAATGACTCAAAAAATAATCCTAAAGCTTTTTACCAACTATATAAATCCAAGGTTAGAGATGTAATTGGTCCCCTTAAAACTTCGATAGGAGAAATGACAGAAAATGATTTAGAAATGTGCAGTACATTAAATGGTCAATTTCTTTCCGTTTTCACTAATGAAAATTTGGCACAGTTTCCAGAAGTCCGTAAGGTATATAGCGATAGTATAGAAAATAGGTTAAGTACGGTTACTATAAGTAGAAATGATGTGCTTAAGGAAATTGACAGACTGAAACCTCATAAATCGCCTGGTCCTGATGAGGTATATGCTAGAGTATTAAAAGAATGTAGGGATGAGTTAAGTTACCCATTAACATTTTTATTTAACAAGTCATTGGAGACAGGTATAGTTCCAGAAGCTTGGAAGCTTGCAAACGTAGTTCCGATCTTCAAAAAAGGTGACAAATCAATAGCATCCAATTACCGTCCCATTAGTCTTACATCAATCATAGGAAAGCTACTAGAGTCAATTATTGCTAGTAAAATTAGAAACCACTTAGATACATTTAATTTAATAAATTCTTCTCAGCATGGATTCACTCAGGGACGTTCTTGCCTTACTAATTTGCTTAGTTTTTTCTCAGAGGTATATGAAGCAGTAGATAATGACAAGTCATATGATATAATATATTTAGATTTCAGTAAAGCTTTCGACAGAGTCCCCCACGAGAGATTGATGAGAAAGGTTGAGGCGCATGGAATAGGTGGGGCGTTGTTGGGATGGATTAGGTCATGGCTAATTGGTAGGAAGCAGAGAGTCAGCATAAATGGTACGAAGTCAGAATGGGGAGCAGTCAAAAGTGGTGTCCCCCAGGGATCTGTATTAGGTCCTCTGTTGTTTGTTATATACATAAATGACCTTGATTTAGGTATAACTAGTAGGATAAGTAAATTTGCAGACGATACCAAGATGGGGAGAACAATTGATTCAGATAGAGATATAGAGTGCCTCCAAAGGGATCTAGATACCTTACACGAATGGTCAGTAAATTGGCAGATGAAGTTTAACATTGACAAATGCAAGGTATTAAAGATAGGGAAGATGCATACAAATGTTAAATATAAACTAGCTAATGTGGAATTAGAAAACTCGAATTGTGAGAAAGATCTAGGTGTGTTTGTTAGCAATGATTTGAAGCCTAGACAACAGTGTATAAGCGTTCGAAACAAGGCAAACAGGATTCTCGGGTTCATCTCAAGGAGTGTGAGTAACAGAACTGCTGATGTTATCTTAAAACTTTACTTGTCATTAGTGAGACCCCATATGGATTATGCTGTTCAATTTTGGTGTCCTTATTACAGAATGGACATAGATTCATTGGAGAGAGTACAACGTAGAATGACAAAAATGATCCATAATATTAGAAATCTTCCGTATAAAGAAAGGTTGAAGAAATTAGGCTTACATTCGTTAGAGAGACGCAGAGTTAGAGGGGATATGATAGAGGTGTTCAAGTGGGTTAGTGGGATTAACAAAGGGGACATGACAAATGTACTAAAGCTCAGTGATAGCGAAAGAACTCGTACCAATGGTTTCAAATTGGATAAATTTCGTTTCAGAAAAGATATAGGCAAATATTGGTTTGGTAACAGAGTTGTAGATGGGTGGAATGGACTACCAAGTGCTATAGTGGGATTAAAAACGATAGGGAGCTTTAAGATAAAATTGGATAAGCATATGGACGAGAAGGGTTGGGTGTGAAGGGGGATCAGCAGGGTTGGGCCAATCAGCGCTCTGCAGACCCCCGTAATCCTGCGTTAATCTCTAACCGTTTTGGTAAGATGATCCTCAGGGTATTAGAGTGTTGAGCCTATAATTGGGCTTTGTAATTGGGGTTGTGTGGGACAGGGATCTGCCTTGCTTAGGCCAATCGGCTTTCTGCAGACTCCCATTTTCTTATGTTCTTATGTTCTTAAGTGTTCAAAATCATCAAAGGCATCGACAATATGAACTGTAGTAAGTACTTTACTATCGACCAATCTAATTACACGCAGGGAAAGGTTGCAAAATTATTGGTAAATCTTTTAACTCACACGAATCTAAGAATTTCTTCTTCAATCGAGTTGTCAACTTGTGGAATGGGCTTCCCCGAGACGTTATAGACCGCAGCACCGTTGATCCATTTAAACTTCGCCTAGACAAATATCTCGCATCAAACCCACGACTGACTGCGTTTGTAAATGAATAACTTTATTTTATCCCCCCCTCAGTTATTAACCCATATGTCCCCTACCAACTTCCTAATCCTGCCACAGATACTAGTTCCAGGGCAGTAGTTTCCTTTCCAATGTTCCCTTACCCACTCTAAACCACTGTTTGGACACTTGATCCTCAGTGTTTTGGAGGACAAGTAGCCTAGAAGGGTCACTGGATCTGTTGTTGCTTGATTTCCTTTGTACTCCTTTGTACTCTCTCTCTCTCTCTCTCTCTCTCTCACACGCACCACACACATTCTCTCTATCTCTCTCTCTCACTTCCACTCTCTCTCTCTCTCTCCCTTCAGTAGGCTACTCATTTATTATATCAGTAATTTGGCTGATTGAGCTTGACTTTAACCAACAACTCCTTGGCGAATCATCCCATTTACTTACTCACTCTCACTCTCTCTGACCCACACACACACACACACACACACACATATCAAACATATATATATCTGTATATACTGTATATACAGTACATATCGTAGCAACTCACTATTCCCTTCTAGCTACCAAACTTCACCAAACGAAATACAGTCAATGCCTCGCTGATACCAACCGATCTTGTTATTCAGGTGCCAGCATTCACTTTGTTAATGCAGCACTATACCCTGTTCCAAATAGATAGACCAGAAATCGTGAACCCTAACCTCTATAACTAAAAAAATGCAAGAGCAAATGAGCTGTACGTATCCACGCCTATTCCCTGGCTGACCCTCCCCAAATGGTAGAAATAATAGCTTGATTGCTATATTTGTTTGTGAGTTATAGAGTATAATGTTAAAAAGTGTTGGCCTACTTATTTGGAACAGGGTATAATCTACTTCACCTCTTGTATCCACCATTGCAAAGAAGGGTTGGAATGCCATGTGGATGAATTTCAAACGCATTCAACCAGCAGGGATTGAACTCGCGGCCTCCCACATTCTAATTATATTTGTCTAAACCTGGTCCACGCAGGCACATAATAATATAATTCATTATAAATCTAGTAATGAATTGGTGACGTCATTAATAGATAAGTAATTACGCTACGAATATGACGAAATAAAGCTCCTTAAAATAAATCATATGCTCCTGATATTGTGTTTCCTATAAAAAAAAATCAGAATCCAATGGTTCGCTCATTAGACTAATGTACATGGTTTCTGGCTTGTTATCTCATCAGTGTGTTGGTCCTTACAAATTGACATTATACTCTGTTTCTTTTCAACTGACGGTAAATTGCAAATTTCCCATCAAGATTTCTCAGTTATTTTCAAGATTTTGTACTGAAATATGTTGCTAATTATATAAATATGGGCTTAATATGATGCAGAGAAAGATTAGTTTCATATTCTTTTCTCCATTAAGTATCGATAAATTAGGTGCTAGGGGATTCAATTTACCATCAGATGAAAATAAACCGAGTATAGTTCTCCATTAATTTTGTATTAATTGAGTTAACTATCGAAATGGAGATAGCTAACTTTCAGGTGTAAAATGTCTTCGTTTACCTACCTCGAAGACTCAAATGTGGTTGATACTAACTCAATATACCATCTAAATATCAACAAACTATTTTAAACTACGTTAAATCGTAAAGAACACAAGATAGACAAGACATCATCGTGCTTTAGTGGTCAAGAGCATTAATTCATATATTAGCATTAATATATATATATATATATATATATATATATATATTACTGGAAGCTCGACACTGACATACGGTGTTAGCCCGTTCAGTACCGTCCACATCCTTTTAATTATATTCTGGCAATTATTAGACGATTATATTCAGCTTAGGAAGGACCTCTAGGAATAAAAAAGCTTCAAATAATCTCCACCAACCCTCTTAACTAACACAGATTCTTCCTAAGCTGTATAATATCGTCTAATACACGTCACTGGTACTCAAAGGGTTAAGGAAACAGAGAACATCATCGAAGAGAGCCCATTGAGCCCATTTGGGGAGGTGTGTTGGAGTGGTCATGCCACTGGATTGGTAATCCAATGGACCCGGGTTCAAATCCCGATATGTCAATGGGAAGATATTATTGGGATTGAATTTGTGCTGTACCTAGTATCAGTGCATTACCACAAAGCCCACCGAAATGCCAAAAAAATACCCTCATTGTTCCCTGATTAAATAACACTGTATGAATATTCCCATATTCAAAATATGTTACAGGGGGACAATGCCTAGTGAGTTCACTGCTCAATAGGTGGCGTTCTACGAGTGAGGGTCTGAGTCTGGAGGGTGAGACGGTGAAGCACTTGAGCGAAGCAACCAGCCGCTTCAGAGATGGAGCTGCTTCGAGCCATGATGGATGCTTCACATGTCTCACTCCCCAGACTGGAACAAGACCTCAAGGGCTTCACCGTGTTGAGCGGTGGAATGTACAGGCTCTCAGCCTATGCCCGAGAGGGAGTAGTTGGAATATAGAAAAAAAAAATAAAAAAAAAAAAATGAATTAGCTTCCTGAGATCAAAGGATACAAGTTGAACTATCAAGGTGAAACATTTTGCTTGCATGTCAATATTTTCTCCAGAATTAACCATAACAGTTTACTTATCTTCTAGCAAGTTAAGGGAATCAATATAGTTCTAATTTGCTCTCCACAGCTAATGACGTTCTATACGCAATTGAAGTCAAATGAAAATAGTCTAAAGTCCGCGAGAGAACGTTAAAAAGAAGGCCTAATTCATAAAAAAACAGAAAATCATATAATACTGGCTGTGAATCGATATATAGTGAGACCAATTCCACAAACGAAACGAAACTCATCCAATGCTAGCCATAATACGTGATAAAGGCCTCCCGGTGTGAAACAAGGAGCGGAGACAAACAAACAAACGCGGGTGATAGTGGGAACATGATACGGGAAGTGCAACACAATATATACAGTATACACTAAATAATACACAAACAACCACACAAACACACACACAATTTATATATAAACTAAATAATGCACAACCAAACACGCAAACGCACACACACACAAAAACACACACAATTTATATATAAACTAAATAATGCACAACCAAACACGCAAACGCACACACACACAAACACACACACACAATATATATAAACTAAATAATACACAACCAACCACGCAAACGCACACACGCAAACACAATATAATAATATTATATAAACTAAATAATACACAACCAAACACGCAAATGCACACAAACACACACACACAATATATATAAACTAAATAATACACAACCAAACACGCAAATGCACACAAACACACACACACACACAATATATATAAACTAAATACTACACAACCAAACACGCAAATGCACACAAACACACACACAATATATATAAACTAAATAATACACAACCAAACACGCAAACGCACACACGCACACACACAAACACAAACACACACACACAATATATATATAAACTAAATAATACACAACCAAACACAGAAACGCACACACACACACACACAATATATATAAACTAAATAATACACAACCAAACACAGAAACGCACACACACACACGCACACTAACTACTCACACACATATAATATATACACTAAAATCATACACAATCAACCATCGATCAGAGGATGACAATGAAGATATCCCCGGATTCACATACGCTCGTTGCACAACATATACACGGGCGAAAGATAAAATTTAACGGTTTTTTAACCGTTTTTTCTGCCGATTATCGGCCAGAATTTAGTGCAGCCACTATTTTTTGGCCGATCACCGCCGACCATTTCCGCGCCACTCGACCACCCCTCGCCTACCACGATACGAGGCGATCTTTTTACACTATCACAGACGATGTCAGACGATCCCGGAAAAATTCAAATATTTTGAAAAGATTGGCTGTGGTAGGCGGCTAACGTACTGTGTGAGACGCGGCCTTTAGGAGCGAAGTGAATGGGTGCTGGCTCTCTCGCTCTCTCTGTCTGTATCTCTCTCTCTCTCTCAGCTTTATATATTCGTCTTAATGTAGTTAAAATAAACACAAAATTCACCGGTACTGGAAGGGTTAATGAGAAACACAAGACTGTGAGCGGTCACTATACTCTGTTTCTTTTCAGCTGACGATAAATTGAATCCTTTAGCCGCCAATTTCTCGACATTTAATGGACAAAATATGAAAATACTTTGTCTCTACGTCATACCAAGACCAAGTTTATAAAATTAGCACCATATTTCACTACAAAATCTGCAAAATAGCTGAGAAATCTTAATGGGAACTTTGCAATTTACCGTCAGTTGAAAATAAACAGGCTATAGTGAAATCCAGTGAGCATATGTTTGTATATTAATCCTTTCAGTAGCGGTGCCGTCCTATTAAGCTTACTCTGGTTACTATTTGGCGATTTTATGCAGTTTAAAAAGGGTCTCCATCAATTAACAGGCTTCGAAGTATCTCACTTAACCACTTTTACTATCACAAATCTGTCTTAAGTTACAAAAATCCGTGTACACATTGTTTGAATAAAACTAAAAAGACGTCGCTGACACAGTAGAAGTTAAGTAGTTTCTCCAAAGAGATCGCTAGTGTTTGATAATTGTCGCCCCAAATATTATTGTCCATAAATTCCTAACACTTACTGTACATTCATATTTTACTTTCATGTCTCCCAAATTTCCCCGATTTTTTTGTTTTCGTTGTTGATCTCTCTCTTATGTCGGCTTGTGTGTCTGGTATAAAACTTCTGCTTCATTTTGATCCGGCTGTTAAATCCTTCTGTACCAGCGACGTCTTCTTATTTTGTTTGTTGTTATATTAGACGATTGTGTGTATTTTAAGAAGGATCTATGGCATTAATTAGGGTTAAGTGAGATAGTTCACTCACTTGCTCTCGTGTTCCCGATTTCGACTCCTCTGAATTCTCAACTTTATGGCTCAAACTTTCCTGTCATTCTCTTACTAAATATTTCTGTGCTGACTATCTTTCCCCTAACTCTACCAACTTTCCCAAATTCTTTGACTATCTAAACTCTACAGTGGAACACATTCTATCCATTTCTCCTTTCTCAGAAATCTCCATCTTAGGAGATTTCAACGTTCACCACCGCCAATGGCTCTCCTCTCACACTACTGATCCACCTGGTGAACAAGCCTACGTCTTTTCTATCATAAATGACCTAGAGCAGTTAGTTCAGCAACCCACCCGTATCCCGGATCGCATCGGAGATCGGCACAACATTCTTGACTTGTTTCTAACTTCTAACCCTTCTTCTTATACTGTCGATCTGTTCTCTCCTCTGGGCTCCTCCGACCATAAACTTATCTCTGTCACCTGTCCTATCTCTCCAGTACGGCCACCCGATCCTCCTAGCCGGCGGCGCTTGTGGCACTTGGCACTGCCGACTGGGAGGCTCTCCGGCAGTACTTCTTTGATTTCCCATCGAATGATTTCTGCTTCCGTGGCCGGGGATCCTCGGAGAGTGTTGAACGTATTACCAAGGTAATCCTATCGGGCATGGAAGCATACATTCCATTCTCTTTCTCTCAGACTAATGCTAAAAAATCTTGGTTTACTCACGCCTGTTCTACTGCTGTCCGCAATAAGGAGGAAGCATTCAAACGGTACCGATACCTTAAAACTCAAGACTCTCATTCTTCTTATGTTTCTGCCCGGAATCAAGCCAAATCTGTTCTTCGACTTGCCAAACACTCTTTCATCAATAATAAATGCACTGAACTATCCAACTCTAGCTCTTCCCAAGCTTTCTGGCATCTAGCCAAAAACCTCTCCAACAATTTCTCTTCCTCGTCTTTCCCTCCCCTTTCCCACTCTGATGGCACAACCATCACTTCTTCCTCTGACAAAGCTAAACTCTTCGCTCAAACTTTTGCTAGAAACTCCACCTTGGATGATTCCGGTGCTATTCCTCCCTCTCCGCCCTCCTCTCTCTTACTTATGCCTAATATCCTAATCTCTTCTAAAGATGTACTTTCTACCCTCTCTGGGCTTAACACTAATAAGGTGTACGGTCCGGACGGTGTTCTGTCCTGTTGTTCTCAAAAACTGTGCTTCCGTGCTGACTCCCTGCCTAGGCAAACTCTTTCGTCTCTGTCTATCCTCTAACGTCTTCCCTTCATGCTGGAAGTTTGCTCAGATTCAACCTGTCCCAAAGAAGGGTGACCGCTCTCAACCCTCCAACTATCGTCCAATTGCTCTCATCTCTTGTCTTTCTAAAGTTTTTGAAACTATTCTTGCTTCCAAATTTCTTAAGCATTTCTCTTCTCATAATCTGCTCTCAGATCGCCAGTATGGCTTCCTTAAGGGTCGCTCTACTGGTGATCTTCTTTCATATCTTACTAACTCTTGGTCATCCTCCTTTCGGGACTTCGGTGAGACTTTTTCTATTGCACTAGACATATCGAAAGCCTTCGATAGAGTCTGGCATAAATCTTTAATTTCTAAACTACCCTCCTTCGGTTTATATCCCTCCATCTGTGCCTTTGTCTCTAATTTCCTTTCCGGCCGTTCCATAGCCGCGGTTGTGGACGGTCATTGTTCACTTCCTCACCCTATAAACTCCGGTGTTCCTCAGGGCTCTGTCCTATCTCCTATTCTCTTTCTAATTTTGATATATGATCTCCTTAACTGTACCTTAATTCCCATCCATTCATACACAGACAACTCATCCTTACACTACTCCATTAGTTTTTCAGAACGCCCCAGGCAGCAATTCCTCAACGACAAACGTAATGAAGCCATAGAACTCTTAAATTCTGATCTAAATACTATTTCCAATTGGGGCAGAGAAAACCTTGTTAACTTTAATGCTTCCAAAACCCAATTTCTCCATCTATCTACCCGTCAGGATCTCCCAGCGGACTATCCCTTATTCTTCAACAATACAAAAATCAACCCTTCATCTTCTCTCAATATTCTTGGTGTCTCTTTTTCTTCTGATCTCATTTGGAAGGACCATATTCCCAGTCTTGCCAAGGCAGCCTCCCAGAAGCTGGGTGTGCTCAACCGCCTTAGGGGGTTCTTTTCCCCTGCACAGCTTCTTGCTCTGTACAGGGGCATAGTGCGCCCTTGTATTGAGTATTGTTCACATGTGTGGGGAGGTTCCTCTCACACCGCTCTCCTAGACAAAGTTGAAAGGAAGGCCTTTCGTATCATTAACTCCCGTCCACTCACCAACTCCCTGCAATCTCTCTCTCTCCGCCGCAATGTTGCATCTCTCTCGCTATTCTATCGCTACTATAATAATCAGTGTGCCTCAGAGCTATCCCAGTGCATACCACCTCCTTTACGTAGGGCACATGGTACCCGTCTTGCAACTCAATCCCACCCCTACTCTGTGCAACTCTCCAACCCAAGAGTGAAACGTTACTCTCTAACTTTCTTCTACTCAACAGCTGAGCTCTGGAACTCTCTCCCAGAATCAGTCTTTCCCTCTTCCTATGACTTAAATTGCTTCAAACTCCGTGTGTCCAGGCATTTTGGCTCAAACGTCCCTTGATTTTGGCCCTGTCACTCTTTCAACTATGGGGGAGGCACTCGCTATAGGTAGTAATGCCTTTTGCCTCCCTCCATCACATAGAAAAAAAAAAAAAAAAAATCGAAACCTGTTAATTGCCAGAGGCCTTATTTAAACTGAATACAGTCGTCTAAAAGTAGCTAGACTAAAGTGACACGGATGGCACCGGTACTGAACATGGGTTAAAGTGAAGATTTCCACTATTGTAAATCTCCTTTAGTTTAAATTTACTAACTTACACATGCATACTGCACAGTTGGCCATATACATTTGTATATAATCCATGTTTTTATATATATGGAAGGACAATTAGTATAATTAAATTAGAAGTGTACTTTCTTTTGCAATAGTTAAATATTATGACCAAGTAACGGTAGGCCTATTATAGCAAATAATACTTCAAAGTTAGTCAAACTATGGTTCCTTCATGGTTCGAATCCACGGACTGCCACATGTGTTTGTAAATTTCATTAATCGATTTTAGGAGTATGGTTGGTTGTTGGAAGGAACATAATAATATATATTATAATGACGTGGATACAAACTAATGTGGCCAACTGTACACTTTAAAGCTGATTCACATGCATTACGGCTTCATATAATAAAGCTTTACATATGATTTATTATTAGCGTCTTGTTCTTCCTGACTCAAAATTTTCCATTTATTCCTGCTTCTCTTTTCTCGTGTTCTCACTTTCACACACACTCTCTCTCTCGACGAATCTCCACTCTTTCTACTCTACCCAAAATACTAGTTTGCTTTCCATATGTCCTCTCTTTCACTCTTCACCCCCACCTCTAACTACCCTCTGCATCACCGTTGATTCATTTAAACTCCGCCTAGACAAATATCTCGCATCAAACCCGCGACTGACTGCGTTTGTAAATGAATAACTTTATTTTATCCCCCCCTCAGTTACTAACCCATCTGTCCCCTACTAACTTCCTAATCCTGCCACGGACATTAGTTCCAGGGCAGTATTTCCCTTTCCAATGTTCCCTTACCCACTCTAAACCACTGTTTGGACACTTGATCCTCAGTGTTTTGGAGGACAAGCAACCTAGAAGGGTCACTAGATCTGTTGTTGCTTGATTTCCTTTGTACTCCTTTGTACTTTGTACTCTCCCTCTCTCTCTCTCTCTGCACACCCCTCCATCACCTCAGGGTAAAGTGGTGTTGGTGGTGGTGGTCCCTAGTCTTTCCAGAATGTCCAGGGGTAATGCATTGTTTAGGGTGTGTGTGTGCGTGTGTGTGTTTTTTGTCTTCTTTGTTTTCTGCCACACACAGCGACGAGGGGAGGGGAGGGGAGAGATGCAAGTCAGGACAGCCTCACTCCTAAACGGCCTCTCTCCTAAACAGCCTCGCTTCTGAATGGCCACAATCCAAACGGCTAAATCCAAGCGGTATCACTCCTGAATGGTCGCAACCCATACGGTCACGTTCCTAAACGGCCAGAATCCAAACGGTCACATTTCTAAGCGGCCACACTCCAAATGGTCTTATCTCAAATGACCGCGATCCGTAGTTAGGTTACGTGTTCTATTAGGCTAGTTTTGGTTAGGTTAATAATAGCTATGTTTAGTATCGGTTTGGTTAAGTTAGTCTAGACTAGGTTAGGTCTGATCATGCCAGGTTAGGCATATTTAATATAAATTGAATAAGGATAAATTAAGAAGCTATAGCTGTCCTTTGTTTGTAATCAGTTGATTATATTTAGTTAGTTTAGACTAGGTTAGGCCCGGTCACGTCAGGTTAAGCTTAGTTATATTAAATTAAGTAAGGTTAAATATAGAGAATATGGCAGTTCTGGTAGTGGCCATTTAGGAGTGTGGCCGTTTTGAAACCCCTTCTTTACCTGTGACGTCTTTGTAGTTTTGTTCTAGCTATATTTAGGCGATTTTGTGCAGTTTAGGAAGGATCGGCGGTAGTAAAAAAGGTTAAGTGAGCGTTCAAAGCCTGTTAATTGCTGGAGGCTCTTTTTAAACTGAATAAAATAATCTAATAGTAGCCAAAGTAAAGCTAAAAAGACGTCAGTGGTACAGAAGGAGTTAACCCCTTCATTACCGGTGACGTCCTTTTCACTATATTATGGCGACTATTAGACGATTATATTCAGTTTAGGAAGGACTTGTAGCGATTTAAAGACCTCCGACCCTCTCATTCAACAATGTTTACTACCACAGATCCTTCATAAACTGCACAATATCGTCTATATACTGTATAGCTAGAATATAATGGAAAAGATATCGCTGGTACAGAAGGGGTTAAACCACTCTGGGTCCGCCATGGTGACGAGGAGAGCCGCAGGTTGAGCTTATGGGGCACTCGGAGGGGGACGAGAATTGTGAAACAGGAGAAAAGACGGGGAGGGGGCGGTGGGGGGGGGGGGGCGGGGGGCGGTGGAATGACCTTTACAGAGGGTTTTGGGAAGAGGTTGTTATTAAATGAAGTGGATTATGGCAACTAGGATGGGGAGGGGGAAATAAAACATACACACACACACACACACACACACACACACACACACACACACACACACACACAGCCCGGAGACAAATTGGGCTTGTCTCCTTTCATGTGTTAGCCTCAGTTCACCTAGCTGTAAATAGGTACCTGGAATAAGTGGACGACGTTGTGACGTCCCATCTGGGGTTGGCAAAAATGGTACAAGGCGAGATGGGTATCATATGGTTCACCTAAGCTGATGGCTACCTAAGCCTTCGGGCGAGACGGTACCGTCTATAGTGAGAATGGTACCATACAGATCCACCCTAAGCCTTCGTTTCCGATGTCGCCAATTGGCTAAAATACAGACTACACACACATCCATAGCCATTCCAACAGTACATAAAACACTTAACATGCATTTCACGCAATACATTCCCAGTTAAGGAGGCGCGATAATAATGAGCTTAGCTCGCATTGCGTGGATTCCCCTTGACGAACAAGTAACTGAGTAACTGAGTAACACACACACCAACACATATACACATAAAAGAAAAGAAAGATCACCAGTAGAGCGGCACTTAAGGAAACCATACTGGCGATCTGAAAGTGGATTTTAGGAAGACAAATGTTTAAGAAATTTTGAATTCAGAATAGTTTTAAAAACTTTAGAGATGCAAGAAATGAGAGCAATTGGACGGTAGTTAGAGGGTTAAGAGTGGTCACCCTTCTTCGGGACAGGTTGAATGAGAGCAAACTTTCAGCAAGAAGGAAAGATGTTAGAGGAAAGACAGAGACTAAAGAGCTTGCCTAGGCAGGGAGTCAGCACGGAGGAACACTTTTTGAGTACAAAGGGAGGAACACCATCCGGTCCCAACGCCTTCTTAGTATTTAGCCCAGAGAGGGCAAAAATTATATCCTTAGAAGATATCATGATCTTGGGCATAAGTAAGTGAGAAGGGGTGGAGAGGAATAAATAGCATAGGAATCATCCAAGGTGGAGTTTTTAGCGAAAGTTCAGTTTTGTCATAGGAAGACGTGGCGCCACGGTGGTGCCGTCAGAGTGGAAAAGAGGAGGAAGTAAAACTGTTGGAGAGGTTTTTGGCTAGATGTCAGTAAGCTTTGGAAGAGGTAGAGTTGGAAAGTTCAGAACATTTATTATTGCTTTAGAAAGAGGGACGTTGAAGAGATAAGAAAAGGGTTACATAAGGGATAGGAAGGTGGAGACAGAGAGAGAGAGAGAGAGTGTGTGAGAATGCGAGAGAGAAAACACTGAATTCTAAGCAATACATCTCGTCTCCCCAATATGTGAAAGGAAAGCTTATGCGAGTCTATATAAATAAAACTGGAAAGGACCTGAATACAGCTTTAAATCTGGACTGCTACCCGACCGAGGCAAGCAGAAGTCCATTCAGCTACGCCAACGGATTCAAAATAATAATAACATATTCGTACGGGCTCTTTTTATCGGCTGTGGAACGCGGCAGGTGTATGAGTGATCGATTTGGTTGTTGTTGTTCTTATTCTTCTTGCAGGTGTTGGGTTGCAGGTTGAATAAGACAGAAATGATCTGGGAAAATAATATCTTCTTTTTCTTGGGATCTTAGGTTGGAGGGTGAATAAAATACGAGTGGTCTGGGATAATAAAAATCAGAGTTCCGTGAATATTTGAGTGGAGAGTTGATACGCAAAAGAAAAAAAGGTTTATTCTAAAGACACAACAGTTTATACTCCCTCTGGATACTTTTTGAAAAGGGATTCAGAGAGCCGGAACTCTGACACACACACACACTTCAACACACACACACACTGTAACACATATCCAGACTCACGTATTATGAGGTGGGTCCAGCCAATACACACACACACACACACACACACACACACACACACATTGTAATACATATCTAGACTCACGTATTATGAGGTGGATCCAGCCAACACACACACACACAAACACACACACACACACACACATGTATTATGAGGTAGGTCCAACCAATATAAAGGCTGACGGACTTATGGATAATAGGCCTAAATGGTTGGTTGGTGTAGAGAGAGAGAGAGAGAGAATGTGTGTGTGAGAGTGAGGGAGTGAGAATGAGATAGATAGGTAAAGAGAGGATATATATATATATATATTGGAGCCTTAGCCACTAATAATACCACGGTCAATCATGGTAATTTAGCACACTTCTAAGAACTCAGGTGGGAGCGTGATATATCAACCTGAGTGACCATGGATAGCTTCCCAGCCGGGGCTTTATCATTAATTGAGGTAACTCGTATGTAACTGTGGTATTATATCTATATATCTATCTATCTATCTATCTATGTATCAATCTCTCCCACTTACCCTCTATCTCTCTCTCTCTCTCTCCATATATATATATATATACAGTATATATATATATTCAATATATATATATATATATATATATATATATATATATATATATATATATATATATATATATATATATATATATAAAACACAAAAGGACCCAGATGTAGGGAGACAGAAAGAGGTTTAAAAGAGAGCTAGAGAGGGAAGACAGAGAGAAGGGGAGGGGGGGATGTAAGGCTGGAAGGAAAAGAGTGTAAAAAGGAGGTGAGCGAAGAGAGTGTGAGAGGTGGTGGTGGTTCAAGGTGAGAGAGAGAGAGATTATGCGAGTGTGTGTGTGATGGTGGAGTATATTGCATTGAGTTGAATGTTGCAGAAATGTTTCTATTTTACAGTTGTTAAGAAGGCAAACAAAATAATTGGCTTTATAGGCAGTTCATTTGAGCATAAATCCAAAGACATTATCCTAACCCTTTACAATTCCTTAGTCCGCCCTCTTCTGGAATACTGCGTTCAATCCTGGTGCCCTTATTACCAAAAAGATATAGACAAGCTAGAACGAGTTCAACGTAGAGTTACCAAAATGATACCTAGCCTAAAGAACAAACCATACGTGGAGCGTCTTAGAGAATTAAATCTATTTCCTTTAACCCAGCGCATATTAACACCTTACGAGCGGCCTATGCGGTTTATTTATGTGTACCGCACAGCGGGGTGTTTTTAGCCAAAATAGGGCTGTTTACGTGATCATTTTCATGCCTAAATAAGACCCAGAACGTAAAACAAGTACCTATCCCTGAAAGGGCATAAACAGAGCTTTCGAATGACACCATAACGATCCTTGTATGATGGATAGTTTTCTTGCAATAACCGTGCAACGCGAGTGCAAAAAGCAGGTAATTCGGTACTTTCAGTACATAATTGAGTATGTAGCGAGTGAGAGAGGGAGGAGGGAGCTGAGATTTGTGTCAGTAGGTTCGCCGCGGTGGTCTGGAGCAGTCATACGCTCGCTAGTCTCCTGCCACCACTTGTCTCTCTCTCTCAGCCACATTACGTGCTGAAATTGCCACTCGAGTTATGTCGAGCGCCGCCACATAGTCCAGCTTTATTTAACTCGACTTATGTTGCTCGCCGCTAAATAAGGGTTAAGAGGTGACTTAATTCAAGTGTTCAAAATCATCAAAGGCATCGACAATATGAACTGTAGTAAGTATTTCACTATCGACCAATCTAATTACACACGGGGAAACGGTTGCAAAATTATTGGTAAATCTTTTAACTCACACGAATCTAAGAATTTCTTCTTCAATCGAGTTGTCAACTTGTGGAATGGGCTTCCCCGAGACGTTATAGACTGCAGCACTGTTGATGCATTTAAACTTCGCCTAGACAAATATCTTGCATCAAACCCGTGACTGACTGCGTTTGTAAATGAATAAGTTTATTTTATCCCCTCTCAGTTACTAACCCATCTGTCCCCTACTAACTTCCTAATCCTGCCACGGACATTAGTTCCAGGGCAGTAGTTCTCTTTCCAATACTACCTTACCCACTCTAAATCACTGTTTGAACACTTGATCCTCAGTGTTTTGGAGGACAAGCAGCCTAGAAGGGTCACTAGACCTGATGTTGCTTGATTTCCTTTGTACTCCTTTGTACTCTCTTTCTCTCTCTCTTATACGATGCCAGCTTCGTCAGGGCAAATATTTGATCTGCCCTCCGGCCATTTTACACATACATTTCGCATTCCTCACTTCCCTTCAAACAAGTTTTCTACATTATTAATTTTCTCAGACGCCATCTTTCTAGCACCACACATATTTGCATAATCACACACACTCACAAACACACAGCGTACATACACTTACACTCGCATAAACAAGCATATTTAGCAGGTAACAATATGAATACGAGCCTACCTTTATATATACTGAGTATATATATTTTTGTTTTCTATGTGAGTGAGGGAGGCAAAAGGCAGAACTGCCTATAGCGAATGCCTCCCCCAATGTTGAAGGAGTGACTGGGCCAAAATCAAGGGATATTCGAGCCAAAATGACTGGACACACGTAGTTTGAAGCAATTTAAGTCATAGGAAGAGGGAAAGACTGATTCTGGGAGAGAGTTCCAGAGCACAGCTGTTGAATAGAAGAAAGTTTGAGAGTAACATTTCACTCTTGGGTTGGAGAGTTGCACAGAGTAGGGGTGGGATTGTGTTGCAAGACGGGTACCACATGCCCTACGTAAAGGAGGTGATATAGACTGGGAAAGCTCTGAGGAACACTGATTATTATAGTAGCGATAGAATAATGAGAGAGATGCAACGTTGCGGCGAAGAGAGAGAGATTGCAGAGAGTTGGTGAGTGGACGGGAGTTAATGATACGAAAGGCCTTCCTTTCAATTTTGTCTAGGAGAGCGGTGTGAGAGGAACCTCCCCACACATGTGAACAATACTCAATACAAGGGCGCACTATGCCCCTGTACAGAGCAAGAAGCTGAGCAGCGGTAAAGAACCCCAAAGGCGGTTGAGCACACCCAGCTTCTGGGAGGCTGCCTTAGCAAGACTGGTAATATGGTCCTTCCAACTGAGAGCAGAAGAAAAAGAGACACCAAGAATATTGAGAGAAGATGAAGGATTGACTTTTTGTATTGTTGAAGAATAAGGGATAGTCCGCAGGGAGTTCCTGACGGGTAGATAGATGGAGAAATTGGGTTTTGGAAGCATTAAAGGTAACAAGGTTTTCTCTGCCCCAATTGGAGATAGTAGTTAGATCAGAATTTAAGTGTTCTATGTCTTCATTCCGTTTGTCGTTGAGGAATTGCTGGCTTGGGCGTTCTGAAAAACTAATGGAGTAGTGTAAGGTTGAGTCGTCTGCGTATGAATGGATGAGAGTTGAGGTACAGTTGAGAAGGTCATTTATAAAAATTAGAAAGAGAATAGGAGATAGGACAGAGCCCTGAGGAACACCAGAGTTTACATGGTGAGGAAGTGAGCAATGGCCGTCCACAACCGCAGCTATGGAACGGCTGGAGAGAAAATTAGAGACAAAGGCACAGATGGAGGGATAGAAACCGAAGCAGGGTAGTTTAGAAATTAAAGATTTGTGCCAGACTCTATCGAAGGCTTTCGATATGTCTAGTGCAATAGAAAAAGTCTCACCGAAGTCCCGAAAGGAGGATGACCAAGAGTTAGCAAGATATGAAAGAAGATCACCAGTAGAGCGACCCTCAAGGAAGCCATACTGGCGATCTGAGAGCAGATTATAAGAAGAGAAATGCTTAAGAAATTTGGAAGCAAGAATAGTTTCAAAAAATTAAGAAATACAAGAGATGAGAGTAATTGGACGATAGTTGGAGGGTTGAGAGCGGTCACCCTTCTTTGGGACAGGTTGAATGAGAGCAAAGTTCCAGCATAAGGGAAGACAACAGGAGGAACACCGTCAGGACCGTACGCCTTATTAGTATTAAGCCCAGAGAGGGTTGAAAGTACATATTTAGAAGAGATCAGGATATTAGGCTTAAGTAAGAGAGAAGAGGGTGGAGAGGGAGGTATAGCACCGGAATCATCCAAGGTGGAGTTTCTAGCAAAAGTTTGAGCGAAGCATTTAGCTTTGTCAGAGGAAGAAGTGATGGTTGTGCCATCAGAGTGGGAAAGGGTAGGGAAAGACGAGGAAGAGAAATTGTTGGAGAGGTTTTTGGCTAGATGCCAGAAAGCTTGGGAAGAGCTAGAGTTGGATAGTTCAGTGCATTTATTATTGATGAAAGAGTTCTTGGCAAGTCGGAGAACAGATTTGGCTTGATTCCGGGCAGAAACATAAGAAGAATGAGAGTCTTGAGTTTTAAGGCGTCGGTACCGTTTGAATGCTTCCTCCTTATTGAGGACAGCAGTAGAACAGGCGTGAGTAAACCAAGATTGTTTAGCATTAGTCTGAGAGAAAGAAAATGGAATGCATGCTTCCATGCCCAATAGGATTACCTCGGTAATGCGTTCAGCACTCTCCGAGGGTCCTCGGCCACGGAAGCAGAAATCATTCCATGGGAAATCAAAGAAGTACTGCTGGAGAGCCTCCCAGTCGGCAGCGCCAAAGAGCCACTATCGCCGCCGGCTAGGAGGATCGGGTGGCCATACTGGAGAGATAGGACAGATGACAGAGATAAGTTTGTGGTCGGAGGAGCCCAAAGGAGAGAAAAGATCAACAGTATAAGAAGAAGGGTTAGCAGTTAGAAACAAGTCAAGAATGTTGGGCCGATCTCCGATGCGATCCGGGATACGGGTGGGTTGCTGAACTAACTGCTCTAGGTCATTTAGGATAGAAAAGACGTAGGCTTGTTCACCAGGTGGGTCAGTAGTGTGAGAGGAGAGCCATTGGCGGTGGTGAACGTTGAAGATCCGGGCGATATGGCCAAAAAACGTCTACGCCTAGGCTACCGTATCATTGTTATTTTACTGCTAGAAAATGTCCACGCATTTCTAAACCTACTGCCGTTTCCAATCTGTATACTGGCGTTGAGCAGAGCTCTCTAAGTCAACTGGTTCAGTTATGATGACGATTTCCGTGGAGAGAGTTTCGAGGCAATGTTAGCAATATGACACACTTTGCATCAGTAAATCTGGCTTAGCAGACCCCACAACAACAAAGCTTCGACGTCTGGTTGCTTTCGGAGGTGCGCGCGTCGCCTCCGACCAGCTGTGTTTACATACGTCGGACGCGCAGCTTACAAATCAAGCTTAATAGGCTTTCAAGCTTACGGATTTTAAAATGACACCCGGGCTCCTGCCCATCTGCCGCGGTGTTCTTTTAAAATGCTGCTCGGGCGGGAAGGGTTAAAGCAGTACGGTCCGGACGGTGTTCCTCCTGTTGTTCTCAAAAACGGTGCTTCCGTGCTGACTCCCTGCCTAGGCAAACTCTTTCGTCTCTGTCTATCCTCTAACGTCTTCCCTTCATGCTGGAAGTTTGCTCACATTCAACCTGTCCCAAAGAAGGGTGACCGCTCTCAACCCTCCAACTATCGTCCAATTGCTCTTATCTCTTGTCTTTCTAAAGTTTTTGAAACTATTCTTGCTTCCAAATTTCTTAAGCATTTCTCTTCTCATAATCTGCTCTCAGATCGCCAGTATGGCTTCCTTAAGGGTCGCTCTACTGGTGATCTTCTTTCATATCTTACTAACTCTTGGTCATCCTCCTTTCGGGACTTCGGTGAGACTTTTTCTATTGCACTAGACATATCGAAAGCCTTCGATAGAGTCTGGCATAAATCTTTAATTTCTAAACTACCCTCCTTCGGTTTCTATCCCTCCATCTGTGCCTTTGTCTCTAATTTCCTTTCCGGCCGTTCCATAGCCGCGGTTGTGGACGGCCATTGTTCACTTCCTCACCCTATAAACTCCGGTGTTGCTCAGGGCTCTGTCCTATCTCCTATTCTCTTTCTAATTTTTATAAATGATCTCCTTAACTGTACCTTAATTCCCATCCATTCATACGCAGACAACTCAACCTTACACTACTCCATTACTTTTTCAGAACGCCCCAGCCAGCAATCCCTCAACGACAAACGTAATGAAGCCATAGAACTCTTAAATTCTGATCTAAATACTATTTCCAATTGGGGCAGAGAAAACCTTGTTAACTTTAATGCTTCCAAAACCCAATTTCTCCATCTATCTACCCGTCAGGATCTCCCAGCGGACTATCCCTTATTCTTCAACAATACAAAAATCAACCCTTCATCTTCTATCAATATTCTTGGTGTCTCTTTTTCTTCTGCTCTCATTTGGAAGGACCATATTACCAGTCTTGCTAAGGCAGCCTCCCAGAAGCTGGGTGTGCTCAACCGCCTTAGGGGTTCTTTTCCCCTGCACAGCTTCTTGCTCTGTACAGGGGCATAGTGCGCCCTTGTATTGAGTATTGTTCACATGTGTTGGGAGGTTCCTCTCACACCGCTCTCCTAGACAAAGTTGAAAGGAAGGCCTTTCGTATCATTAAACTCCCGTCCACTCACCAACTCTCTGCAATCTCTCTCTCTCCGCCGCAATGTTGCATCTCTCTCGCTATTCTATCGCTACTATAATAATCAGTGTTCCTCAGAGCTATCCCAGTGCATACCACCTCCTTTACGTAGGGCACGTGGTACCCGTCTTGCAACTCAATCCCACCCCTACTCTGTGCAACTCTCCAACCCAAGAGTGAAACGTTACTCTCAAACTTTCTGCTACTCAACAGCTGAGCTCTGGAACTCTCTCCCAGAATCAGTCTTTCCCTCTTCCTATGACTTAAATTGCTTCAAACTCTGTGTGTCCAGGCATTTTGGCTCGAACGTCCCTTGATTTTGGCCCTGTCACTGTTTCAACTATGGGGGGGGCACTCGCTATAGGCAGTTATGCCTTTTGCCTCCCTCAATCACATAGAAGAAAAAAAAAAAAAAAAAAAAAAAAAAAAACTACAGAAGGTTGGACAGCTTTGAGAGTAACCCTTCCAGTACCGGTGACGTCCTTTTCATTATATTTTGGCAACGATTAGACAATTATATTCAGTTTAAAAAGAGCCTCCAGCAATTAACAGGCTTCAAACTATCTCACTTATAGTAGTCATTTGCTTGGAATCCGTGACCATTTTGTTCCTACCTTTTTCTCTCGATGGATTTGACAACCTGAACCATTTTAAAGGAAAATTAGCTCCTATGCTCCTCTGAAAAATGACGGCTAACTCTGCTAGAGCCCAATATTCAAAATGGCCGCCAACGCCATCTTGAAAAACATGAAATGTAATATCTCTGGCATCAGATGAGCTACAAGGGCGAATGAGGTGTCCTTTTTCACTAATTCTGGCATTACAAAACCACTGGAATGGTTATTGTATTGTATTGTATTGTATATTGTATTGTTATTGAATTGTATTATACTAATTGTACATACTAATCTGCCACTTCTTTGTCACTACATGATTCACTGTATGAGCCACCATCAGAATCACTGTCCTCACTTTCGCTGCTATCATCACTGTCATCACTGGCTTGGATTCCTGACTGTAGGGATCGAAGTGTCTAGTTGGTACGGTCAAATGGATCACACTTGAATTCAGTGAGACATGCGCTTATATCCTGTACAGCTTGTTCATCCTTCTTCATTTTACTCGACGAGCAATCAGCATGCTTCCCTTTTCCTTGTTTCTTGCGATTAGCATGGCGATGGACCTTTGATCTCATCCGATTGATGTTATTCACATTCCGAGTGTTTGAAAGGAGCTGCTTTTCATTGTTCAGAATGGCCAACCAACCAGACTTCAGCTTAGAGCCCTTATTCATTGTTGACTCTATCCATATGTAGGGCGACACACGAATATGGTTTTCCATCATTGACTGTGCACACATACCACTCTCCATGAATGCAGCCTGATTGACAGGAAGGGTATCAAGTACTGCGGTGAAATCAGGGAGTTGCCACCCATACTTGTCATTATCATAGATTTGCATCAAAGGAAGCATGAGCTTGAGTGAGGACTTGAACTCAGTCCAGTTGCTTGTTCTGATTGCATGGATATTTTGAGTTAGAACCTCAACCATTTCCATGAATGACATCCAGTATTCTGCTTGTGGGGCACCCTCAAAGTCCATGAAGAGAGCATCAACGAGGTCCTTCAGCTCAGCATTTCTCTCTAGCTCTGCATGTTCATCTGCAAGTTCTTGTGCATCAATCGGATGTCAAAGCTTGGCAAGGGATGCCTTTACTTCTTCAGATAGAGGGAATCTTCCAAACGTTTGTCTATGACATGGTGGACCAGAGTCTCGTAGAATAGTCGCAAGCAGCGAACCCCACGCTTAACATGTTTTCCACGAAGGGCCTGATCAACAGACCCGTCTGCTATATCACCAGCTGCCACCAACACATCTGAGATGCCAGATCCCGTAAACCTCTTGTATATAGTGTAGATGAACGACATTTGGATGTGGAAGGGTGCCATGAATGGTAAGATTTTGCTGAACAGCTCAGCATTCTCACTTTTCAACTCTAGCATGAGCACGTAGACAGGATGATCACCAACAATTAGTGCAAAAGGCATCTTTTTGTCTTCAATTGATTTTGCAAGCTTACACATCACATCATTGAGAATTGTCTTACTGGGTGGGTTGGGATAGGTCATGTGGTATATTGCTCGACTCTTCTCATCTGCATTTGACATGCTGGCGTGAACCCCTGAAAACCCAGGCACAGTCTGTTCTTCTGGCTTAGGTCTCGTTCAGTCATCTTGCGCCCTGGCCAATGCATGGATCACACCACGAATTCTTTGCACCGATGTGTCAGGAAGAGGAGTACTTTGATCAGCTGGTGGCTTCCTGAGAGGTGGTTCCCCACGCTTCGCTGTCTTGTATGGGTTGACTTTTTGCATTTCACTTCCGAGCTCTTTGAGAGTTGTCGAGAGGTTTGATGCAAAGTTGGCACCGGGAACTGGTCTATCCTCGTGATTCTCGGAAGGAAGTTCTGTATCAAATTATTCTGGCTGCACAAATATGACATTAGTGCGGTGTGACTGGCCAGCACCGGTCAGTGTCACTCTTGAAGTCATCGTTGTCGACTATAGCGATAGCAGGCTTACCCTCAGCTAGTTCGAAGGGGCAATCAGATGAGCACTTGAGGCCATTGAGCACCCAAAAATCTTGCAGCATAAATACGTCATTGTAACTGATGCCCAGTCCATCTTTGTGCATTATGTCGACTATCTCCCTACTCTTGGTCAGTCCATGTAGCAAGACAGAGAGATTTATCTCAAATGCAGTGCGTTTTCCAGTGATGTAGCTTGTGAGGATAGATGCAATCGATCGGACGGATGGACTGTCATCAATTGCAGACTTATTTGGGTGTTTCAGCCATGTGAGCAGCTTCAGCAGGAGCTCACTGAGGTCTTCTTCTCTTTCCAACTCGTGTATATATGGGAGCCAGGGAATAGTATTTGTCCTGATGACTTGCTCATTGAGTCGTGCTGCAACATTCATCACCAACTGATCATTGCTGACACCCAATGAAGATATTGCCGCCTCGATGTATGTACCTGCTGCTGTTGTATCATATACCAGTTCACTCACATTCTTTTGAATGCGTTCATGAAATCCGATGTCTTCCCCAAATTCATTGACGAGAATTTCCTTTAAGTAGCTGGATTTTACTACTGAGTTATGTCCGTGATTTGAGATAATGCGCTTATAGTCCTGCAGCAGGCCTTGCAGTGTGCGAATTTCATGGTCTTTGAAGATGACTTGACGAATATGATGAAAGAAGAGAGCTTGGGCCTCTTGGAGGTTTACACGCTGCAGATGTTAAGTGCTTTCATCTGAAAGGGGCTTGTGGTCGCTTACATATTTGCGCCAGCACGCACGATGGTAGCGGATTTCCAACCCAAATGCTGTTTGACTATCTGGGATGGATGCAATCAGAGTGTCAAGTCTTAATCTCATGACCTCATCTTCCAGACGGACAGTATGAAACTTGAATTTAGTCCAGGCATCTACTGTTGATAGAAGTAAAATCTGCTTGTCACGATCACTACTCTTGTATGCCCCTTTCATGCACCACACACATAGAGTCTTATCATGAAGGACACCCATACTGGAGCGGAGCCTTTTAGGTGCACTGGCCTCTGGGGAAGGGTCTTGTTGATCTGATGCTTCATCTCTTTCAAGACGTTCCTCGGATTTGTGTTTGCGTTTTTCGGCTTGAGAGAGCTTGCGCTTGCTGGATAATGATGCGTAACAAGTTCTATGCATGTGGTGACTCTTTGGTCCCTTCTCCCAATCCACATTTTCATGTATATGTTGAAACTTATCAAGTTCTTTCCATTGTAAAGACTTTTCCCGGATGGATTCCCACTTCTCAGGTGTAATGTTTTCCAAACGATCATCTGCGGTACATAGCTTACCACAGAGTAAAATGCACTCGTATTCATTTAATGTCTTGTCTGGTAACTCTTCACTCTCTCTTCTATTGTCCATTATTTCGGTCACTTCACAAGTCGGCGATTTTCATCAGATGGGCATGCGATCCATCTGAAACAGTTGTGATGCCTACCGGCGTTGGCAGAATCGCCTCTCGTTAGCCACTAGCGTCCGTCAGGGGCAGTGAAATGGGCTACAGTTATTCAGAGAATGTTGTTCTTTCTTTCATAGTACTCGCATGGTCACAGACAGTCCAGTGGTGGTCTTTAGTTTCGTCTGTGACAACGGGAAGTATTTTATATCATTAGTAGAACATAAGATGCATTGTGTAGAGTTAAGGAGAGAGAGAGAGAGAAAGAGGTATGCTGATGGGATCAGACCACTATACAGTGCTGACAAGAGTGAGGATAAGGAAAGAGTGGAAATATGAGAGGAAAGAGAGAAAACTGACAGTAGAGAGAATAAATGTGAGAAAATTAAATGAAGAATGTAATGCAACAAAATACAAGGACATCCTGAAAGAGACTATAAAGGACATGGATGTTATGATAGATCTGGGAAATACTGTAGACGAAGTATGGAAAGGTACAAGAGACTCCATGATTAAAGCAGCTGAGAAAGTATGTGGGAAGAAAACCTTTAAAATGTGGAAGAAGAAAGGTAACGCATGGTTTAGTAAAGAGATAGAAGAAATAGTGAAAAAGAAGAAAGAGTTCAGAAAGAGTATGCTGCAAAAGAATATACCTAGAGAAACTAGAGATGCGAGGAAAGAAGAATATAAACATTTGAAACAAAGAGTGAAGAGGGCGATACAAGACGCTAAAAGGAAGACAGATGAGGCATATGGGAGAAAGATTAGTGAACAGTTTCTGAATGACAGGAAAGCATACTACAGAGCTGTGAAAGAAGCCAGAGGGAAGAAGACTGAGTGTGTCTCAGGTGGTAGGATGAGGGACATGAATGGGGAAGTGGTAGAGGGTGATGGTGTGGTGAAAGTATGGAAAAATCATTTTAGTAGCTTAGCTGTAAAGAGTAGGGGGAAGGCAAAGATCTCATCCATAGGAATGGAGAGAGGTAGAATAAACAGGGTAGTTGGAAGCCAGATAAGCAGAGAAGAAGTAAAAGAAGCAATCAATAGACTTAAAATGGGCAAAGCTGCTGGAGTAGATAACATCCCAGGTGAAATGCTGAGATATGGAGGAGAAGCAGCTGTTGACATAATGCATAGGTTATGTAAATTAGCATGGGAAAAGGAAAGTGTACCAGAGGACTGGAGGAAAGCAGTGATAGTACCCTTGTACAAAGGGAAGGGTAGTAAAGAAGAGTGTAAGAATTATAGGGGAATTAGCTTGCTTAGCATACCTGGAAAGGTACACGCAAGAGTAGTAACACAGAGGCTACAGAAGATAACGGATGACAAAATAGGCGAGGAACAGGGAGGTTTCAGAAAGGGCAGGGGCTGCGTTGACCAGATAGCCTCAAATGCGATTGTTGGTAGAGAAGTATCTGGCCAAAAACAGAAAACTCTATGCAGCATTCATGGATTTGGAAAAAGCCTATGACAAAGTAGACTGGGAGGGCCTGTGGGATGTGTTAACAGTATATGGTGTGGGAGGAAAGTTGCTAATGGCAGTAAAATCTTTTTATAGGAATGCAATGGCAAATGTGAAGGTAGGGGATAAGTTAAGTGAAAGTTTTGAGGTCAATGTAGGTGTAAGACAGGGATGTGTCATGTCAGCTTGGTTGTTCAATATATACATGGATGGAGTGATTAGGGAATGTAGGGCTGTATCAATGGGTGTGGGAGCTAGACTGGAATCAGAGGGAAGAACATGGAAGATTTTAACATGCCTATATGCGGACGATGCAGTCCTGTTGGCGGAAAATGCTGAAGAACTTCAGAGAGTGGTCACTGACTTTGACAGGGTATGTGAAAAGAGAAAGTTAAAGGTCAATGTAGGGAAATGTAAGGTAATGGTGTTTGAGAGAAGAATGCATGAAACTATAGATTTTAAGGAACAATATAGAATCAAGAAAGAACACAAGAAAAGTTGTAAAATAAAATTGAAAAATGAAGTACTAGAAGAGGTTGAAAGTTTCAAGTATTTGGGAGCTGTACTATGCAAATATGGTAAAATGGAGAGTGAGATAAAAGAGAGAAAAATGCAAGGGAGAAAAGTGATTGGAGAACTTGATAGTATTCTCAAAGGAAGAATGGTTAGCCAGGAAGTCAAAAAGTCACTGAGAAACAGTGTGCTGCTCCCAACACTCTCGTATGGAAGCGAGACATGGACGGCAAGTGACGAGCACCTCTTCAAACTAAGAGCTGTGGAGATGAGCTTTTTCAGAATGGCAGCTGGTATGAATAGGCTAGATGGGCCAAGTAATAGGGAAGTGTACGAGTCCTTTGGAATGGAAGAGCAGGCTTTGGGCATTGATTGTGGTGTGGTTGAGTGGATAAAGAGAAGTACTTTGAGGTGGTATGGTCATGTTCAGAGAATGGATGAAGACAGAATGCCAAGAAAGATATATGGGAGTCAGGTGAGTGGAACCGCTAGTAGTGGAAGACCACCTATGGTATGGGAAAAGAAAGTGGAAAAATATATTGAAGAAAAACTTCCACGTAGTGGAAGGGGCATTGTGGCACGGGCAAAGGAGGCATGTCTTGACAAAGTAGCTTGGAGACGTTTCTGTCATGGCCATCCTCTAGTGGGGGTTTCCCAGGGGGAAGCAAGGCGTCGGAGATGATGATAATGAGAGAGAGACGAGAGCGTGGTGGTAATATGTGCGTGTGTATGTATGTGCTACCTCGCTCGGAGGAGTTTTCCCGCTCGCGCGGGCTTTCCCTCGCCTTTGATTGGCTGGTGGCTCCTGGCGCGGCCTAGGGGCCTGCTGCCTTGTGACGTCTCGGCCCGTGATTGGCCGACCATCGCGCCCTTGTGGGCTCCTGTGTAACTAGCCTCTTCCATGAGGGTTCCCGGGAGCTGCCTTCCACAGGACAGGCTTGGCGTGCATGCTTCTAACATCCCTTTGCATACTCTCTCCCGATCACCCCCTTTACCACTGTCTCTCTCTCTGACCTTCTTCTTTTCCATTGCTCCTCACCTTTATTCAATTACTTATCCTCTTGGGTTCTGCATACGGTTTCCATAGCCGACCCATTGTATTGCATGCGCCGTCCTCTGAGATATTTACATGTACTTAGAATAGGTTTGAGGGTTCTTAGTTAGTCGAGGTTAAGAACTCTGTGTGTGTCTCCATTATTGATTTAGTGTTCTGCTCTTTTATTTAATGCTAGACTGGGATAAGGTTACTGTAGTCGTTGTCCCCGATGTGTGTATGGTATGTTTATACCTACACGACTTCGACCGGTCCTGTGGTAGCCTAGGTTGTCTTTTCGGCTGCGTCTTTTTGCGAGTGCAGCATTGTGTCTGAGGGCTTTGGCCTGTTCCAGTTCCACACTTTGCTGCCTCTTTGCTTATCTTTTGAGGGTCGCCAGGATAGAACCAGATACTTGTGATCTGGATCTATCAAGAGAGCACCCCAGTCAATTAACGTAACTTAAAGGATGCAGTCTTAACCCTTAAAAAGCGGCCCACCACTTAAGTCGAGTTAAATAAAGCTGGACTATGTGGCGGCGCTCGACATAACTCGAGTGGCAATTTCAGCACGTAATGTGGCTGAGAGAGAGAGACAAGTGGTGGCAGGAGACTAGCGAGCGTATGACTGCTCCAGACCACCGCGGCGAACCTACTGACACAAATCTCAGCTCCCTCCTCCCTCTCTCACTCGCTACATACTCAATTATGTACCGAAAGTACCGAATTACCTGCTTTTTGCACTCGCGTTGCACGGTTATTGCAAGAAAACTATCCATCATACAAGGATCGTTATGGTGTCATTCGAAAGCTCTGTTTATGCCCTTTCAGGGATAGATACTTGTTTTACGTTCTGGGTCTTATTTAGGCATGAAAATGATCACGTAAACAGCCCTATTTTGGCTAAAAACACCCCGCTGTGCGGTACACATAAATAAACCGCATAGGCCGCTCGTAAGGTGTTAAGGACATCGCTAGGCTACGAGCCTGTCTTGCTCAACCCCAGTTCCTTACCTAGAGTATCCCAGCTAGACATTATTAATTGAGTAGACACTTGTTAGTATTTAATATAATCTCTTTGATATGTACGCATTATTATTCACAGCATTTATTAGTCTAGGTTGTTGCTGAGCCGCACAACCATAGCAGACTGTTTCGTTGATGAGGAAGTACTTCTTTTAGTGTCGAGCATTACTACCGTTGCGCATTTATAGTATTCTCGTGTCAGTTAACATTATATGTCCTATCTTTTAGTTTATTCAGTCTACACGTGTGGTGTCCTGCCTCCTGCCTTTATATAATTTAAGATGCGAGCATCTTATGAGCATCAGACTTTCTTCAGAAGTTTCCAGGTCTATGCTGTAGGACTATACTTCACTTTCTTTCAGATAGGAATGAAGAGTTTATTGTTGTTTAGAGTAACTGTATTGAATCATCTTTTTATTGTATTAAATCTTGCAGTGATTTAATTGATCTTTCCATAGCTTCCCTTTTATGCATTTTAACGTAACTTGCATCTTGTTTGTTATCAGGCTATACCAGTGTGGGTTAGCCTGAAGTAGAGTACATTTATGCCCAGTTAAAGATACCCCGTTATCGAAGATTAACTCTGGAGGGTAGCGTACCGTTGTTGCATAGTGCCCTATTACTAGTCCAATCATTAAGTGCCCTTCTTTTATTCGTAGCCCCGGTCGTAACACAGTAAACAAGTAATATTAGATATACACCGCAGGCAGAGAACAACAGTGATGATAGCAGCGAAAGTGAGGACAGTGATTCTGATGGTGGCTCATACAGTGAATCATGTAGTGACAGTGAAGTGGCAGATTAGTATGTACAATTAGTATAATACAATACAATAACAATACAATATACAATACAATACAATACAATAACCCTTCCAGTGGATTTGTAATGCCAGAATTAGTGAAAAAGGACACCTCATTCGTCCTTGTAGCTCATCTGATGCCAGAGCTATTAAATTTCATGTGTTTCAAGATGGCGTTGGTGGCCATTTTGAATATTGAGCTCTAGCAGAGTTTGCCGTCATTTTTCAGAGGAATAGGAGCTAGTTTTCCTTTAAAATGATTCAGGTTGTTAAATCCATCGAGAGAAAAAGGTAGGAACAAAATGGTCACGGATTCCAAGCAAATGACCCTACTGTTACCCCTTTTTATTACCACAGATCCTTCTTAAAACTGCACAACATCGTCTAAATGTAGCTAGACTAAAATATAGAAAGACGTACGTCCCTGGTACAGAAGGGTTTAAAGATTTTGACGAAGTTCAAGTCTGATTTGATATTTAGTAAGTGGGATTAACTCTGTAACTCATCTGAATTCTTAGGAGGTTAAACAAAATAATAATAATAATTTGAGCCAATCAAATATTTTGATCTTTGGAATTTATGAATGCTGGGCGATAATTTGACCCTTTGCGAGTTTCGGATATCAAGGACTTTTGAGTTATAGAAATCAATATTTAGCACACACATACGTTAAGATAAGTTTGTAGAACATTTGCCTCAAGGAGTTCCCATACTCCTTGTGTTACCTCCTGTCAAGATATGGCAACATTTCAGTAGTCTGGCATACATACCCACAACTCATGTCCGTCGTTACAATACACATTCAAGTTTAGTCAAATTGATTATGACATTTTAAGACCTTCGCTTCATTAGTTTGGCGATTTTAGGACCTTTCGCCATATCTAGGTGTCGTTTTGTTCGTGGCGAGCGATAGCGAGCCTGTAATTTAGGGAGAACCGGCCTTCGGCCAGGACATATTTCTACCGAAAAATGTACAAATTTATCTCGAAGGAGGGTCTTGGGGGTATATCTATTTAAGCTTGATGGAGGTTTAGGGAGCAAGCTAAAAGAAATACATGTACTGGAAATAATACATAATATACAAATAAATATCATAACGGCCTCTTAACTTTGAGACCGTTGGTAGGTATTTCGAAGTTCTCCAAACCTATAATCATGAAGCCATTAACAATTGTCCATTACTTTAAACCTATAATCATGAAGCCATTAACAATTGTCCATTACTTTAAACCTATAATCATGAAGCCATTAACAATTGTCCATTACTTTAAACCTATAATCATGAAGCCATTAACAATTGTCCATTACTTTAAACCTATAATCATGAAGCCATTAACAATTGTCCATTACTTTAAGCTGTCTTGAGTGTATTTAGTACTGTATTAATCCTCAGTAGCTGCTAATACCCTAAGACAATATCTGCACATTAGGGTGTTCCTCCTAAATTACAGGCTCGCTATCGCTCACCAGGAAAAAATCGACACCTAAGTGGCACGAACAGTCTTTATATTGACAAATAAATGGGACAAAAGGTCTTAAAATCGTCAAACTAATGGGCCGAACGACTTCAAATCTAAAAGCTAACGGGGCTAATTAGGAAGAAGGGGAACCAGAAAAACTACCCCTCTCCCCTTAATCCTCAGAAGTTCCCAATACCCTAAGGCAGTCTCCGCACATTAACCCTTTCTGTACCAGCGACGTCTGATATATTTTGAACTTTACCTATATTTAGATGACTTTATGCTGCTTAGGAAGTATCTGTGGTATTTAAAAGGGTTGAGTGAGACAGTTCGAAGCCTCATAATTGCTGGAGGCCCTTTTTAAACTGAATGAAATCGTCTAATATACAATTATGGTGTCCAGAATATGATGAAAAGGACGTCACTGGTACAGAAGGGATTAAAGCCATACTTGATAAGTAATTCTATACATTCTCAATTCATATACAAAACGTAATCTTAGGCAAATCGTAGGCCTATACATAATTGGGTACGGTATATAGGTTTGTTATGCATGTGCAATAAATATATATTTTACTTATATTAGTAAGATGACGCCTAGGATATCTTTAAATATGTGTACTTTTTCTATTCACTACCACGTCGATAATTATAGTTCATGTAAGCAAATCCCTATGAGAACCAGCGACATGTGTTATATTATATTCTAGCTATATTTAGAAGATAATATGCAGCTTAGGAAGGATCTATGGTAGTTCAAAGAGTTGGTTGAGATAGCTTGACGTCTTATTATGGCTATAGGTCCTTCCAAAGCTAAATAAACTCGTCTAATAGTTGCCAGAATTTGCTGAAAAAGGACGTACCCGGTACTGAATGGCAGAGATACACGAGCCTCGCCCTGCACTTCAGTAATCGTGCATAATATTGGGGGCCATCCTGAGTGTTATGCTAAATTGGGAGGAAGCTGACTATCAGATAATCAGCACAGAAACTACAGATATACTGCATTATAAGATATATATATATATATATATATATATATATATATATATAGAGAGAGAGAGAGAGAGAGAGGTGTGTGTGTGTGAACAAAAAACAATTCAATAATAATATCTACCTACTTATCAAATCAGCGAAAAAGAAAACACAAATACAAATATATACAGACAAACATCAATCATTCCAAACCTCCCGCCTAATTCCGCTGTCTGAGTTAATCATTACTAAACAGATACACACATTGACAAAATGTATTTTGTTTTTAAGGGAGCTATAACCTGTTTTTTTGTTTTTAAAGCTAGCGATAAATTGACTAATCCCCATCTTAAAAGCGTATTTTAGTTTGCTCCCTAGACCTCTAACAAGCTAAATAAACACCCCCAAGTTCCCATTCAAGATTTTTTTTTACATTTTTCGGTAGAAAAATTTCCTGGCCGAAGGCCAGTTCCTATTAAATTACAGGGTTGCTATCGCTCGACAGGAAAAAATCGACACCTAAATGGGACGAAAGGACTTGTTATTGACGAAGAAATGGGACGAAAGCTCTAAATATCGACACAATAATGGGGCGAACTTCTTAAAATCTCAAAACAAATGGGGTTAACATGAGGGAGAAGGTGCTCCAGAAAAACGGCCTACCTCCCCTTAAAGTGGGCCAGCGTGACCTTAAGTCCCAGTCACTCTCAAAAGTTGGTTCCTAACTCTGCAACTTTTAACTTTATTCTTATCCTTGTCTAGACATATAAATCCCTCTTAATACGAACTAAAACACGGCACTTGCGCATGAAGGTATTATTTGTGTGTCGAAACAACTTTATAATTGATATATATATATATATATATATATATATATACATATATATATATATATATATATATATATATATATATTATATATATATATACAGTATATATATATATTTATTTATTTGTATTTATTATTACTCATGTTATTATTAAAATAATAAACTATGTATGAGTGTATTATATATATTACTATTATATACACAAACGCACACACACATATATACTGTATATATATATACGTATATACATACCGGTATATATATATATATATATATATATATATATATATATATATATATATATTTTTTTTTTTTTTTTTTTTTTTTTTTGTGTAAGGGATATCATCGTTAAAAATATAGAAGATTTTTAACTGAGGCTATGCATAAGCTACTGAGGCGAATTCAGTTTAAAAAAAAAAAAAAAAAAAAAACAGTCTTAATCTTTTGTCAAGAAGTGATGGTAATTCCTTTCGTAACAAGAGCTGTGATGGACACGTGGCTTTCAATTGCTCCTAGGTTGTTTATAGACTAGAGACCCTGTATTAAGGGGGCATGGGCGTATTATGTTACATATTAATTATTTGTATTTATTTATTATTTTAAATTTGCTCCCTAGACCTCCATCAAGCATAAGAAAACAGACAAAGACCCACCTTTAACCCTTTCGCTGCGGGTGACGTTCCGGAACGTCCTGGCAAGTTACAGCAATTTCCAGGCTTTAAAAGCCTGTAAAAACCGTAAAAATCAAGTGTCAGTGGGCGGGAGCATCAGGGGCCCACCTCCGACCCTCAGAGCACCGAGCGGCTCACTGAGGTTGACTGTGTCTCGCGCGGGTCTCTGTCTGTGTCTCATAACAGAGTAGCCAAGCGAGCGAGTGTTACATAATAGCGGGTTTCCCGCGTTTCACTGGCACCACTGCGGGTGAACCAGGCCACGTACGGGACCCGTTCTAGTGTCATTTTGAAGCTATTTTCATCTAGTTTTCGGCAGAATACACTTCATTTAATGCAGATGCTTGATTTATCATTCAGGAGTGCCTGAATATGCCCTAAATAGCCCAAACATAGCCGCAGCCAATGGGTTAAGATAAATTTGTAAATTTTTCAATAGAAAATCGTCCCGGCCGGAGGCCGATTACTATATTACAGGCTCGCTGTCGCTCGCCAGATAAAATAATTGACACCTAAATTGTACGAAAGGTCTTAATATTGGCAAACAAATGGGATGAAAATTCTTAAAATCGTCAAAATGATAGGCCAAACGTCTTAAAATCTGAACACGAATGTGGCTAAACATGAGGAAGAAGGGGAGCCAGAGCCCCCCCCCCCCCCCCTTAACAAAGACCAGCCAACCTCTGCCATATTGGTGCCACGGGTGTCATTAACCCCTTCAGTACCGGCGACGTCTTTTTAACTTTATTCTGGCTACTATTAAACGACTTGCTTCAGTTCAAAAATGGCCTTCAGCAATGACAAGGGTGTATAATAGGCTATCCCACTTAACCCTTTTTACTAATACAGATCTTTCCTTAGCTGCACAAAATCGCCTAAGTATAGTTGGAGTACAATTAAAAAGACGTCGTCGGTACAGAAGGGTTTAAGGCCTCAACATAGTGTCCAAAGAAAAAGATGGATCATAATAATAAACCCAAGCCAATTACTGAAAAAAAAATAGACAGGGCGAATATATTTACAGTTTGATAATACAGTAAGCGAGTAGTAGTGACATTAACCCGGCAAGCACGATAGGCCTCACGGAAGGCTTCCTATAGGGAACGCGATAGGCCTCACGGAAGCAGGACCATAAAAAAAGCCTTCCATAAAAAAAAGGGCCTATCAAAACAAAGGAATTTGTCTCTAGGTGAGATAATTCCCCTCCAGTACTCATCCATGTAAATCTCACCCACCCCCCTCCCCTCCTTCCCCACCTTATTCCCCCCTCCCTCCCCACCTCAATTATCACCTATTTTTCCTCTTATTATCATCATTTATCGGTTTTTTTTCTCTCCCGCGATAATGTAGCACAAGTGGGTTGCATAAAAGATCGTTATGCAACACCCAGACACCGGCACACACCGCCCCGCTCTTCTCAGTTGACTCCCAGACAGCGAGAGGGGAGGGCTGCCTGTCTCTCTCTCTCGCCTGAGATTATGACCGGGTGGCCAATATCTTCGTTTTTCACCACCCAAATGCTTTTCCCACTTATTTTAGCACTCTTGAAGGTTCATATATACATCATATATGTAAAATAAAAGCATACCGAAAACAAATAATGGTTTATATTGTAAATATAACGAATTCTGTCAGAATCCAGGGCTAGAAATGCACAAATAACTACCCTAGCACCTACGTCTATATCGCGCTTGTCAGGTTAAGGGGACCCACACGGTATTGTGCAGCATAATTTACTGGTTCGGCTCAATGGTTTAAGGAGGAGGTTTAGTTTGCTCTCTAAACCTCTATACAACTTAAAAAAATACCCACAAAACCCCTCTTCGAAATAAATTTGTACATTTTTTGGTAGAAAAATGTCCCGGACGAAGGCCGATTCCACTTCAAACATAGGCTCGCTATTGCTCGCCAGAAAAAAATTTGACACCTAAATAGCATGACAAATAGTAATATTGGCAAAGAAATTGGGCTAACAGTCTGAAAATTGCCAAACTAATGGGGCGAATGTCTTGAAATTTCCTAACTAATAGGGCTAAACATGAGGGAGGAGGAGGACTCTAAAAACCAACTGCCTCCCCTTAAATATGTTGCGTGTGTTACTGGTCAACAGAGGGTTACTGTTGGAGGTGTGGGATCTCCACGTAACACGGAGGCAACCCTTTCAGTACCGTGGCCGTCGTCTTTTGTTCAGCTACAGTATATTCAGACGATTTAATGAAGCTTAGGAAGGATCAATGGTAGCTAGAAGGATTAATCGCAATGTAGCAAGAACAAAGAAACCCAACGATAACTGGAGATGGGTGGAGATGAGGAAAAAATATGACATCAATAAATACTGCCAAGTTAATAACCTCCCCCCTATAGAATATAACACACAATGATAGGCAACACTATAATATTTCAACTTAAATGTTAAATAGACTCAAAATTAACTTTAAAATACAGAATAGACTCAAATAATAACTCTTAACTTCATTAAATAATGTAATATAGTAATACCTTGTTGTATTACAGTTGCCCAACCCTGAATAAAGCAAGGTGGTATGCCCACTAACTTTTAATCTAATACTTTCTTTCAAAATTTCCTACTTTATCTTCCTGACCAAACCTCTACTTTTCCTCCCCCTTCCCCCGCTAGGGAAAAAAAAAAAAAAAAAAAAAAAAAAGAAAAAAAATATAATAAATAAATTTGAAATTTTTTCGACAGACAAATTTCTCCGGCAAAGCCGGATTTCTCCATACAATACTGGCTCGCTATCGCTCACCAGGAAGAAATCGACACCTGGATGGGGATGAACGTCTTAAAAGAGTTGGCTGAATGGGGCCGAATGGATACAAGCAAGATAAAGAGAGAACATGAGAGAAAGAAAAGCTGGTGACCCCCCTTAACCCCTCTCCTGACATACGATAAAGGTCATCTCACTTACCATCCCGAATTAGTCAACTATTCCGAATTTCAGAACACGTCAATGGCCAAGAAATTCCCAGCAGATTTTGCCTTGACATTTAACATCACCTTCTGTACCGTCGACATACCTTATTTTTATGGTTATTAATAATCGATGTTATGCAATATGGAGAGGATCTCTAGCAAATAATAAGGCTTCGAACTATCTCAATCAACCCTTTTAACTACCACAGAACCTTCCCAAGCTGCATAATATCGTCTAAATGTAGCTAGAATTAAATGTAATAGACGTCGCTGGTACAGAAAGGGTTAAGGGGGCCCACCTCGTTTCTTTTCTCTTCCTCTCCCTCTCTCTTTGGCTTGTATCCATTCGGTCCCATTCAGCCTACTGTATTAAGACGTTTACCCCCATCCAGGTGTCAATATTTTCCTGGCGAGCGGGAGCGAGCCAGCATATATATTTTTTGTTTTGACAGCAGGCTAAATTTGTAATTTTTCGATAGAAAAATGTCTCCGGCGAAGCCGGATTTCTCCATACAATGCTGGCTCGCTTTCGCTCGCTAGGAAGAAATTGACACCCGGATGGGGATAAACGTCTTAAAACAGTTGACTGAATGGGGCCGAATGGATACATGCCAGAGAAAGAGAGAAAAGGAGAGAAAGAGAAAAAAGCCGGTGACCCCCCTTAACATCACCTTCTAGAGAATAACTTCCACTAACTGTCTTTGTCCGTTATATTTATGTTTCCAGTGGATTTTGTTGTAAGTCAGGATCGGATAGTAAAACTAATAAATTGTATGTATATGCAAATACTTAACCCCTTCTGCACCGGCGCCGTCCTTTTAACTATATTCTGGCTACTATTATGCGATTATATACAGTTTATAAAGGGCCTCCAACAATTAACAGGCTTCGAACTATCTCGCTTAAACCTTTTTACTACCACAAGTCCTTCTTAAATTGTACAAAATAGTCTAAATATAGCAAGAATGAAATTAAATAGATGGCGCCGGTACAGAAGGTGTTAAATCATCAACATGTAAGGGTATGAAAGGGATAATTGAAGTGTACATAATTAATCTACCCTAATTAAGCTATATTGGTGGTAATAAACCCAACAGAGACAAGGATAGAAAGGTAAATCATTAATATTCCCAGTAATTTGATATACCGTTTTCATACCGTTCTTAATACATTGATTTTTTGTACAGTGGTCATCGTATCATGAAAATCAATTTTTCAATGCAAGAATAATTTAATGTCTAAGTCCTATCCATCCATTTTGTGTCAGACAAAATTATTCTTTTTGGTGTGTGTGTGTGTTATTCACTCACTTGTTCGTCAAGGGGAATCCACGCAATGCGAGCTAAGCTCATTATTATTTCGCCTCCTTAACTGGGAATGTATTGCGTGAAATGCATGTTAAGTGTTTATGTAACGTTGGAATGGCTGTGGATGTGTGTGTAGTCTGTATTTTGGAAACGAAGGCTTAGGGTTAAACTGTACCGTACCATTCTCACTACGATACCAGTCTCACCCGAAGGCTTAGGTTGACCAGTAGCTTAGGTTGACCAGTACGATACCCATCTCACCTTGTAACCGATCACCAACCCCAGATGGGACGTCACAACTTCGTCCACTTATACCAGGTTCCTATTTATACTGCTAGGTGAACAGAGGCTACACCGTTAAGAGACTTGCCCAAATGTCTCTTCCCCGCCCGGGTCTCGAACTCGGGACCTTCTGGTTGTGAGCCAGACGCGATATCCGTTACGCCACGGGGAGGTATGTGTGTGTGTGTGTGTGTGTGTGTGTGTGTGTTGGAATATTTATTTTATGCGAGTATGCCGGAAACATTACACGAGTAAAAGTTTGTACACCAAATTGAATTATTCCGCAATTAAACTTTTCTTTTTCATGATCCTAATGCCTTCCTTAAGGGGGTAGTGCTTAGTTTTTGGTCTATATATTTCTTTATGAATTTATTATTGACTTTCCTCGCTAGACCTCCATCAAGCTTAGAAACAACCCCTTAGACCCCTTTTTAAAGATAAATGTGTACATTTTACGGTAGAAAAATGTCCCGGCCGAAGCTCGGTTCCTTTTAAAATTAGAGGCTCGCTATCGCTCGCCAGGAAAAAAATCGACACCTAAAGGGCACGAAAGGTCCTAATATTGAACACAAATTAAGCGAAAGGTCTCAAAATCGCCAAAGTAATGGAACGAACGTCTTAATACTTCAAAACGAGTATGCTAAACATAAGAGAGAAGGAGGTCCATAAAAAGCGAGTACAACCCCCTTAAGTGAGGGAGATGTATTTTTAATGAGCTACTGTGATCTAACTTCCCCGTTGACGCTCCATTTCAAGGTGTACACAATTACCTGAAATGCTTGTCCTGTATTGGTGCTGTAGCCTAACATTATACTACAGTGACCATCACTCACTGTCCATCACCCAGACCATTATCAGAATTACCACCATTATCTCCAACATTTCCACCAAATAGGTATATGTCAACATGGCCTTTTACCACAATCACCAGTCTTGCCACTAACACCTAGCTTACCACAACCCTCGCAGCCAATCACAAGAGCAGTAATATACCATTATTTACATCATCACCCACAGCCATGTACACTATCAACATCAATCAAAATAGGAATGTATATGTGATAATAGCTTTCAACTATAATGTAAATAAAATCACCACAACCAGTATATTCTCTGGACCTTGACCACAACATTCATCCACTTACCCCACACCTACGGTATATCGTCATGATTAACAATATATATATATATATATATATATATATAACATTAACACTACCATTCCACCATCATCACCATTTCAAGAATTACAAAACACACCATCATCAATAAAACTCATAAGATCACCACCACCACCATCATCATCCATCAATAACAAAGGCAACACACTTATCATCACCACCACCACCATCTAACCATTCTACCATCACCAACCACGACCATCTTCAACAAAGACACCATCACCATCCACCACCGCCACCATCACACACAATAACCATAACATTGCCACCACCACTACAGCTAAAAGAACTACAACACCATTATCCAAACCATTCTACCATCACCAACCACGACCATCTTCAACAAAGGCACCATCAGCTCCACCACCACAGCCACCACCACCACCCCCAACAACATTACGATTGCCACAAAAACTAGGAGGCGATATTTCACTACGAAAGCTGCCTCTACTCTAAATTACTCTGAAAAACTGTTGGCCTCTCTCTCTCTCTCTCTATATATATATATATATATATATATATATATATATATATATATATATATATATATATATATATATATATATATATATATATATATTATATATATAATTATATATATATATATATATATATATATATATATATGTATATATATATATAAATATATATATATATAATATATACATGTAACTTTTATTCTCTATTGTATTCTCTCTGTAAAATAGAGAGACGGACAGACAGGACTGCATCCAAACAGAGACAGACAGAAAGACATAGAGGAAGTGAGAGCAAGGAATATAAGAGAGAGAGAGCTAACCAGGAGAGAGGGTGAACTAGGGAGACAGGCAGACAGGAACACACCCACATAGAGAGAGACAGAGAGGAAGGAGAACGAGAGAGAGAGAGCTAACCAGAAGGGGTGTGAAATAGAGAGGCTGGCTCCTCGGCGACACCAGCCTGGGAATTTGTGGAGGACGGGTGTCTAAATTGCTTCTCTGATTGGCCCGGTGTGGGTGGATGGGCGATTGTGTGTGAGTGTTGGTGTGTGGGTGGATGGGCGATTGTGTGGGTGTTGGTGTGTGGTTGGATGGGAGCTTGTTTAGGTGTTGGTGTGTGCGTGGATGGGTGCTTGTGTGGATGGATGGAGATACACAAGTTGGAATATGACAGCAGCTATTTTACCGATGTGTGTAATGCAGTCGGTGTGGACGATGGTGTGAGAGGGGCTACAAGGAGTAAATGGACTGCCTGTGTGGAGATATACGAATGGTGATAATATGACACCAGGTATGTGTGTGTGATATGACACCAGGTATTATATAGATACGTATAGTTATATACAAGTGCAGCCGGTGTGGACGATGGGCTTAGAGGGGCTGCAGGAAGGGAATGGATGTACAGTTGCCCACATAAGTTATGTTCCTCTCTGTGATCTTATACCCCTCCCTTACATGGAGGGGTTTGGCAGTTCTGGACGCCCTTCTTCTTAATGTTTAGCCCCATTAGTTTTGAGATTTTAAAGACATTTTCCCCATTAGTTAGGTTAATTTAAGACCTTTCGCTTCGCCCAATTTCTTTGTCAATTCTGCGACCGTTCGTGCCATTTGGTGTCAATATTTTCCTAGCGAGCAATAGCGAGCCTACAATTTATGAGAAACCGGTCTTTGGCAGGTGCAATTTTCTGACGAACAATACACTAAATTATCTCGAAGGGAGATCTTAGGGGCATTATTTTTTTCAGCTTGATGGAGGTCTAGGGAGGGAACTAATAATTAAATAATTGTTTATTAAATACGCACACACACACACACACATATATATTTATATATATATATATATATATATATATATATATATATATATATATATATATAATTATATATATATACCAGTAGGAAGAATAGGGACAATATGTTGCTGAGCTCCATCTTTATTAACTAATTTTCGGCCACAACCAGAGGCCATCTTCAGGTGTACATTATGATCCTAGACAATGAAAAAATGCGTTATTTAAAATTAAAGTGGATCTAAAAATTAAGTTTAATATCATATGAATTAAAATCGAAAAAGGGATAAACAGTATTATATTCATCCAAAGAAAAAGTAACCTAGACGAAATTTGATAAGAAAGAAGAGGAACGCAGTAGATACCAAACAAGGAGTTGAAATAGTACTCTCTGTATTTTAACGCCTTGAGGATTATGACGCGTTATAGCAGCTAATTTGGCTAACATCAGACGATTTTATTCAGCTTGGGAAGGACATGTGATAGTATGAGGCATATTTGAGTTGGCTGTGACCCCTTAGATTCCTAGAGGCCCTTCCCAAATAGCATAAAATCGTCTGGTGATAGCCATAGTGTATTGTCCAGAAGCCTCATAATCTTCAAGGTATTAAGAACACTCATAAAAGAACAGACATGATGCAATGATAAAGCATTAGTCCCACACAAGCTAAATATAAAAAGTAAATAAATAAAAGACAAACAGGAAGAGAGAAATAGAAAACAAAAGCTCCTTGTGCCTGATTCGCTTGAAATTGTCAACAAAAGTGATGAGAAAACATTAGTGTTATTCGGACAGAGAATATATTTGATTGAGACATATCATACAGTAGATAATATACAGTATATTCATCCAATATCAGGTTAACCCTTTGAGTACCAGCGACATGTTATATTTTGTTCTAGCTATATTTATACGATATTATGCAGCTAATGCATGGTTCACACATTCAAGAGTAGGCGCCAGAGTCAAGTACAAGTGAGCGAAGAGTGACACTCTTCGTGGATCTTCGTGACTCTGGCAAGAACCAGCCCGAGTAAGGTCACTGTTCCCGATTCACCAAGAGTCAACAAGAGTCAGTAAGTGTTCATCCAAGAGTCACTACGAGTCACAGAGAGTCAACAAGAGTCACGAAGAGTGTAACACGAACCCAACATGAGTGTCATAAATTTGATAAATAACGGTCAAATTCCAGGGTACGAAAACAAAGAGTCGGTACGAGCCAACAAGAGTGTAACAAGAGTGTAACAAGAGTCAACAAGAGTGGAACAAGAGTCACAATGAGTGCTCCCTGTGCAGGTGCCTGATTCACCCAAGAGTGTACAAGAGTCAACACAAGTCACAAAGAGTTATGCAGAGTTCAGCAAGAGTCACGAAGAGTCAACAAGAGTCAACACGAGTCACGAAGAGTCAACGAGAGTTAACACGAGTCTACACGTATGTCCTTCGGACTCGTGAAGGGGACAAGAAATTTCATGCATGTATGACATTTTTGGGCCACGTGGCGAGTACCCAGGACACACCCCGATACACGAAGAGTATACACGAGTGTAACAAGAGTCTACAAGAGTGTTGCAGAGTATTGAAGAGTCATTGCCGAATAGCAAAATTTCATCACTCGTTTTGGACTCGGTCACCAACTCGTCTATGTGTGAACCAGGCTTTAGGAAGGATCTGTGGTAGTTAATAGAGTTGGTTGCGAAAGTTTGAAACCATGTTATTGCTAGAGGTCCTTCTTGAGCTGAATACAATCGTCTAATAGTTGCCAGAATACGATGAAAAAGACGTCACTGGTACTGTACGGGTTAACTAGAACCTAAACTCTACAACACAGAAGAAAAATAAAGCTTAAAGTGGGTAGTGCTTGTTTTGGTTTATCTTTATAAGGTATATACTGTATTATACAGTATATATATCTATTAATTTATTTTTGAGTTTCCTTGACTGACCTCTATCAAGCTTAAAATAACTCACTAGAACCCCCTTCAAAATATATTTGTACATTGTTCGGTAGAAAAATTTCCCTGCCGAAGGGCGGTTACTCTAGAAATTACAGGCTCGCTATCGCTCGCCAGGAAAATCGACACCTAAATGGCAGGAAAGGTCTTAATATTGACAAAGAAATGGGGCGTTAAGTCTTAAAACCACTAATGGGCCGATCGTCTTAAAATCTAAAAACCAAAGGGGCTAAACACGAGGGAGAAGGGGTGCTAGCAAAAAAAACACAGCCCATCTCCCCTTAACTAGAACCCACACTAAAGAACAAAGAGAAAAGAGAAAGCTTTAAGAGAAGGAAAACTAAACCTGCTGGCCTGAGTCACTTCAAGGCGCCTGAAAGACCTTGGCGAATTAGTGAAGATTGTCTCACCGCTAACTAGGGGGAGGAGGAGGAGGAGGAGGAGGAGGAGGAGGAGGAGTATGGGGAGGAGGAGAGAGAGAGAGAGAGAGAGAGAGACAGAGAGAGAGAGAGAGAGAGAGAGAGAGAGAGAGAGAGAGAGAGAGAGAGAGGGGGGGAGGGAGGGAGGGAGGGAGGGAGAGAGAGAGAGCAAAAGTAGGAAATCAAGCAGCAACAGAACTAGCGATCCCTCAAGGCTACTTTACCTCTAAGACACTGATGCTCATGTGTCCAAACAAAGTGGTTTAGAGTGGGTAAGGGAAAAGTGGAAAGTGAAATACTGCCCTGGGTCTAATGTCCTAGGCAGGATTAGGAGATTAAAAGGACATAAGGAAATTAACACAAGATGAGTAGAAAGGGGAAAGTAAAGTCATAAATGGTTACAATACAATACATTATGTAAAGGGAGGAAGGGAAAGTTATATCGAACATGATCAACCAAGCAAGATGCATGTCTTGCACTCTGCATGCAATTTTTGGGTTTCAGATTGAATTTTCGTGGGGACAGTGCGAATAGGATCATTGATATCTGCAACAGAGCGAGAATATCATTCAATGTTAAGCAGAGGATAATTGTATATAAAAGGGTACCTAAAACAGACTGATACACACACACACACACAGACAAACACAGACACACACAAACACACACACATACAAATAAACCGATTATTATTATTATTATTGTTTACACACACACAAACACACACACATACACAGACAGACACACACACACACACACAGACACACACACACACACACCAGAGTAACTTTAATACGCTTACCTTTCCGCATCCAGGAGCTCACAGGTTAATTACTATTTATCCTCTGACTTCCACATACCCTTCTTAATCTGTATATAATCGTCTAATGATAGCCAGAATTTCTATAGTTGTAAATTGTTTGAATATCATTAATAATAAATAAATAAATAAATAAATATCGGTAAATGTATGTATGTATAATTATACTCAGGCCCAATACCCACTTTTCCTATTTAATTTATTTAATTATTTATTTGTAAATAAATACATAAATAAACGCCGTGGGCCAGCTGGAATGGTGGCCGACTGTACATTATACAACAACGACAATAATAACAGAACCAGACACGCATTCCAAAGGCAAAAAGGTTTGGTGGAAAAGGCCGAAAACGAGCGGCAATGGACGAATATGTAAACGGCCAAAACGAAATGCATACGAAAGCAAGCATCGCAAATGTACCGGAACGAATGCTGGGGAAACAAAATAAGAAACAAAAATAAGAGAGCGATGCACAGAAAAGCCAACGTAAAAATAAAAATACCGAGGTAAATGCGGGAGAATAAGAGAATAGGAGAATGACAAATAACGTTGTAAACAAGAAAAACAAGTATAAAATAACAAATGGAGACACACAAACGCGAGAACAGACAAACACAACAGGTACATAAAACAACTGACCCCAACGAAAAGTAGGAACAGAGAAAGCGTAACGACATGAGAGGAAATTTATAAAGAAGCGATTATAACAAATGTAACAAATGAATGCACCTAAACAGATAAACTATATGAATAATAACGCGACGCCTAAGATTGTATAAATATAACCTACACCAACACCAACAAAAGAAAAAGTATACCAGAACAAAATGACACCAACACCACCCAAAGAAAAAGTATACCAGAACAAAATGACAACAACACCAACAAAAGAAAAAGTAAACCAGAACAAAATAACACCTACACCACCCAAAGCAAATTAATACCAGAAACAAGTACCGGTAACACCAACACCAGTGAAAGAAAATGAACACAAAATAAGTAACACCAACACCAACAATAGAATAATATACACCAACAAGAGAAACACCAACAGCACCAAAATAAAATAAATACCATAAACAAGTAACACCATCACCATTAAAATAAAACGAATACAAGAAACGAGTAACACCAATACATTACAAAAAAAGAAACGAAACACGAGTAATTAAACATTGAGATAAGTAGAGAAAGGCACCAAAAACGGGTAGGCTACCACCAACACTAGCAGAAGTAAATTAAGTTAACAGTAAAATTAAATGCAGACATAATGGTAGTAAATATAAACAATATAAACACCAACACCAACAGAAGTAACCAAGTAAACACAAAGTGAGGTTACTAGAGAAGGGTAGTAAATATAAACAATATAAACACCAACACCAGCAAAACTAACCAAGTAAACACAAAGTGAGGTTACTAGAGAAGGATAGTAAATATAAACAATATAAACACCAACACCAGCAGAAGTAACCAAGTAAACACAAAGTGAGGTTACTAGAGAAGGATAGTCAATATAAACAATATAAACACCAACACCTGCAAAAGTAACCAAGTAAACACAAAGTGAGGTTACTAGAGAAGGATAGTAAATATAAACAATATAAACACCAACACCAGCAAAAGTAACCAAGTAAACACAAAGTGAGGTTACTAGCTCCTTCAGACTCATATGACGCGATCGCGTCATATGGCAGAGTGAGCCAAAAAACTCATATGACGCTACCGCGTCATATGGACTTATTATATTGCCAGAAAATAAGTTTATGACGCTATTGAGCCGGTCTTTTGGCTGGTAAGTCCCATAAGTTAGATCTACATGTGGAAATATCTAGCAACCCCCTGGCATCCCTGTGAGGGCCCCGCGTGGGTAGAAACGCTCAGTCTCTTCTCAGCAGCCAGCCTACTAGGTGGGTGTGCATGGCCCTTTAACCCATAACTGGCGGCACCCGGCTATAGTCGAGTGAAATAAATGTGGCCTATGTGGCGGGTCACGGCTATTGTCGAGTGCAATTTTGAGCCACGTAATGTGCTCTGAGAGAGAGAGCAGAGCAGTGGGACGAGCGTAGTTACCTCATGACCGCTCCTCACCACCGCCGTGGGTCTACTGAGATGTATTGCACCCTCCTCCACTCTCTCACTTGCTACACAGGGAATTATGTAAGGAAATTACCTTATTTTAGGGTTTTTGCACTCGTGTTGCACGATCGTTGCAAGAGAACCAGTGGTCGTAGAAGGATGGGTTCAGGTGTCATTGGAAATCTCTGTTTACGCCCTTTCAGGGATAGATACTTGTTTTACGCTCTGGGTCTTGTTTATGCATGAAAAAGAGCACGGAAACAACCCTATTTAGGGTAAAAAAAAAAACGCTGGGCGGTACATAGAAATTACCGCCTAGGCCGCTCGTAGGGTGTTAAACCAAAGGGGCCTCCATTTTGCCCAGCCGGGGTGGTATTTCCGCCCTAATATAACCCAAACGAACTGCTATATTGTTGGGTTATCGATGGATTATTGTGTTAGTCTTGTTTAGGGTATAATAACCATGTTAGTGATGTGTTATGCTAGTCTGGTGTATGTGAGCAAGGTGGTGGAGCCCACGAGGGGCCATGGTTTTTGCCTATACGTTTCGCTTGGTTGTGGATCACTTTCATATCATATCGAGTGAATTATATTGCTATTTATCAGTTCAAGTAGTGTATCATACTTGTATTAGTGTTTGTTAGTGAAAAAACGTTCATATCTGGTGGAGCAGTCTCTGGTGTACGTGACCAAGGTGGGCTCCACGAGGGGCCATGGTTTTTGCTTATACGTTTCGCTTGTTTGTGGATCACTTTCATATAATATCAAGTGAATTATATTGCTATTTATCAGTTCAAGTAGTGTATCTTACTTGTAATAGTGTTTGTTAGCGAAAAAACGTTCATAACTGGTGGAGCATATGTCGCCATGCTCCCTCCCCCCTGTGCATTTTTGCTCGATAATTTACTGGTGGAAAGTGCTTGGGAGGTAAGTTTTTTATTGGCAAAAGCACTCTACATATGCGGCTTGGTGGCCACGAGGGAATCTCAGCAGTGTCAGTAAGTACAGTCAACATTTTAAGTCGCCACGAGTAGGTAGAGGTGGTGGTGGTGGTGGTGGTGATGGTCGTGGAGGTGGTGGTGGTCGTGGTGGAGGTGGTGGTGGTCGTGGTGGTGGTGGTGATGGTCGTGGTGGTGGTGGTGGTGATGGTCGTGGTGGTGGTGGTGGTGGAGGTGGTGGTTGTGGTGGTGGTGGTCATGGTGGTGGAGCGGTGGTGGTGGTGGTGATTGTGGTGGTGGAGATTGTGGTGGTGGAGATGGTGGTGGTGGAGATGGTGGTGGTGGTGATGGTCGTGGTGGAGGTGGTGGAGATTGTGGTGGTGGAGATGGTGGTGGTGTTGACACCAATAGGGTCGGGTCCCTTTTCTGACCGTGGGTCAGGTCACTTTTCTGACCGTGGGTCAGGTCAGAAAATGAACCCGACCATATTGGTGTCAACAGCACCACCATCTCCACCACCACCATCTCCACCACCACAATCTCCACCACCACCATCTCCACCACCACAATCTCCACCACCACAATCTCCACCACTAATCTACCTTGCTGAGTAATTTCCACATATTCAACAGCAAGGCAGTCATCAAGCAGACCAAAGACATGCTAGTGAAGGTCCGCACGGTGATGCGCTACCTGCTTGCTGGCTTCAAGCTTGCCTACGTCCCGGAGAGGAAGGTGTCCATCGACGAAGGCTGCCTTGGATGGAAGGGTTGCCCTTCATTCAGGTGCTACAACCAAATGAAGCCTCAGAAGTACGCCATCAAGCTGTACATCCTGGATGAGTCCACGACTGGTTTGGTGTATGACTTTCAAGTCTACACTGGTATTGGTCAAACTCTCCAGAAAACGGTTGAGGGTTTAACGGAGTCCCTGCAAGGCATGGGTTACATGTTGTTCATGGACAACTTTTACAACTCAGTTGACCTGTGCCAGCACATGCTCACACACTACCAGATCTATGTGTGTGGCACCCTGAGGCTTGCACGAGGGGCTCCGAAGCGGTTGCGCGACATTGCCCATGCAGCGACACTGGAAGACGATGCAATAGAGGCAATGAACAACGGCACAACCCTAGTCATGCTTTGGAAAGACAAACGGATTGTCAACATGGTGTCCACCTTCCACGACCAGAGCACCATACCAAAGCAGTCCTTTATCAAGAAGAAGGTACAAGGCAGGTGGCAGCGGAGTCGCAAGAATATCATGAAACCCGTTTGTGTTGACGACTACAACCGCCACATGGGTGGGGTGGATCATTTCGATCAGATGATCCAGTACTACCCCATCCAGCGAAGGACGGTCAAATGGACGAAGAAGATCGTATTCTACTTCATCCAAATGGCCCTCTTCAATGCCTTCGTACTCTTCAAGAAGTGCAACCCCCGCAGGAAGATGACTATGCTGGCGTTCCAGGAAAGCTTAGTCCGTTCCTTGTTGTTCTTCAACCCTGCAGAGTGGCCTTTGTCGGGGAGACGCATCCGGCGTGCAGAGGATCTGCCGGAAGGTCGGTATCAGCCATGCACCCGTCTCAGGCGAGGCAGGCGGCGTCGGCAATCCTCCGGAAGCTCAGCTGGGTCGCCCCCACCGGACGACAATCCAGACTCCCCAGCCGCTCCTGCTGATGATCCTGGCACTCCTCCTGGTGCTCCTGCTGCTGGTGGAGGCGTTGGGGGAGCACTCCTTCATGACCCCCCCCCCCCCCTCACCAGGTCCAGATGCTGCTGCTGCTGCTGTTGACGTCAGGGGAGCACTCGCTGAGAATGCACCCCAGGCGGCACCAGTATCGGACGATGCTGCTGATGCTGAGGAGCAAGTGGATGTTCTACCACTTGACTCCCCCGCACCAGTAGTACCGGGTGCAGCTGCTGCTGCTGGTGGCGCTCGGGACGCACCCGTCATGAATGCCAACCGGGGTCCACTAGTAATGGACGTCCAAGCTAGGGCTCAGGCACCAAGAGGATGTCGGAGAGGTCCTCTTCGAGGAAAAGGTTCCAAGCCACGTCATGTTGTACTGGACCATGACCGGTACAACAGGAATTTAGAACACGTTCTCGAGAAGATCCCCGGCGGCAAGCGACGGCGGTGCCATCTGTGTTACACGAACGGCCAAAGTCGCAAGGACACAAGCTTTCGACGCAAGTCTTGTCTCGTTTGCCTCTGCATCGATGTCAACGATTGCTTCAATCTGTACCATCGACTCGATGCAGATGTCCTATAGCCAGGATCTTTGCACGATTCATTCATTCATTTATGCATTCTCCTATTCACCTTCATTATTCCTTTCCAATCACTATCACCCATTCATTCATTCAGTCTTTATGCATTCTTCCATTCACCTTCATTACCCTTTCATTCACCTTCATCACCCTTTCATTCATTCATTCAATCATTCAATAATTCATTCATTCATTCATTTAATCATCACTTCAGAAGTTCGGGGCCCACCTTCATTCACCCACCTTCATTCACCCATCATCATAATCAATTTCTTGCACTACAGTGGATATAGGCCTCCTGGGGAAACCACTCTAAAAAAATAACGAGTCAAGTGAAGTACCTCTTTGTGTGGCTTGAAAATTTGCACATATTTCTCTGGTTTGACACCTTGTATATATATATATATATATATATATATATATATATATATATATATAGATATATATATATAGGCTATATATAAATACACATATTCACACATTGTTTTTACCATTATTTTTTTGACACCTTGTATATATATATTTATGCATTTACTTTATTTGATTTACATGAACAATAGAATTATTTCTGAATTTATTACCTGAAGATAACCTGGCTTTCTTGTTTTGTTTTTTCAGTGTCAACCCAGGAGCCATTTCCCTTCTTGTTGGAAAGGGTTGTGGCCCTACCAGGTAAGTAAAATTGACAACCTTCATGACTGACATGTCTTCTATGAACATTATACAATTATTGGCAAGGAAAATTATATAAAAGTGTTGTATATTGTGGCAAAGATATACAACTGTATAAAACATTCTCATATATTTTCATAACAATAACAATGAATGGAAACAATTGCGCATAGCTCACAAACCAATTACGCTATATTATTTTGGTTTTCACCATTAGAAAGAGCACAATTTTCCGATTCCGGTGATATATACAGTTATATACGTATCCGACCAAATAACGCAACAACGAGGTGGGGAACAGCTCGGAACCCGACTAGAGTCGGCGGAACAGGGACGGGTGAAGCGTAAATATTCGCATTTTGGCTCTTCATTTCAAATATTCATAGCGCAAAAAGTATTTGTCGTAGGAACTTCTATTTTTTTGTATACTCATCAGCATTATTTGCCGTACTCATACAGCCTAAATTTAAAACCATACACTTCGTAGCAACGAAATAAATCGAAAATGTTATAAACCATATCAATCAAAATCATAGTTATTTTTTCGGTCACTGCTTGAGAAATATTGAAGATAAACAATTTCTGTTTTCAGATTTTGAAAGAGCAGAAAAAATAATATTATTTGAGCAAAACAAATTATATGGTCATCACTCACAATTTAGAGATAAGACGGTGTGAAGACAATTGCATGGGAAATAATTGTATTCCGGACTCATTTACACTTTCATAATTCGATTTATATACATTTTTTTTTTTATCATATACTATAAATATTCCTCTTTCCATTGATATATAATACATCACAATAAACAGCATTCTGGTGGATGGAAATAGAGAAATATGTAAGGCTTCGACAACACTCATGAGCCAAATTCAAGACTGAAAAGCTATGTCAACGGCCTCCTCGGACTTATTGGAACTTAATATGTCGCAAGGAGCTAGAGAAGGATAGTAAATATAAACAATATAAACACCAACACCAGCAAAAGTAACCAAGTAAACACAAAGTGAGGTTACTAGAGAAGGATAGTAAATATAAATAAAATAAATACCAACACCAGCAAAAGTAACCAAGTAAACACAAAGTTAGGTTACTAGAGAAGGATAGTAAATATAAATAATATAAATACCAACACCAGCAAAAGTAACCAAGTAAACACAAAGTGAGGTTACTAGAGAAGGATAGTAAATATAAACAATATAAACACCAAAACCAGCAAAAGTAACCAAGTAAACACAAAGTGAGGTTACTAGAGAAGGGTAGTAAATATAAACAATATAAACACCAACACCAGCAAAAGTAACCAAGTAAACACAAAGTGAGGTTACTAGAGAAGGATAGTAAATATAAACAATATAAATACCAACACCAGCAAAAGTAACCAAGTAAACACAAAGTGAGGTTACTAGAGAAGGATAGTAAATATAAATTATATAAATACCAACACTAGCAAAAGTAACCAAGTAAACACAAAGTTAGGTTACTAGAGAAGGATAGTAAATATAAACAATATAAACACCAACACCAGCAAAAGTAACCAAGTAAACACAAAGTGAGGTTACTAGAGAAGTATAGTCAATATAAACAATATAAACACCAACACTAGCAAAAGTAACCAAGTAAACACAAAGTGAGGTTACTAGAGAAGGATAGTAAATATAAACAATATAAACACCAACACCTGCAAAAGTAACCAAGTAAACACAAAGTGAGGTTACTAGAGAAGTATAGTCAATATAAACACCAACACCAGCAAAAGTAACCAAGTAAACACAAAGTGAGGTTACTAGAGAAGGATAGTAAATATAAACAATATAAACACCAACACATGCAGAAGTAACCAAGTAAACACAAAGTGAGGTTACTAGAGAAGTATAGTCAATATAAACAATATGAACACCAACACCAGCAAAAGTAACCAAGTAAACACAAAGTGAGGTTACTAGAGAAGGATAGTAAATATAAACAATATAAACACCAACACCAGCAAAAGTAACCAAGTAAACACAAAGTGAGGTTACTAGAGAAGGATAGTAAATATAAACAATATAAACACCAACACCAGCAAAAGTAACCAAGTAAACACAAAGTGAGGTTACTAGAGAAGGATAGTAAATATAAACAATATAAACACCAACACCAGCAAAAGTAACCAAGTAAACACAAAGTGAGGTTACTAGAGAAGTATAGTCAATATAAACAATATAAACACCAACACCAGCAAAAGTAACCAAAAAAAGACAAGTGAGGTCAGTAGAGAAGGGTACCAAAAACGAGTACCACCAACACATGCAGAAGTACACCAAAAGAGAGAGGATGAGATGGCCGCCACAGGAGCACCATAAACAGCAGGATGGAAACCAGAAGGGAGGGCAAGGGCTCTGATAACCTCACACAACGCTCTCAGTAATACACACACACACACACACACACACACACGTACTGTACAATCACTCAGCAAAATTAATGGACCTCACCTATTTCTAATAATGGCAGTATAATTTTGAAAAATAATTTCAAACCATAATTATATATACTGTATATCGACTACACAACTACACAGTATATACTATTTATTGAAAAGCAAGTTTCATCCAAAAATCAATCCCGGTAGTTAAATAGTGTCACACGAGCGCTTTTTCCGGCAATTTTCACCGAGCAAGTTTCTTCACATACTATTTTGAGGCTCTTTCTCACTTGATTCGGAAACTAGATCGAAGGTAGATTATGTTAGCTAGTTTAATTATTATGGAACCTAAATTTTGAAGCTGCCAAATAACAATTGTGCATAAAAAATGACGGAAAAATTGCTCGTGAGACACCCCCTTAACCCGGCAAGTGCTGAAACACTTATATAAGGCCTACCGCTGCGCTGCGGAACTCCTTATATAATCCCAGGCCTAAAATTTTTTTTTTAAACCAGCCCAGTATCAATTGATGTTTTTTGTTTTTATTATTATTGCCCCTTGGCCATGGCAAATATCACTCCGCCACATCCCCTCCTTCCCCCCCCCCCCCGCCCCCCCCCCCCCCTTCAATTATCACCTATTCTCTGTTATTCCCTTATTTCGTCGGTATATTTTCACGCTATCAATCGCAAGTCATAAGCAGGGGGTGCTTGTATATTAAGCTACCAAGCGAATGCAAGAGACTACAAAGGAGTACAAAGCAAATCAAGCAACAACAGATCTAGTGACCCTTCTAGGCTGCTTGTCTTCCAAAACACTGAGGAGCAAGTGTCCAAACAGTGGTTTAGAGTGGGTAAGGGAACATTCGAAAGGGAACTACTGCCCTGGAACTAATGTCTGTGGCAGGATTAGGAAGTTAGTAGGGGAGAGATGGGTTAGTAACTGAGGGGAGGATAAAATAAAGTTATTCATTTACAAACGCAGTCAGTCGCGTGTTTGATGAGAGATATTTTTCTAGGCGAAGTTTAAATGAATCAACGGTGATGCAGTCTATAACATCTCGGGGAAGCCCATTCCACAAGTTGACAACTCGATTGAAGAAGAAATGTTTAGCTTCGTGTGAGTTAAAAGATTTACCAATAATTTTGCACCCGTTTCCCCGCGTGTAATTAGATTGGTCAATAGTGAAGTACTTACTACAGTTCATATTGTCGATGCCTTTGATGATTTTGAACACTTGAATTAAGTCGCCTCTTAATCTGCACTGGGTTAAAGGAAATAGATTTAATTCTCTACGACGCTCCTCGCATGGTTTGTTCTTTAGGCTAGGTATCATTTTGATAACTCTACGTTGAACTCGTTCTAGCTTGTCTATATCTTTTTGGTAATAAGGGCACCAGGATTGAAGACAGTATTCCAGAAGAGGGCGGACTAAGGAATTGTAAAGGGTTAGGATAACGTCTTTGGATTTATGCTCAAATGACCTGCCTATAGAGCCAATTATTTTGTTTGCCTTCTTAACAACTTCTGAACATTGTTGACTCGGTTTTAGGTTACTCGATATTGTTACTCCCAGATCGGTTTCTCTGTTTACATTCTTAAGCTGAGTGCCATTCATCAAAGAGTTTGCTTTCTCATTTTGGTATCCGATATGTAGTACTTTACATTTATCCGCATTGAAATTCATTTGCCAAATTTGGGCCCAACATGACAACTTATCTAGATTGTGTTGCATATCGATATCGTCAACTTGTTCTTTTGAGAGTACGCTATTTGGAATTTTTGTATCGTCATAAAATTTTGAGATTGTACAGGTGAGACCCTCATCTATGTCGTTGATGTAAATTAGAAAGAGAATTGGTCCTAGTACCGATCCCTGGGGTACCCCGCTACTTACATTGGTCCATTTAGATGCCTTACCGTTTATGACTACTCTTTGCTTTCTGTCGCTGAGCCAATTTTCTATCCATTTCAACACACCGTCTTGTATTCCATGCACTTTTAGTTTTAGCAGTAAACGTTTGTGGGGAACTTTGTCAAAGGCCTTTTGAAAATCAAGGTATATAATATCTACAGCTTTACTCTCATCGTAGAGGTTGAGGATATCGTGGAAGAAGTCTAAGAGGTTTGTTAAACAGGAACGTTTTTTACGAAAGCCGTGTTGAGTATCTTTAAGTATGTTATTTTCCTCTAAGTGATTTACGAGTCTGTCTCTTATGAGTGTTTCTAGCATTTTACATACAACTGAGGTTAAGCTAATTGGACGATAGTTACTGGGTAGGGATTTGCTGCCTTTTTTGAATATCGGTATCATAAATACGATAGGCTATGACTCTTTTGTGATCCCGTATGTCTCTGTGACGTCACGGTCGCTCCTGCAGCACGACGTAGGATGAGTAGATCTTATATTATAAGATTGTAAATAAGTTAAGTTATAAAAGGCCTAATATGCTATTAAGCAATATTGCCATGGTCTTATGTAGTATATATGAATTTATCGTATATATTAATATAATTTATCGTATAGCACAACCTAGTTGCGGTACGATAATTTGGGCTCCTGGCGTTTGCCAAGGCAGCAAGGTGTGCCTCTGAGGAAGAGAGAGCAGAGCCTTCACGAACACCAACCAGTTAACATCTATTTTCCGCCCTCAGTTGATCGCGCTTTTGTGCCTCTAATCACAATACACTGACAGCAATACAAACAGCTACACCATCACGACGCTCTCATCGACGCCATGACTGACTGACAGATAAGCATAATATTCATGTCCATTCCCATGTAATCATTTATTCTTTCTTTCACTTGACTCGAGTCTCGGGACCAGTGTCTTGCCTCCCCATTGTCCGCCATATTGGGTAAACGTTCTCCCTTCCCTCATTGCCATGTGGAACTATTGGTGAGTTAATTCCTGGCTAATATTAACCCTTATAACCTTACCCTATATAAAAATGTATTATGTGAGACCTTTGGATATAAATTAGCTTGTTTCAGATTGAATTCAATTTAGATATGGAGTAGTTTTAATTTAGATTGATTTTATTTGATTCATTATAGCTTAGTAATATTTAACTTCCATTGATAGTTTACCACATTGGTTCCCAGACCCGGGAATTAGCTACCAGTAAGGGATTTTTAAGGCAATGAGCAAGGGGACATATATCAGGATGCAGTAACAACTCTATGATAATCTGGTAAGACTAGCCAAGCGGTGGTTAGAGCCGGAATGCAGGGTCACATCGTTGCACCGGCCTAAGTCCTGCATCCCACCCATCATCTTTCCCCAATAATTTTCTTTTACATTTCAGACTTCCTGTGACATATGACCTGACCTAAAAAAAAATCTTGTTCAATATGATCCTTTAGTAGGTATTGCTATTTTATGTACTATTTTTTCTCCATAACATAGAAGTCCACCGGTCGGCGTCTCTTTACTAGACTACTATTTTGCCGTTGTTTTTGTAACATTTAGATACATAGCCTATAGGCTTACATGCAAAATGAGTAAACGGGGAGAGACACCGTCGGGTGGGGTGCTGATCAAGGCCCCTAAAAATCAAACGGCGTGACTTCGGGGAGTATTAAATAGGCTAATTGTAGACGTCAACACTTTCATCATTACTGCTGACCTCGAGGAATTGGAAGCTAGATTAGACAACGTCCAGGCTACCCACGGTCGAATTATGGCTCTGAGTGAGGTGATTGTGGCAGGCATGACAGAGGAGGAAGAGATAGTTACAGAGTGTGATAATCGCGCCCTCTATGATGAACCTGTCTTTAGAGCGAAGCACATATTGCAGCGTGCTGTCGCAAGTAAGAAGGGAGGCGAGAATGAAGCCCATAGAAGGGCTGACCCAAAACGCAATGTACACCTCCCAAAGCTCAATCTTCCTACATTTGGGGGCAAATTGACTGAGTGGTTAGCTTTTTGGGATGTATTTCGGTCTACAGTTCATGAATCCTCTTTGGATAATGTCCGCAAGTTTCACTATCTGAAGGGACAAATGGAAGGAGAGGCCTTACATTTGATAGAGGGTTTTGCGGTAGTGGGTGATAGTTATCTTGAGGCAGTACAATTATTAAAGTCCACATACTGGGATCAAGAGCAGTTGAAGATGGCCCATGTCGTTGCCTTGTTAAAGCTCGCAGAACCACAGTATAAGGATGAGGAGTTAGCACATTTTAGGGCAAATATGGAGCGCCATACTCAATCGCTAGACACCCTAGGGCTCACCACACAGGAAATAATAGTCATTATCTTACGTCAGAAGCTTCCTATTGGAATACTTGACAAGGTTAGATCATTTGATCTGGGGAATTCAGTAAGGAAATTAGCAATCTACAGTTGAACAAAGGGAGAATGTATGTGTTGGGAGGGAGTGAGAATGTGGTGATGAGGAGAACTGTAAGCATGACAGTGGGGACTAAAGAAAAGAAAGAGGGTACGTATAAGAAACCTGCTCAGATTCTATGTAAGCTATGTAACAACAAACATAAATGGAGTTTCTGTGTAAAATACCCAACAAATGAGACAAAACTAGCACAGGCGAAAAAATTGAAGCTATGTGTAGGTTGTCTAAGTAAGGAACATGGTAAGCAGGGACAATGTACTGCTACATACTTAAGGCCCTGTCGCCACTGCAAAGGACATCACTTTAATAAGTTGTGTCCTACGGCAGATAAAGTCAAAGACGTCAAAACAGAGGGTACTACACCTGTGACACTAAGTAGCATGCAAGACAACACTATATTGCCCACAATACAGATTCCCATGGAAGGTAATGACAGTAACAAAGTTTGTCGGGTACTTCTAGATCAAGGGTCTCAACGTTCCTTTATAAAGAGGTCCGTCTTAGTGGGACTGAAGCACCGAATCGTAGGGGCTGAGACTCTTCAATTGCAGGGCTTCACAGGGGTTACTGACAAACAAGACTACGAGATAGCGGAGATTTCATATTTCTACCGTAAAAACCGGTACTTATGACATGTATCGTAGTGGACACCCTACCAGAATATGTATCTGTAGGAGTGAAGAAAGTGGAACACGCATTACGTAGCAAAGGGGTTAACTTGTCAGATCCCATGGGAGATCAGAGTGAGGTGCATGTTCTACTTGGTGTGGATCATTATTATGATGTAGTATACCCTGGATTTAAAAAGATGTGTGGTGTAATTTTAATCCCCACTAAATTTGGATATTGCATGAGCGGAAAGGTGCATACTACACAGTCAAAGGTCCTGGTCGACACGGTCTCAATATATAGAGTTAATGTAACCGCGGCAGAGGAGTTCGGAAGGGAGGATTCCCAACCTAGTGACCCTAAGGTGGCTGCCGAGTTCGATCTGGAACGACTGTGGAGATTGGATCACATAGGCATTAATCCTATGGAGACTGATTATGACTCGGAAGTTGCGCTGCAAAGGTTTGACAAGTCTGTGAGCTACTGTGCCTCAGACAAGCAATATAAAGTTAGTTTACCCTGGAAGAACAGTGAGATAAGCCTGCCTACCAACTATGGTTTGGCATTAGGTCGCTTGCGCGCATTACAGCGTAAATTGTCTAATGAACCGAGCACGCGCCAGGCGTATGACGATGTATTTCGGAGTTATGAAGATAGGGGCTTTATTGAGAGAGTTGATGTCAAGGAACCGATTAAGAAGGGTAGGGTTCACTATCTGGCCCATCATGGGGTAAGAAAAGACAGCGTCACCACACCAATACGGGTGGTGTATGACTGCTCTGCCCACCAAGGTCAACTACCCAGTCTAAATGACTGCCTGCTGACAGGTCTGTCCATGGTGTCGGACCTGTCCCAACATCTATTGCGGTTTAGGCTGGGGAAGTACGCATATACCAGTGACATTGAGAAAGCATTCTTGATGGTCAAGCTAAAGGAGGAAGATAGAGATGTTACCCGCTTTCTTTGGTTCAGCGACATTAGCGACTCTGAAAGTCCAGTCATAATATACCGTTTTTGGGTTGTACTCTTTGGGGCCACGTGTTCACAGTTTTTGTTAAATGCCACAATCAAAAAAAATCTAGCTGATACTCATGAGGACACAAGTAAACTATCTCGCGGATTATATATAGACAATTTGCAGGGTTCTAGCGATAGTCAGGATGATTATTGTTATATACATACTGGCAAGCACGCAGATTATTTACAGATGCACATTTATTTCTCCGCGAGTGGGTTATTAATAGTGAAGATATTCATAGTTTGATACAGGTGGACGGTACGGCATCTCATAACCAGGAAAAGTTCAGAAATTTGGGGATGATCTAAACATGACATACTAACTTTTCAAACAAGGTATTTTGCTCAGCAGATGGGAGCGCACACAAAAAGAAGTCTGTTGAGCAAAGTTGCACAATTTTTTGATTCTTTGGGTCTAGCATTACCCGTTACCATACAAGCTAGGATTCTAAGGCAGGAAGTTTGGAGACGTAAAATAGGATGGGATGACAGTTTGCCCGAGGACCTGAATGACCAAGGGACATTGTTGTTGAATGAGTATGCCATCGTATGTACTAAACCTATACCTCGTAAAGTGGCGGCGTTCGGTGACGTTACGTTAAACACGTTTTGCGATGCTAGCGCCACGGCATACGGGGTAGCCATATATGTCGTTACGCAAGATGATCCAGCACTACAAAAACAAGTCAAGGAATATCATAATCTCAGGCATTCTCCACAAGATCGACGCACCTGACAAATTCTACGACAAGGCCTTCAGCACAAATAGCCGACTAAAATATTTGTGTCTGAGGGAAGAAGTTGAATTCATCAACCTCTGGCACAACTTCTACAACCAGCCTACTCTGTTCTGCAAGGATGGCACTCATCTAAACCCTGTGGGTTCAGCACGCATGGGTCGTCTCCTACACGAAGCAGTCCGCAAGCATGGATAAAAAAACGCAATCCGAGAAGAAGCAGCAGTGACATAAATCATCCAACGCCAAGAAAAAAACAGAGGCAACCGAGGACCACCAGCGATAAGGACCGAAGACAGCGAGGACCGAGGACAGCCATGAACATAAATGTAGATCCGACAAGAACCAAAAATATTATTAAAGAGCGTTCCGTGAGTTCTAAAATAACAAATTTAAAGGTTTTCTATGCAAACGCTCGTAGCATACGCAATAAATTTTCAGATTTAGAGGAGCTAGTGTTTACAGAAAATTATGATGTGATTGGCATAACAGAATCTTGGCTCAATACAGAAGATAGAGACTTTTTAGCAGAGTATTCACTTCACGGTTATGTAATGTTTGAGAAAAGCCGAATAAATCGAAATGGAGGTGGCGTTTTACTTTATATCAAAGAAAGTCTTAACCCTACCCTCTTGTCAAAACCTCAAATTGTGAACGTCGACGCATCTTTTGTGCTAATAAAGAATAAATAAGTACAAAATAATACTTGCATTAATATACAGACCTCCAGCTCAATCAGTGCAAACTGACCGAGAAATTTACGAACAAATTGCAGATGTAAGTAACTCACAAGATACCGTAATTTTTTGGCGACTTTAATTTACCTGTGACCAAGTGGGGCGATACTCTTACTTCACACTCCGGACATGACTTGTATACGAACTTGCAAGAGAGTTCGCTTTATCAATTTGTTCGAACGCCGACCCGTGGTAATAACGTTCTTGACATTGTACTTGCAACAAGAGAAGAATTAATAGAGAATTTGAATGTTGGTGATGAATTCAGTAACAGCGACCATCGTACGATAACTTTCACTTTAAAGTTTACTAGTAACGAACCACATAGTAGCATCGAAAAAGTCCCTAATTTCAAGAAAGCAAACTTCCATAAACTTAGAGCTATGTTTAAAGAAACTGACTGGAGCTTTTTAATTAACAATAACGACATAAATACATCTTTGAAGTTATTCGAAACCACTTACCTAAAAGCAGTGCAAGACTGTATACCATCGAAAATACGGCGTCCAGGCCATAATATAAGCCCAAATGGTGGAATAAAGATATTTCAAACTGCCTGCTTGCTTAATAACATTGCTAATGATAGATTAAAATCCTCACAAAATGACGAAGAACGGGTGAAATTTGTAGAGCTACGATGCAAAGCCAAAAAGTTAATTAAGCAAAGTAAAAAGACCCTAGAGTTACATATTGCGAATCAAAGTAAAACAAACCCGAAAGAATTCTATAGTTATATCAGAAAGAAAAAAGTAGTTACTTCAACTGTTGGACCGTTAGTCGATGAAAACGGAGAATACACCAAAGACGAAGTACAAATGAGTAATGCTCTCAATACCTTCGTTGCATCAGTTTTTACAACAGAAGACCTCAGTGATATCCCTACACCATCGCCGATTCAGATTGATAATTCAGATGTTCTAAGCAATATCACCGTTACAGAGAGAGAAGTATTGAATTGTTTAGATAAACTCAAGGTAAATAAAACGCCTGGACCTGATACAATCTCGCCTAGAGTTCTAAAGGAAGCTAAGGATGAGCCTCCAAACCACTGACATTACTATTCAATAAATCCTTGCAGTCTGGAACTATGCCTGATCAGTGGAAGCTAGCCAAAGTAACACCGATATTCAAAAAAGGCAGCACATCCCTACCCAGTAACTATCGTCCAATTAGCTTTACCGTACCTCAGTTGTATGTAAAATGCTAGAAACACTCATAAGAGACAGACTCGTAAATCACTTGGAGGAAAATAACATACTTAAAGATACTCAACACGGCTTTCGTAAAAAACGTTCCTGTTTAACAAACCTCTTAGACTTCTTCCACGATATCCTCAACCTCTATGATGAGAGTAAAGCTGTAGATATTATATACCTTGATTTTCAAAAGGCCTTTGACAAAGTTCCCCACAAACGTTTACTGCTAAAACTAAAGCGCATGGAATACAAGACGGTGTGTGTGAAATGGATAGAAAATTGGCTCAGCGACAGAAAGCAAAGAGTAGTCATAAACGGTAAGGCATCTAAATGGACCAATGTAAGTAGCGGGGTACCCCAGGGATCGGTACTAGGACCAATTCTCTTTCTAATTTACATCAACGACATAGATGAGGGTCTCACCTGTACAATCTCAAAATTTGCTGACGATACAAAAATTGCAAATAGCGTACTCTCAAAAGAACAAGTTGACGATATGCAACACAATCTAGATAAATTGTCATGTTGGGCCCAAATTTGGCAAATGAGTTTCAATGCGGATAAATGTAAAGTACTAAATATCGGATACCTAAATGAGAAAGCAAACTATTCGATGAATGGCACTCAGCTTAAGAATGTAAACAGAGAAACCGATCTGGGAGTAACAATATCGAGTAACCTAAAACCGAGTCAACAATGTTCAGAAGTTGTTAAGAAGGCAAACAAAATAATTGGCTTTATAGGCAGGTCATTTGAGCATAAATCCAAAGAAGTTATCCTAACCCTTTACAATTCCTTAGTCCGCCCTCTTCTGGAATACTACGTTCAATCCTGGTGCCCTTATTACCAAAAAGATATAAACAAGCTAGAATGAGTTCAGCGTAGAGTTACCAAAATTATACCTAGCCTAAAGAACAAACCATACAAAGAGCGTCTTGGAGAATTAAATATATTTCCTTTAACCCAGCGCAGATTAAGAGGTGACTTAAATCAAGTGTTCAAAATCATCAAAGGCATCGACAATATGAACTGTAGTAAGTACTTCACTATCGACCAATCTTATTACACGCGGGGAAACGGTTGCAAAATTATTGGTAAATCTTTTAACTCACACGAATCTAAGAATTTCTTCTTCAATCGAGTTGTCAACTTGTGGAATGGGCTTCCCCGAAACGTTATAGACTGCATGACCGTTGATTTATTTAAACTTCGCCTAGACAAATATCTCGCATCAAACCCGCGACTGACTGCGTTTGTAAATGAATATCTTTATTTTATTCCCCCCTCAGTTACTAACCCCTCTGTCCCCTACTAACTTCCTAATCCTGCCACGGACATTAGTTCCAGGGCAGTAATTCCCTTTCCAATGTTCCCTTACCCACTCTAACCCTCTGTTTGGACACTTGATCCTCAGTGTTTTGGAGGACAAGCAACCTAGAAGGGTCACTAGATCTGTTGTTGCTTGATTTCCTTTGTACTCCTTTCCTTTGTACTTCATTTGGGGCACATTTAGTTACAGCCCGGGCCAAGGTAGCCCCGGTTAAAAAGGTAACTATCCCTAAAATGGAATTGACTGCCATGCTGCTCTTAGGACGTCTGGTGCAACATGTACGCGCAGCTTACGAGAGCGAATTAAATATTGAAATCGTTCACGTTTGGTGCGATAGTCAGGTCGCACTCAACTGGATACATAGCAAGAAGTCTCTGCCAGTTTACATGCGGAATAGGGTAGATGAGATTAGAGACCTTTTGCCAGACGTTGCTTATCATTATGTAAATACAAAAGAAAACCCTAGTAATCTCATAACTAGGGGTATAACGGCTAGCCAGTTAGTGAAGTCCGAATTGTGGTGGCATGGTCCAAAGTGGCTGCTCCATTAAAGTGAATGGACGATTTGGCATGCTGTTGGTGAGGGACTTCTGCCACTGGAAACAGTGGCAGTTACAGCCCAACCAAATGAGCCACCGGGTCCAATGGGCAAGATTCGGTGACTATAATAAACTAGTCAGAGTTGTAGCTTGGGTATTGCGATATGTATCCAATATCAAGCTTAAAGTAACGGGCCAACTCTGCAACAGGGGTCACAACATTGATGCTCGTGAATTTTAAGCAGCTGAAGTAACTTTGATCAAATTGGTTCAACTAGAAACCTTTTCCAATGAATTAGAATCCTTGCAAACCTCGAATAAGACATTAATGCCTAATATAGCGCGTCAACTAAGGTTGCACCTAGACAATGGCCTCATCAGGTGTGAGGGTCGCCTGAAGTGGTCGGGTGTAACAGACGGCACAAACCGCCCTATACTTATGCCAACAAGACATCACGTTACTGATCTATTGATCATACGTGCACATAGGGAAGTAAAACACTACGGGGTATGTCATATTATATTAAATTTACGTCTCACATGGTGGATACCCAGAGTTCGACAAGTAGCTCGACACGTAGTAAGAAAGTGTGTAATATGCCAGAGACTAAAAGGTAAACCATATGCAACTGGACCAGCTCCACCTCTACCTGAATGCCGTGTAAAGCACATAGAACCTTTCCAAGCTGTAGGGTTAGATTACACAGGGGCATTGAAGACGAGAGAGCATGAGAAGGTTTATATAATATTATTGTTTACCTGTGCAACGTCTCGAACGGTACACCTAGAACTATGTGATAATATGTCTAGCGAAGAATTTATGCTGGCGTTTAGACGGTTTTGTGCCCGTCGTTCATTCCCTCAACTCATTCTTAGCGACAATGCTCCCACTTATGTCCAAGCATCAAAATATGTAAAGGATATGAGTAGTGATCCTACTATCATCACTTTTTGGGGAGAGAAGAAGTGCGAATGGAGGTTCATTCCAGTTAAGGCACCTTAGTTTGGTGGAATGTGGGAACGGTGTGTCGGCATAGTAAAGTCAGGACTCAGAGCGGTAGTAGGACGTGCTCTATTAAGGAAGAGTGATTGACGACAGTCCTCACAGAGATAGAGGCAGTCATGAACAATCGTCCGCTTACATATATGTACACCGACCTGCAAGAACCACTACCATTAACGCCTGCTCACTTGCTATATGGAAAACCATTGACTGCGTTTCCATCTGATTTCCAATCCATAGTAGAGTTACAGGATCCCTCGTTGTACTCTGAGGTAGCGGTGTCTAAGAGATACCAGTATATATCAAGGATAATCGAGGATTTTAGGAAACGGTGGATTAGTGAATATCTGCTAGCATCGAGGGAAAGGAGTGTTACTCCCTCTGGTAGACCACCGGCACCTACTGTTGGTGAAGTTGTTTTAATTAAAGAAGATAGTCCTCGTTTATACTGGAAATTGGGCCGCGTGTTGGAAGTATACAAGGGGGCAGACTCTGTAGAGCGGGTGGCACTATTGAAGACAGCCACTGGAACTACTGTTCGTCCTATCGCACGTTTGTACGCTTTGGAGCTTGATTCCGCATTGCAATCTGATGCTCCACCTGTTATTGCTGGGTCCGAGGATTCTCAAAGGAACGACTCACCTCCTACTGATGGTGATGATTCTCGGACCGGGACGCGTCCCAGACGCGCTGCTGCTGGCGCTGTCGACATGTGGCGTCAGAAGATAGCCTCTGGGCAACTTTAAGTTTAAGGTGGGGTTCAGGTATTTTTTTGTGGGGGGAGTGTATCGTAAATACGATAGGCTATGACTCTTTTGTGATCCCGTATGTCTCTGTGATGTCACGGTCGCTCCTGCAGCACGACGTAGGACGAGTAGATCGTATATTATAAGATTGTAAATAAGTTAAGTTATAAAAGGCCTAATATGCTATTAAGCAATATTGCCATGGCCTTATGTAGTATATATGAATTTATCGTATATATTAATATAATTTATCGTATAGAGCAACCTAGATGCGGTACGATAATTTGGGCTCTTGGCGTTTGCCAAGGCAGCAAGGTGTGCCTCTGAGGAAGAGAGAGCAGAGCCTTCACGAACACCAACCAGTTAACATCTATTTTCTGCCCTCAGTTGATCGCGCTTTTGTGCCTCTAATCACAAAACACTGACAGCAATACAAACAGCTACACCATCACGACGCTCTCATCGATGCCATGACTGACTGACAGATAAGCATAATATTCATGTCCATTCCCATGTAATCATTTATGCTTTCTTTCACTTGACTCGAGTCTCGGGACCGGTGTCTTGCCTCCCCATTGTCCGACATTGGGTAAACGTTCTCCCTTGCCACATTGCCACGTGGAACTATTGGTGAGTTAATTCCTGGCTAATATTTACCCTATATATAAATTTATTATGTGAGACCTTTGGATATAAATTAGCTTGTTTCAGATTGAATTCAATTTAGATATAGAGTAGTTTTAATTTAGATTGATTTTATTTGATTCATTATAGCTTAGTAATATTTAACTTCCATTGATAGTTTACCACAATCGGTGTTACGTTGGCTAGCTTCCACTGATCATGCATAGTTCCAGACTGCAAGGATTTATTGAATAGCAATGTCAGTGGTTTAGAGAGCTGATCCTTAGCTTCCTTTAGGACTCTAGGTGAGATTGTATCAGGTCCAGGCGTTTTATTTACCTTGAGTTTATCTAAACAATTCAATACTTCTCTCTCTGTAACGGTGATATTGCTTAGAACATCTGAATTGGCGATGGTGTAGGGATACCACTGAGGTCTTCCGTTGCAAAAACTGATGCAAAGAAGGTATTGAGGGCATTACTCATTTGTACTTCGTCTTTGGTGTATTCTCCATTTTCATCGACTAACGGTCCTACAGTTGAAGTAACTACTCTCTTCTTTCTGATATAACTATAGAATTCTTTTGAGTTTGTTTTACTTTGATTCACAACATGTAACTCCAGGGTCTTTTTACTTTGCTTAATTAACCTTTTGGCTTTGCGTCGTAGTTCTATAAATTTTACCCGTTCTTCGTCATTTTGTGAGGATTTTAACCTATCGTTAGAAAACTTTTTAGCAAGCAGACAGTTTGAAATATCTTTATTCCACCATTTGGGCTTATCATTATGGCCTGTACGCCGTATTTTCGATGGTATGCAGTCTTGCACTGCTTTTAGGTAAGTGTTTGCGAATGATTCCCAAGATGTATTTATGTCGTTATTGTTAATTAAAAAGCTCCAGTCAGTTTCTTTAAACATTGCTCTAAGTTTACAAAGGTTTGCTTGCTTGAAGTTAATTCTCGATGCTGCTATTTGGTTTGCTACTATTAAACTTTAAACTGAAAGTTATCGTATGATGGTCGCTGTTACTGAATTCATCACCGACATTCAAATTCTCTATCAATTCTTCTTTTGTTGAAAGTACAAGGTCAAGGACATTGTTTCCACGGGTTGGAGATCTAACAAATTGATATAGCGAACTCTCTTGCAAATTTGCATACAGGTCTTGTCCAGAGTGTGAAGTAATACTATCTCCCCACTTGGTCACAGGTAAATTGAAGTCGCCAAAAATTACGGTATCATGCGAGTTATTGAAGTCTGAAATTTGCTCATAAATTTCTCGGTCAATTTGCACTGATTGAGCTGGAGGTCTGTATATTAGTGCATGTATTATTTGTGTGCCTTTATTATTCTTTATTAGCACAAAAGATGTGTCAACGTTCACAATTTGGGGTTTTGACAAGAGGGGCACCGCCTTCTTTGATAAAAATAAAACTCCACCTCCATTTCTATTATTATTCGGCTTTCTCAACATTACATAACCGGGAAGTGAATACTCTCTACTAAACGTCTCTGTCTTCCATTGAGCCAAGATTCTGTTATGCCAATAACATCTACTCCACACACCTCTTCTACTTCCTCCTTCTGTACTATCCCTCCATGTAGTCTGTCTAAAATCCCTCCATGTAATTCCTTTCACTGCACTCACTCTTTGCCTAATCTCATTTCACCAACTGCATGCTTCGCTTCTTGGATTTGGAATTCACGGAACGCTCTTTATTCAAATTATTGGTTCTGCTCGGATCTACATTTATGTACCTGTCTGCCCTCAGTCCTTGATCCTCGTCCCTGGTTGTCCTCGGTCCTCGGTGTCCTCGATCATTGTTCCTAGTGGTCCTCGGTCCTCGATCATTGTTTCTGGTGGTCCTCCGTTCCTCGATAGTCGTCCCTGGTAGTTCTCGGTCTTCGATCGTCGCCCCTGGTCGTCCACGGTCCTCGATCCTTGTCCCTGGTGGTCCTCGGGCCTCGAAACTCGTCCCTGGTGGTCCTTGGTTGGCTCTGCTTTTTCTCCAAAAATCCTTTACTGCGTCATGAAGCAGGCGGCCAAATCTTGCTGCTCCCACCTGGTTCAGATGGACTCCATCTGCTACAAACAGATGATCTTCACGGTATAAGTCATTCCAGGTATTGATGAATCCAACATTTTCTTCTGTGCAGAGGTTAGCCAGACGACGATTTACGCTAGTGGCTATATTGAAGAATCGGCTCTCCACACCGATCCTGGGGACGATCCCTGATATGATGACTCTGCCTGACTTTTCCTTATACTTCTGAATCAGCTTCCGGTACTTCAGCATGAGGTCCTCCGATCGGGTCCGCTGCACGTCATTAGATCCGACATGAATGACGTACATTGTGCGTGAGGGGGCTAACTTTGAAACTTCATTGACTGCAGCTGCAACGTCGTCCACACCGTTACCCGGGATACAAAAGCGCTTCCTGGTCCTGGGTGCCCTGGCGCAGAACTCCATAAGTTGTCCACGAACCATGGAGTCTCCTACGAGCCGAATTTCTTCTATTTCTTCTTCGTCGTCTAAGTCCGCAAGAATCTGGTAACGGTTCTGGAACATGGTTTCGGTGATGATCCTCCTTGTGATGGGGCGAACGTTGTTTCTCACGACGCGGAAGTTGTCCTGAGATGGAGCGCAGTAATTTTTTTCCTGATGTGGTGTATGTACTGAAGCAGGTACCGCTATATCAGGCGTTGGGCTGTTGGAAGATGCCGCAATGGTAGTAATTGCTTCATTTGATGATACTCCTACATTGAGCGTCGCAAATTCTTGGAGTTTTTCCAACTTCTTGGTGAGGGCGTTAATCTTAACATTAGCTTCATCCAGTTTAGCTGCCAAATCTTCTCGGAGCTGGCAGAATCGGCAGACATGAACATCGGGGCCAGCAAACATGGTAGGGCCAAACCTACCGGAACAGTTCGTGCAGGCGCGAGACATGGTGACAATAACAAAACTTCAAATCACTTCACTCTAAGTCACTTCTAATCACTTGTCTCACTTCAGAACACTTTATTCACTTCACACACTTCAGATCACTTTACTCACTGTAAATCACTTCACTCACTTTAAATCACTTCACATCACTTCACATCACTTCACTCACTTTAAAACACTTCAATCACTTCAACCGAAAACAAATATGTTCAACCGAAAATAAATATGTTGAAATACGCAGAAATAGGTTATCAGGGGTGATAGCCTAACCGAAAACAAAAATGTTGAGATACGCAGAATTAGGCTTCCAGGGGCGATAGCCTAACCAAAAGATTGTTTAAAAATTGAAATACGCAACAATAGGCTACCAGCGTTGAATAGCCTAACCGAAAATAATAAAATTGAAATACTCAGAAATAGGCTACCAGGTGTGATAACCTAACCTTAAACAAATATATATAACAGAATATGTAACTAAATATACAATTCACCAAATAGAGATTATATAAAAATATAGTGTGACTGCACACAAGGGGTTAATATACTGTGTCAACAGATGGCCCTGGTGTCGTTGTAGCCTAGTAAAGCAGTAGCCTACTCGTTTCAGATAAAAAAGTGTATCAGTCAAAGGTTACTACAAGATCGTGCAAGCAACAACTAAAATTACAGATATATATAGCTACAGTAGGATACTAAATACAATATCTACAAGAGTTAATAATAAAAACAGATTGGCTGGCTATAGGCTAGGCTAGGTTTGGGTTAGGATAAAGCTTGGCAGGTTGGGTTAGGCTAGGTTAGTTTGTACAAATGATAATATTCAAGGACACTAGTGCGACGTTATGAGAAACAATGTATTAGGGAAAATAGGCACCAATAGATTCGCCATATTTTTCTCCATATAGTCCGCATGGAGGATTTTCGTTATCAACAAATTGAAAAATACCCACTTCAGAGACAAATACACCAAAAATCTAAATCAAAGCGGGGGTGTGGGGGCGGCAGCCCCCACCTATAATACTAGGTTAGGTTAGGTTTAGGTAGGGTTAGGCTAATGTCCTTTCAAAGGGTATAGGGTAAACACACTAGGATAGCCTATACCCGGTCAGAGGTAAGAAGAAGAAGAGTCCTGCAGTAGTCTCCTTGAATGCTACCGTACAAATACCACCCTTAGCTTAAAGTAAAATCAGTCTTGAGGAGAAAAAGTCAAGAATATATCTAGGGGGAAAAGATAAATGAATGCACTTAAATTTGGTACAAAATTGGCCGGAATTTAATATGTATAATCCCCCCAAAAAAATTTGTTTACAAAATGGCGTCGGTGTTAGTCCCTGTAGGCAGGTTAGTTAGTAAACAATATTGTTTATTTGCAAATTAATATGCAAAGCTTTACTTACATACAAGGCAGTTAAATAGTTACTTACTACAGTAGGTAATGGGTAAAATTAGGGGCTACAATTTCATATATAATAGTAAGAGAGCGCCAATAGATGGCGCTAGTGGCGCCTTGTCCGAGCAGGAGTCTTGTGAAAAACACAAAGTTTATCAGTCAATACACAGCGAAATATCGTGCAGTGTTACTTACTAAGCTACAGGATGATTAAACGTGCTCTTAACCATCTTTCATGCACAAGAATGAAGAGGATAAGTAGTTAATACTCAAATTATGATCGATATCATGAGAGCGTTGACAGAGCGTGTGCAGCGTCTGGCGGTAGCGACTGAGAGAGAGAGAGAGAGAGAGAGAGAGAGAGACAATTATACGACAGTGTCTCTCCAGACATCGAGAAGGGTGGATGTTGGTCAAGCTGGCTCAGCCTTTAGTTATGGAACTCTCGCATTCATTTTACGATTTTGACCAGCCAAACACTGTTTCCACTTGTTTTATTGTTGCAACAGGTTAATATCTTCATAATCAACGTAAAATAGGTGCATATGGATAAGTATTAATGATATTTATGGTACGATGATAATTTGAGTGAAGGAAACAGTCTAATTGAGTATGACCAATTGTCGTGAGCCGGGTCTCATAGGCTGAACAGCCTCTATCCCAGGTGTCTTCTGTGAGTATCTGTGAGTAAATACCTCTGCAACACGGCACGGTGTTCACTACCCCACCCCAGCACTTAAGAGGTTAATAAATGCATAAATAAAATCATAGTGGGGGGGTCAACGAAATATTATAAGCGACTGTACTCCACAAACTACGTCTTTAGCAACATGGTACTTCGAAAAATACACAAAACAAAGCGCCTTTAGTAACACAGACATAATTACTTTAGGAAGATATAAAGCCACTACGTACTCAGTAATGCAGACATACGTAGTTCACAAGACACACTGGATATTCAGGAAGGGACTGGAATTCTCGAATAATGGCTCCATTCCTGATGTTATGCTTGACTTACAGTGTGCTGGCTACATAATCCAGAAGGGTTGATGGCCTCTGAAGTCCTATTTCAACTAACTAACAGGATATTACGAGATACCAAATACAACTCCCTCGGTAATATAAACATACGTACTTCAGAAAGATACACATTTTTGGCACAACATCTTCAGCAACACAGACAGACACAAGCACTTCACAAAAAACAAATACACTACGTCCACATTACTAAAAAACACAAGTACTCCACCTAGATTCATAGAACTTTACAGGGCAGTTAAGATAATTGGCTACATGAACGCCACAAAAAAAAACGGATGCATGGGGACCAGGCTTGGCACAGGCTCGTAATACCACACAGAACGTTCTCAGTGTTACGCTGGCCAGCTTGCCAGAATGTACTCGTACTCGCTAGCGCTCGCCGGGGCAGTAAAATGGGCTATAATAATCGTAGAACGATGTTCTTTCTTTCTTATTATTCATGTTGTCACAGACAGATCAGTGTTTATCTTTATTCTTGTCTGTGACACTTGGAAGTATTTTATATCATTGATAGAGTTATAAGATATGTAGTGTGAAGTTGCAAGGAGAGAGAGATAAGGGAGGCAGCGAGGTGGTAGTGTGTGCGTGTGTATGTACGTGTGCATCCCTCGGTTGGGCTGTGCCACTCGCTCGTGATTGGCCGGCGGGCCTGGCGTGTCATATGACGCATTCTCTTCATTACGTAGTCGTCTGTGATTGGAGGCCGCTGTCCTAGCGTGGTGGTGGGGGATCCTGCCCGCGTGTCTCCTTAGAGCTTGGTATGTTGTGCTTAGTCCTAGACGTCCCTTGCAATCTGTCCCCAATCTAACCCTCTTTAATACTGTTTCTCTCTCTGAACTTCTTCTTTTCCATACTTCTTGTCTTTATTCAATTACTTATCCCTTCTGGTTCTGCATACGACTTTCATAGTCGGCCAGTCGTATTACCAGCACCAGTTCTCACATATATGTTTCGCACTAGCTTTAGGGATTATTAGAGTCATAGTCACATGGTATCATAGTATTGGGGTGCTTCTAATTATTGAGTTGTTCTTTCCTACTATTTAATGCTAGACAGTGGAGGGTGTCCTTGGTCGTTGTCTGAGTTATGTATGTGGTAAGTCAGAGCCTGTACGACTTTGACGGAGCTAGGTAGCCTGTAACCCTTGTGCATATTTTTTCTTTGCGAGTGTAGCAGCATACAAGCGAAGGGCTTTTGCCTACTCTTGCTCGTATGTTTGCTACCTCATTTTGTTGACCTTTGTGGAGCGCCAGGGTAAGACCAGATACTGGAGATCTGGACTTACCAAGAGAGCCTCCTAGTCACTTAACGTAACATAAGGGAAATCTGTTCAAGGGGAGACAGTAGGCTACGAGTATGCTTGCGCTCTGCCTAGGCTCCTTGTACCTTTTATACCGCTGCTAGACTTTATTAGTAAGAAAGACAGCATTGTGTTTATTAACTTTAACTGCGTATGCTTTAGGAATTATTCACGTATTAATTTAGCCTAGGTTGATGCATAGTGCACAACTCAGTTTGGCTGATACGTTGGCTAAGGAAGTACTGTTTTTGAGTGGCTATTATTAGTGCTGTCACAGAGTTGTTGCACTCCCTTGTTTTATATATATGTATCCTACTTGTTGGTGTATTTAAGATACACACTTTGGTGTCCTGCCCCTGCATTATTTCTGTTCTATATTCGACGAGCATCTTAGAGCATCAGACGTTTTCAGGAGATTCCATATCTGTTTGCTGTAGGACTAGACTTCCAGTGTTTTCATAGAGCATTGAAGAGTTTAGTGTTGAGTTCAGACTCACACTAAAGTTAACGTAAGCATATACCCCTTTATTAAATCTTGTTATAGTTTATTTAAGCACTTGAGAGCATTTTATTAACGTAAAGTTCTCCTGTTGTGAGTAGGCTTTGCCGTCACCGGAAAGCCTTTGTAGAAGTGCACTAAACCCAGTTAATTGATACCCCGTTATCCAGTAGATTAACTCTCGAGGGTTTAAGTGTTTTGTTCACTGGCTTAATAGTTCGAGGGTTTGGAATTAGCGTACCGTTGTTGCAGATATAGCCTATCTTCTAGTCCAATATTAAGTGCCCTTGTTTATTTCGTTGTGCCGGTCGTAACATCAGTAATACATATACGAGTACTTCACGAAGATACGAAATAAACAACACCCAGAGTAACGCAGTAGTAAATAATTCACAAATACATAATATCATCAGAATTACAGAAACAAGTGATTCGTCAAGACACTGAAAATATACTAGATAAGCAGCTAATTGCAAATAAGAGCAGGCTGGCTACCAACAATCCAATACACAAGTTCCAGATAACCACAGAGTTCACAGCATTTGTTTATATGTGTATGAAGGAGACAAAAGACAAGCTGCCTGTAACGAGTGTCTTCCCCAAAGCCAAATGAGTGACAGAAAGCCAAATTCAAGGGATGTTGGGGTCAAAATGACTGGACGCACAAGTTTATAGCAGTCTAAGTCATATGATGAAGGAAAGATTGATTGAGGGACAGAGTTCCAGAGTTCAGTTGTTGAGTATAGGAAAGTCTGAAAGTACAGATACGAGTACTATAATGAACCATCAGTAATACAAATACAAATCTACAACGTCCTGAGTAATAAAGACACAGATGGTTCTCTAATATACAAATACACAACGTCTTCAGTAATGCAGTCACTTCTATAAGCACTTTACGAATGTACTAATACACGACGTTCTCAATAATACAGAAACGAGTACGTCATACAAATACGCAAGACATTACAGGACAAGTGAAATTGTGAAATTGAATGACGCTAGTGTACAGTCGGCCAAATAAGTAATGTCTCGGCACCAAGTATATTTCGATCAATAATTGGTATCAGCAATATATAAACATGATTTCTTCATTTTAGGTGAGATACACACACATGTTCCGAGACTTACCCACCCATTTCAACATCTGACATACATTAATACAGCACAGAGCAAGCCAAAAGTAATGACAGCTGAAACATAACTTATTAGCGCAACCATTCATATGTAGGTAAGATTACTCAGAACTTCGTCAGAGGTACGATTAAACATGTTGATTAATGAACCATAGGGCATTAAGAGGTACCAAGGAAATTATAGGTGAAAAGATGTAGGAACCTGGCTTCAAATTTGAATATACTCACGAATTTACAGATTTGATCTAGTATTGGAACGATCCATGAATGTCCGACAAAAATCGCTTCTAGGTTGTTCAGTTGCACAAAAAAAAAAAAAAAAAATATATGAAAAAAAAAATCGCTACAAAACTTAATTATTTATATTTTGGTTAGCTTTCAAGTACAAAGAAAGATATTGATAATATATCTGACCAAAATCTGTTCATTGAAGATCCATTAACTCCTTGTGACATATATGACGCGATCGCGTCATATGGAACTTATAACCAAAAACTCATATGACACGATCGCGTCATATGGACTTATCTCCATGCCTCTCCAATAAGTTTATGACGCGATTTTGCGTCATATGAGCTCAGTAAGTCCGATAAGTTAGCTTACGATAAAACCGTTGGTGGCAACCTCAGCCTCCTCCGATAATTCTAACGGCCGCAGTGTTGTGAGTGTAGTGCGAGGCAGTGGCAATGATCCCGGGGCTCCCGCCTCCTCGGACTTATTGGAACATAATATGTCTGAAGGAGTTAATTTTTGTTTGGAATTATGTGTTCGATATTAACCCTTTCAGTGTTCGGTTTCTTTAACTGAATTCTGGCTACATTTAGGTGATTTCCTTCAGCTTAGAAAGGACCTATGTAATTGACAGACTTTGAAGTATCGCACTTAACCCTTTTTACCACAACAAATCCTTCTTAGACTGCACAATATCTTCTAAATATAGCTAGAATAGAACGAAAATGACGTTGCCGGTACAGAAGCGGTCAAAGAAAATAAAATATGGTCAAGCTGCGGATATTATGGAACACGAATTGTAACCGCGGCTGTTGAAGAGACTTTGACATTTGCGCCTCCTAACATTTCCGACAAATATATAAGTCTGTCATCTTACGCTCCGGCAGGTGTTCATCTCCGTAGGGCCCCACCAACACTCACCTGAAAAGACCAAGATGAAATATATAAGTGATATGAATTCCTTTGGAGGTGTTTACTTGGATGATGTCTGTGTGTATGTATGTGTTTTGTATGTGTGTGGTGTTGGTGTGTGTGATGTGTGCTGTGTGTGTGTGTGTGTGTGTATTATGCGTACTCATGTGTAAAGTAGGGTAGATATGTGTGCGTTTTTTAGGGGATTCAGAATATATAATGAGTAACCTGTTTATTATCATTATTTGTATTGGTACTGTTATATGATGAACATGTGCTAACGTTCGCCTATAGCTTCCATTATATTCAAAATGTATAATTACTTTATCTAAAAGACATACAATATATAATTTACAGAAGTACTATATCCATTATACTAAATGTAAGCCACACACATAATCGCAGGTATATACATACATGGACAATTGTAAGAAAATAAGCAAATTACACCCAAGTTAGAGAATATAAACTAAAAGGGAGAGCAAGATAGCCAAGCAAATAATCCACAACTTGGCCTCTGCTCTACAGTCCCAAGGCCCGGAGATGTCCCTGCGATATAATGTTGGAATCTGCGACGTACAGGAAAAACCGCGCACCTCTCATATTTTTCCTAGTGAGAATGCAACCTTCGGGTCTGATTAATTAAAGAAATATATTTATCATTATATTGAAATGTGTAATACCTTGTGCAATTATATTCATATACCAGTACATGGAAGAATATTTGCCTAATAAATAATATATGAACTCCAGTATGTTATGAGGGACTGTTTACATATTAATTTAGATATAGCATTGTGAAGCCAAAGAATGCATTTAATGATAATTGCATATGGCATTAGGCAATTCTCACAACAATTATTGTGTTTTGCAAATAATGGATATATATATATATATATATATATATATATATATATTGTTACGAGGGGAGGCTGGGGAAAACAGATGCTCAAATAGCCTAGTCCACCGCACTGGCAAAAAGACAACGCCGTAGCAAAAAGACACCAATGCTGTAGACATGCACCCAACACTGCCAACCAGACTAAACCAACCCTGCACCAGACATGCTCTTAATATCTGACTCAACACTAAGACAATAGTGCGTGTAGTATGCCAAAGAACTTCTAAGGGTATTGTGAACTGCACATAAATGATACACCAGAACACTGCCAGACTCCCAGACACCTAATAGTATGCCCAGTCGCTTAGGAATTAGGAATAATATAAAGCAGAAACATGGGGGAAGTCTGAAGCACTATCCTAAGACATGAAACACAGTAGTTGGCATTCCAGTAGATTGGGATAGGCTACCCTTTAGCATACCGCCAAACCACTGTGAATGCCAACTTCAATAATAAAGGATACATACATGTAATAATAATAAGCAATGTAGTTAAACAATGGAAAAAAGTGCCGAAGCTTATAAACTAAGATTGCCAAAGAAGAAATGAATGCAGTGATTACTATTAAACTAAAGTGGTTAACACACCATAATATGCTCAAAATGACTCCAGCCTCTGCTATGCTCCAATCATATAAAGAACAAAAAGAAATAGGCGGTATTTAAGGGAAACTTAAGAAGCAAGCCAACAACGTCTGACAGTGATCTTGTTATCACGGGAGGCGAGACTGGAGTGAGCTCCTGCAGCGGCGAGAATCGAGCTAGGGGCCCCGCGTGGCAAGGAAGGGCTCCAGGCGTCGCAAGAATACTTAATTATCTCAGGCAGCCTGTGCTCTCATTAACAACAAAAGTAATCAAATGAATATAAGTCATCATTGTGTGAACTTATGATAAACTGCATTAATCACACAAGGCTAAATAAACAAATTAATTTATAGTGCTAGCCCGACGGCAACACAGACTCCAGGTGCCATCCTGCTAGCCACGAGGGAAGAAAGACAGAGGGATAGCAAGCTACTAGCCTCTATCAAGGCCCCTCCACAACAGGCCTTGCAAACTATAACTCACTCACAAGTTATATAGGCTACAAACTAATTTGGGAGTGGCACCCTCACACCCAGGGGGAGTCTGTTGGTGCATCTCGAAACAACAGACTGCTCATACTTCAATAACACTACAAGACATACACAACTACATTTTTTTTTCTAGTATTTTTATATTTTGTTTTATTTTTGTATTTCCATATTTTCTTCCACACAGAAACACAGCAACTCCTACTTTACGACCCTACGCTGGGCTACACACGGCAACCAACAAGCACCAGACTCAAACATGCGAATCAAACCAAAGTAGGAGGCTACACCAATACTAACTGACCACTAAGATTTCTCCTTACAACATGCCCTCACATGATAAACAATCAGCCATAACATTATCAGTGCCTTTTATGTGCCGAACATCCAAACTGTGTTCCTGCAACAAAAGAGCTCGCCTAGTTAGCCGCTGATTTTTGTACTTAAATTTCTCCAAAAACTGGAGGGGATGGTGGTCGGAGTAGATCTTAACTGTCGGGCCATAGGCTGGTACATACACCTGAAAGTGCTGCAGGGACAGAACAATAGCTAGGAGCTCCTTCTCTACCACCGAGTAATTACTCTGGGCTCGATTAAACTTCTTTGAGTAGAAGGACACAGGATGCTCTATCCCTGCATGCTCTTGCAGCAGTACCGCACCTATCCCCACATCACTAGCGTCAGTAGCTAAGATAAATTGCAATCCAAAATCATGAGCTCGCAGGATGGGATGGTGCGACAGGAGAGACTTAACTCCTGCAAAAGCCTCCTGACAGTCTTCTGTCCACTTGAACTTGATGTCTTTCCGCAGTAAATTAGTCAGCGGAGCAAGTACAGTAAAGTAGTCCTTAATTAATGAATCTCCGGTAGTACCCAATCATTCCTAAGAACTGTTGCAGAGATTTGCGAGTGGTAGGGGAAGAGAAACTAGCAATAGCCTCCACCTTTGCCAAGGGTGGAGACACCTCGCCATGCCCTACCACGAATCCCAAGTAATTGACAGTAGCCTGTACAAAGTCGCATTTCTCCAGATTTACAACCAAACCTGCTTCACTAAATCTTTTGAAAAGAAGCTCAACATTATCAACATGCTCTCGCCAGGTGGCATCAAAAATCACGACGTCATCAATATAATTAGGGATATCATCTACAACCCGGTTCATCAATCGCTGAAAGGTGGCCGGGGCGTTCTTAAGCCCGTAGGGCATCACCTGACACTGGTACACTGCCCCGTCCACCACAAAACTAGCAATTTTCTTGGCTCTCTCAGTCAACGGAACCTGCCAGTAACCTTTCACTAAATCCACCTTAGTGATAAACGTGGCAGCCCCGATGCGGTCTACGGAGTCGTCAACTCTAGGTAATGGATAGGCATCTGTCTGGGATAGTGCATTAACTCTCCTGAAATCAACACAAAAGCGAATCTTGCCATTCGGTTTAGGTTGTAATGTCACTGGTGAAGACTACTCACTATATCCCTTCTTCACCAGACCCTTCTCCAACATGTAGTCCAGCTCTGCTTTTAAGGCAGGCTGCTGAGCAGGATTTATACGGTAGGGGGCCAACTTGAGTGGTCTACTGTCTCCAACCTCTATGCCGTGCATCGCCCAGGATGTCAGACCTGGAGAATCACCAAACACGCTTGAGTACTGCCACAGCCTATTGAACAACTCATCTTGTCGCTTAGGACCAAGATGTTGCAACTTGTCTCTAAGAGCAACATACCCATTGCCCTCCCACAACCCAGCCGGGACCGCAGCTTCTAAATAGTCCACCTCCTTCTCCTCCTTCGTTCCTACTACAGCCTGGTCATGATAGGGACAATCTGTGCCACCTGTGCAGTCACTCCCACAATTCATAAGAACAAAGGCTTCCCTTCCGATACCAGACATGCGCACCCCCACATTCCTTGTGGCTACACCTGCCTGCGCAGCATCACCTCAGTCAGCGCCACGGCCAGATGTAGTCGGTCTATGGTAGGGCTTTAACATATTAATATGACAGAATTGGAAGGCTTTGCGACGGTCGGGTGTGTCTATTACATAGTCAACCTCACCAATCTGCTTAACAACCTTGTATGGACCACAAAACTTAGCTGCTAAGGGTCGACCCTGAACTGGCAGCAGTGCCAGAACCTCATCGCCCACCTTGAACGCCCTAGATTTAGCCTGCTTATCATAATGGTACTTCATCTTGCTTTGTGCTGCCACTAGATGCTCTTTAGCTAGCTGCAGGGCAGTCTGCAACCTCTCCCGAGTCTTCTGCACATACTCGAGCAGAGGCACAGAGCCCCCTGCTGAATCACTCTCCCAGGCATCTTTCACCACATCCAGCGGACCCCTGACACGATGACCAAACACAAGGGAATTGGGCGAGAATCCCAAAGACTCTGAAGGGACATCACGAATTGCGAAAAGAACAAAAGGTAAAGCAGTGTCCCAATCCCTCTCATGCTGCAAGCAAAATTTACGCAGCATACTCTTCAAGGTCTGGTGAAAACGCTCAAGGGTTCCCTGTGATTGTGGATGGTACGCGCTTGACAGCACATGCCTTATACCTAATTCTGAGAGGGTTTGCTTGAAGAGATTGGATGTAAAATTAACCCCTCTGTCAGACTGGATTTGATGTGGAAAACCAAATCTAGTGAAGAAATGCAGGTGTTTGAGAACAACCTTCGCGTTCAAGCTGCTAACCGGAATAGCCTCCGGGTATTGTTACGACTGAGGTTTAAATATATCAGGGCTCTTATTCATTGGACTAGTAATGGCATAAATGCTACAACGGAAAGCGCTAGATCCAACCTCTGATGTATATTCCAAGTGAACAAAGAACACAAATACTCTCCAGAGTTATATATGCAATAATAGGTTATTAAACTCTCAATAAATGTGCGTCTACTCTAGGCTTAATGTTATGTGAAAACAGCCTATTACTACCTATAACCGAAGGTGCTTGGTTATGGTATGCAAAGTAAGGTGGTAAGAGAAGTTACAGCTTACGTTACTTTAATCAATAAATGTCAGGCACTCCTGCATGAAAGAAAGTGCACTAAAGTCCTTCAACACCAACAAGGAATCTTCTTTAAATGTTAGATGCTATCAAGATGCTCGAATCGGAAATGGAACCCAAAAAGGCAGGCAGCGGAACAATGCTCGTGCAGGCTATGCACACAAAAAGGCAGGAGATATAATGCAGTCGGAGCCAAGAATATCCTAAACGCCACAACAATAATAATAATCGCCACGACAATGCAGTATTCCTATCAACAAAAAGAGCCTAAGTCGTTTGTGTCTCAATACATCAAACTAGGCTACGAAATGCTTGTGTAATCATAAATGGGTATGCATAAAAAGAGTAATTGGTTTAATATACATAATGCCTACTGTGACTGATAAAGTCTAGCTAGAGTCAATGATACGAGATACTGGTGCGCATGGCATGCCGCATAGCCTAGTGCAAATCTCAAGTCTGTGCGTCAAATATTACGTTATAGGGAAGGGTAGCTCTCTTGAGAAACCTTAATACCGAAGTATTAAGCGTTCTCCTGGCGTACCTCAAAGACAAGCAACCGAGCCTAGAACAGTGCAGAATGGTATAGGCAAAAAGCCCTCATTCGTGCATACTCTACTCTCAATGGCACACAGACTAGAATTTACCCAATCAACTCCAGTTCTCAGGTATGTCGTGCAGCTTTTAACTAAAGCCAGTACCCATCGGAAACAAAACCTTATAGTATCAGACTCCTAGTCTAGCATTATCTAATCCAGCAGAACACTAATAATTATAGGAAGCGGTACTGAACAATATGAATGCCAACCAATGCTTCGTGATCAACTTATCTTAACAACTAACATACATGGGTTATATCAGACCTTAACGCACAATACAACTGGCCAGCATGAAGCTGATTATGCAGAGTTAACCAGAGGGGATATAATATTAATAAAAGGTGGTGAAAGGTATGGAAAATGAGAGAGATAGGCAGAGGAAAAGGTTCTCAGGTGTAGTGAGGGGGACAGGTATCAAAGGGATAAGAGGGATGCATTCTAGAAACCAGATCTGAGGGAGAGAGTAGCGAGGGAGCTGTATATATACTAGCACTATCTCGAACCGCGTAGAAAAGCGGTAACAAGTCCTCTAGCCAATGCTAAAGAAGCCAGCTAAACATGACATCACCAAGCATGGTAAAAACTCCTCCAAGAGGCCAGCCAGCTGTGAAGTCATCAAGCATGGCAAAAAACACTGCGCGCCTCCTCTCACTCTGTTCTACTCTCTCTCTCTCAAATCCTATCATTACTACTTAATGATAAAACATATACTTTGCAATTAAATATATAAAGCCTTGACATGGGCGAAAACAAAGAGCCTTTCTGGACTGCCCATGACACGAGCTTTCATATGAAATAAAGCACACTATAATACATCAACTGTAGCCACATCCACTGCCCTGGCGATCCTAGCGATTCACTGTAGGACAAGCCATGCGGTTCTAATGGAGTGGTTAACGTCACACCCCCCCCAAGATTTTTCTCAGAGGCCCAAGGCTCACAAAAATCTGATTGTTAGAACCCATGCTATATCTCTACTTCCCATCACCCAGCGGCAGTAAAATATCTGGCACAGTTCTCAACAAAACATTTTACAAAATTATAACCCTCCCCAACACAATAGGTTAAATCATATGTAGTTATGCTCCTCAAGAGCGAGCTTCTCTAGCCCAGCATTCTGAGAGGAGTGCAACTCAGAATTACTGCTATAACATACTGAAAAAATTAAACTATCAAAGAAAGAGTTTTTTATTTGATTTTTATGTTTTTAATTTGTTTATTTCGGCTGCACTATAGGGGCAAGCCTAGTTTTTTTCTTCTATACCAAACGCTCAACTCCTGCTTTACGACCCAATACGCTGGGCTACAACCGCGAGCCAACAAGCATCAAGCGCAAAATACTATTCAAACTAAAGCAGGAGGCTACCTGTGTGTCAATCTACCCAGGATCATATACCCTTGAAAGACAATCTGCAACCACGTTGTCACAACCGGCAATATGGCGTATGTCCAGGTTATATACCAATAACCTTAGTGACCACCTGGTCAGCCTCATATTCCGATTGTGAAACTGGTCCAAGAACTTGAGAGGGTGATGATCTGTGTAAACTACAACGACCGGACCATAGGCTGGAACATAGACCTCGAAATGCCCAAGCACAACAGCCAGTAGATCCTACTCGACAACAGAGCAGCTCCTCTGGGCTGAATTGAAATTCTCCGAGTAGAAACTAACAGGATGCTCTAGCCCATCATCGTCCATTTTCATAAGGACGGCACCAGCCCCCACACCACTAGCATCCGTTGCTAGTTGGAAAGGTAGGCTAAAGTCAGGGGCCCTGAGGATCGGGTGAGTGCACAACAGGTGTTTTACTACTCTAAACGCCTTCTCACACTCAGGCGCCCGTTTGACTTTCTTATCCTTCCAGTTATCCTCCACCTGAGCTTGACTGTCCCGTTCTCCTTTTCCACCTTGACTGCTAAACGTCATCACAGGCACAGTGAGAGGCTCAGGGGGGTGCCTCACACACTCCTTCATGAGATTAACGTGACATAACTGATTGCGCTTACGTCTGACTGGAGCGGCCACCAAGCAATCCAGGTCCGATAGCCTCTCAACCACCCTATAAGGACCAGTGTACTTCGCGGATAAGGGATGACCTACAAGGGGCGGTAGAATCAACACCTTCTGATCCACGTGAAACTCCCTGTGTTTAACCTTGAGGTCGTACCTGTCCTTCATGAGGGCCTGAGAGCTAGTCAAATTACGGCCAGCCTACTCCAGACTGCGCAACATCCGTTCTTGACTGGCGAGGACATACTTGAGCATAGAACAAGGTTTTTCTGCGCCCTCCCATATTTCTTAAACCATATGGAGAGGCCCTCTGACACGGGGTCCAAAGACGAGCTCATTAGGGCTGAATCCCAAACTTTCCCCAGGTACCTCCCGTGCAGCAAATAAAACATATGGCAGGCCAAGATCCCAACCTTTCCCACTCTCAAAGCAACCACAACGAAGCACAGATTTTAAGGCTGAGTGCCATCGCTCTAACACACCCTGGCTCTCCGGATGATACGCAGATGACACAACCGTAACAATCCCATGCTGCGGCACTGCTTGAACAAAGAGGCTAGAAGTGAAGTTGGATCCTTGGTCTGACTGAATCCCCTGCGGGTAACCATACCGGGAAAAATACACTAGCAAGCTTCGGACCACCGTCTTCGCTGACCCATTTCTCCTAGGGTACGCGTCAGGATACCTTGTTGCTACATCTCCCGACTGTGCATCACTGTCCTCCTCCAACTCGACAGCACCGGTACTACATTCAAGAACCTCCGGGTCTTCTAATTGCAATTTACGAATGTCCGAAGGAGCAAGCTTTTCTAAGTGTTTGCGAAACAACTCATGCCCCCCTCCTACATTGAATTTAGCCTCCCGTTGCTCTCTCTCTCTGTGTATCGTTGCTGTCTCTTCGTCTTTTTAAGCCCATCCTCTGCCTTCTCAGTAACAGTTAATGGGTCTTCTCCAGACTCGAAAATCGGTCCTAATAATGAGTCCCCGAGAATGTCCGTTGATACTAAACTCTCAACCGCATCAACTTTCAACCCCTTCTCAGTACCTTTGCTCCGCTTGTCTAAAGACTGTTGACCAGAATGTGACTCCCTGGATGCAAGAGATCTGGTGACAACACACGCCATAGGTTGCATCGGACACTTCTCAACCCACTCCTGCTCCTCCCTACTCACGTCGGCCGGCTTCTCGGCAACGACTAAGGGTGGAGCCTCAGAAGTAGGCCCCGCAAAGTCGTTGCCGAGAAGGAGGTCGACGCCCCCAACAGGTAACTTCTCCACAATTCCCTCATCCAGGTCACGAGTCACACCATCAACTTCCATCTTCATTCTTACAAGCGGGTATGACCTTGTTGCATAAACTCCCTGAACCACAACCACCCGCGCCGTATTTACAGGTTTACCAGTGAAATTCCTCAACAATGTTTGCGATGCCCCAGTGTCACGCAAAATTCTCACCTCATGTCTTCTACCCCCCCACTCCACACAACCGAGTCCCCTGTGGTCACTAAAGGCATCACGGACAGGGAATAAGCCTTCTGGATCCTTCTGCACTGGCAGTGTATTTACCTCGGAAGAATTGCCTCTAACAAACTCCGATGTCCTCTTGAACACTCCAATGCCGTGAGCAAAAGACACGGCTGCCGGAGGAGGTCGACTAGGCCACTCATTTGCCTTATGACCCTCCTGGTGGCACTTAACCCTTAAAAAGCGGCCCACCACTTAAGTCGAGTTAAATAAAGCTGGACTATGTGGCGGCGCTCGACATAACTCGAGTGGCAATTTCAGCACGTAATGTGGCTGAGAGAGAGAGACAAGTGGTGGCAGGAGACTAGCGAGCGTATGACTGCTCCAGACCACCGCGGCGAACCTACTGACACAAATCTCAGCTCCCTCCTCCCTCTCTCACTCGCTACATACTCAATTATGTACCGAAAGTACCGAATTACCTGCTTTTTGCACTCGCGTTGCACGGTTATTGCAAGAAAACTATCCATCATACAAGGATCGTTATGGTGTCATTCGAAAGCTCTGTTTATGCCCTTTCAGGGATAGATACTTGTTTTACGTTCTGGGTCTTATTTAGGCATGAAAATGATCACGTAAACAGCCCTATTTTGGCTAAAAACACCCCGCTGGGCGGTACACATAAATAAACCGCATAGGCCGCTCGTAAGGTGTTAAAGAACTGCTCCAACATCATTAACTGCTTAACTCCATAAAACGTTGTTACCTTCTCAGATCGGAGCCAGTTCCCCATAGCATCGGACAAGTCCCGGGCGTGTTCCAAAAAGGTGCTATCGCTTCCCTTGGTTACACCCCGGAACTTCAAACGGTATGTTTCTGGTTGCAGTTCGTAAGCCCTCAGGACAGCCTCCTTGAGATCCTCATACACAATACATGACTCCAAAGGTAACGCATCGTAGGCTTTAAGACCCTTGCCTATTAATCTAGAGGATACAAGTGCTGCCCATTTATTCTCTGGCCACTGGTGTTCCTGGCACTTCTTCTCAAAGCGTGCGAAAAATTCTGTTACACCACTCTCATCAAACACCGGAACCAGCTTCAATAAGTGCGAGAGAGATTGATCATGAGCACGGTTACCAGCCCCAAGTCGCTGTCCCGTTGCCTCTACCCGCGACTTCTCTACGTCCATGTCGGCACAGTACCTAGTCGACTCTAAATCAGCTTGGATTTTTGCCAGCTTTGCTCTCTCTCTTCTATCTTGGCTAATTCTAATTGCTGCTGATGCTGAAGCTTAGCTAATTCGAGCTTAACCCTTAATTAGCGGCGAGCAACATAAGTCGAGTTAAAAAAAGCTGGACTATGTGGCGGCGCTCGACATAGGTCGAGTGGCAATTTCAGCACGTAATGTGGCTGAGAGAGAGAGATGATCATGAGCACGGTTACCAGCCCCAAGTCGCTGTCCTCCCTCTCACCCGCGACTTCTCTTATGTACGGCACAGTACCGAATTACCTGCTTTTTGCACTCGCGTTGCACGGTTATTGCAAGAAAACTATCCATCATACAAGGATCGTTATGGTGTCATTCGAAAGCTCTGTTTATGCCCTTTCAGGGATAGGTACTTGTTTTACGTTCTGGGTCTTATTTAGGCATGAAAATGATCACGTAAACAGCCCTATTTTGGCTAAAAACACCCCGCTGTGCGGTACATATAATAAACCGCATAGGCCGCTCGTAAGGTGTTAAACAATAATTTTGGAGATAACCCTTGAGGAGGTGAAGGTGCTACAATGTTTGAAATTACCGGTGGTCCCCCCAGGGGCAACCCCCCCTGCCAGTCACCACCCAACTGTGGACGCGTACTCGGGGTCGGCAAACTACTCGGATGGCTGGGAGTCGAGTGTAGGGGAAGCATGGCCCAAGGGCTCTGAGCACTCAACCCATCTCGCTCACCAGTCACCCTGCCCAGTACACACGTTATCAAGTTATCCCTGGTCATGCTGCTCGTACCCGCATGACCGATAGCTGTGGCCAGGCATTGAAGACCGTACCGATCCATACCCTCCAACCGCTCGGCAGTAACAGGCCATTGAAAAAATATCCTAGCATCCTCCTCACAGTTCACCTGATTAACCCTTTCATCATACTGCTGTTCCTCAGTTTCGACATTACTTACTGTGTCTCCATTCTCCTCTGATCCGGTATAAGACATGATGCTCACAAAAATTTCCCACCTCAATATTCAGAAAAGAAGCACCCCAAACTCTTATACCTCAATATACACACAAAATTCTCAGAAATACTCAAGGTCTATACTATGTTGCAAAAAAAAAATAGTCTTGCTGATCCCCGCAAAATATTCCCCAAAACAACAACTGTTCCCTGCTAATAAATGTAGGTTCACCAAATCCTGGCAAGGTCGCCATTTGTTACGACTGAGGTTTAAATATATCAGGGCTCTTATTCATTGGATTAGTAATGGCATAAATGCTACAACGGAAAGCGCTAGATCCAACCTCTGATGTATATTCCCAGTGAACAAAGAACACAAATACTCTCCAGATTATATATGCAAAAATAGATTATTAAACTCTCAATAAATGTGCGTCTACTCTAGGCTTAATGTTATGTGAAAACAGCCTATTACTACCTATAACCGAAGGTGCTTGGTTCTGGTATGCAAAGTAAGGTGGTAAGAGAAGTTACAGCTTACGTTACTTTAATCAATAAATGTCAGGCACTCCTGCATGAAAGAAAGTGCACTAAAGTCCTTCAACACCAACAAGGAATCTTCTTTAAATGTTAGATGCTATCAAGATGCTCGAATCGGAAATGGAACCCAAAAAGGCAGGCAGCGGAACAATGCTCGTGCAGGCTATGCACACAAAAAGGCAGGAGATATAATGCAGTCGGAGCCAAGAATATCCTAAACGCCACAACAATAATAATAATCGCCACGACAATGCAGTATTCCTATCAACAAAAAGAGCCTAAGTCATTTGTGTCTCAATACATCAAACTAGGCTGCGAAATGCTTGTGTAATCATAAACGGGTATGCATAAAAGAGTAATTGGTTTAATATACTTAATGTCTACTGTGACTGATAAAGTCTAGCTAGAGTCAATGATACAAGATACTGGTGCGCATGGCATGCCGCATAGCCTAGTGCAAATCTCAAGTCTGTGCGTCAAATATTACGTTATAGGGAAGGGTAGCTCTCTTGAGAAACCTTAATACCGAAGTATTAAGCGTTCTCCTGGCGTACCTCAAAGACAAGCAACCGAGCCTAGAACAGTGCAGAATGGTATAGGCAAAAAACCCTCATTCGTGCATGCTCTACTCTCAATGGCACACAGACTAGAATTTACCCAATCAACTCCAGTTCTCAGGTATGTCGTGCAGCTTTTAACTAAAGCCAGCACCCATCGGAAACAATACCTTATAGTATCAGACTCCTAGTCTAGCATTATCTAATCCAGCAGAACACTAATAATTATAGGAACCGGTACTGAACAATATGAATGCCAACCAATGCTTCGTGATCAACTTACCTTAACAACTAACATACATGGGTTATATCAGACCTTAACGCACAATACAACTGGCCAGCATGAAGCTGATTATGCAGAGATAACCAGAGGGGATATAATATTAATAAAAGGTGGTGAAAGGTATGGAAAATGAGAGAGATAGGCAGAGGAAAAGGTTCTCAGGTGCAGTAAGGGGGACAGGTATCAAAGGGATAAGAGGGATGCGTTCTAGAAACCAGATCTGAGGGAGAGAGTAGCGAGGGAGCTGTATATATACTAGCACTAGCTCGGACCGCGTAGAAAAGCGGTAACAAGTCCTCTAGCCAATGCTAAAGAAGCCAGCTAAACATGACGTCACCAAGCATGGTAAAAACTCCTCCAAGAGGCCAGCCAGCTGTGACGTCATCAAGCATGGCAAAAAACACTGCGCGCTTCCTCTCACTCTGTTCTACTCTCTCTCTCTCTCTCAAGTCCTATCATTACTACTTAATGATAAAACATATACTTTGCAATTAAATATATAAAGCCTTGACATGGGCGAAAACAAAGAGCCTTTCTGGACTGCCCATGACACGAGCTTTCATATGAAATAAAGCACACAATAATACATCAACTGTAGCCACATCGACTGCCCTGGCGATCCTAGCGAGTCACTGTAGGACAAGCCATGCGGTTCTAACGGAGTGGTTAACGTGCGCGTAACGTGGTACGCGCTTGACAGCACATGCCTTATACCTAATTCTGAGAGGGTTTGGTTGAAGAGATTGGATGTAAAATTAACCCCTCTGTCAGACTGGATTTGATGTGGCAAACCAAATCTAGTGAAGAAATGCAGGTGTTTGAGAACAACCTTCGCGTTCATGCTGCTAATCGGAATAGCCTCCGGGTATCTAGTTGTGGCATCCATCAAACTAAGCAAGTATTTATATCCCGCACTAGTGGGGGGTAAGGGACCGACCATGTCAATTATGACACAAGTAAATGGGGGTTCAACTGCAGGTATAGGGATCAAAGGTGCTACGGGTATTCCTTGGTTGGGTTTTCCAACTACCTGACAAACATGACATGACATAAAAAAAGTAGCCACCGAGGCATGCATATTAGGCCAGCAAAAATGAAAACGCAGCCTTTCAGTAGTCTTACGCACCCCTAAATGCCCCGGTAGTGGTGCCTCATCTATCTATCTATCTATCTATTTCCTGACGCCGTGATCCCCGAAGGGGTGGCCACGAACGAACCACCCCCATGCACCTCTGTCCCCAGTCAGTCGACGCCCCTCCCCCTCATGGTGCCTCATGCGCTAGCCTAACCAGCTCTTCCCAAATGAGCAGGCACCACTAATTGCTCCTCCCCCATGCCTGAGCCTGTATCCGGCGTCCACTGCCGATACAATTAACAATGTCCCTTTTACAATACATTTCTCTGGACTGTTCTTCCCACCAGTAGTGCCAACCTTCTTAAACAGGAGGCCCAAACTCGGGTCCTCTTGCTGCAACTTGCTAAATTCATCTCTAGGTATCTCCGACAAGGCAGTTACCTCTGACCTCTCAAAAATAGCAGAAGGTTGAGTCGGCGGCACTATGTCAGACTCCTCGTCCGGCACTAGGTCACCTCTACTAGTCTCGGTAGCCTCACTGGGGTCAGCCACGCCCACCGCTGCCTCCGAGCCAGTGTCATCTAGTAGTGCATCATGGGATGGCCCGAACTCATGGCTGTCGGCCCCCACATCCACTAAATCATCCTCCTCTTGTGCCACTTGTGCCATTGATCTGGTCACTGCACACACAGGGTAGATAGAGTCCATGTTATCTTCCTGCAAACAACCACCAGTAGGGAGCTCAAAAGCAGCCTCAGCTACGACTATAGGAGGCGGGAAAACTACATCCCCTGCCAAGTCAGTCCCAAGCAAACAATCCACCCCCTCAACTGGCAGAGTGTCCACTATGGCTACCTTACCTTCGGCGGTCAACATTGGGCACTCTAGGGTCACCGGAACTAAATCACAGCATTGCTCACTGGTGATACCCCTGCAAATAACAAACTCTCCGGTGCTAATAGGTCCCCCTCTCAGGTTCCGACACATGGATTGCTGCGCACCAGTATTCCTAAACACCTTGACAGGGTAAGTCTGCTCCCCGATCTGTACTGATCCATCATGTATGAATGGCCGACACCAATCAGGGGAAGTCTGGTTATGCTCAGGTGGTGATACCATCTGGGGCGGCAAAGTGCTTACTACCCTGCTTTGCGCTGGCCAACACTGCCCCCCAAACTTACCCGTACCTGGCTTGCCTTTCACAGGCACCACCCCTAATGTCGCCACCAACTGGACAGCCTTGGGTTCCTGCGTAGCCTTCCATTTAGCACACCGAGGTTTAATATGACCCACTTGCTTGCAAAAATAACATCTCATTTCCGTAGAAGCTTGCTGGTTGTCAGCCTTGGTATAATGTTGTGTCTTATTTATGGTACCTTTGGGTGATGATGGGCGAGCTGATACTGAGGCTGCTTGGTGCACAGGTCGGTCTCTCCTGTCACCAATGCTCCCCATGCACGTACCACGCTGGGCTAGTGCAAAGTCAGCCCAAACTGCTGCTTCCCTTATTGATTTAAACCGCTTTTCTTTTCATTTTGCCCCAATGTCCTTTTCAACTATGCTTGTAAACTGCTCCATCAACCAAACCTCACACGCCGCCTCCATAGTATCAGCGGACTCTGAGTGCAGCCACTTAACTAGAGTATCGCGCAGGTAACTGGCACATTCCACATGAAAGTCCCCCTGCCACTTCCAAGCCCCCCTGAAGGCCAACCTGTAAGCCTCGGGATGCATCTCGTAGGCTTTTAACACAGCCTCTTTAAGTACATCATACTCTAGATCCTGCACTTCTAGGCGATTATATGCATCAAGAGTCTTGCCCTTCAAGACATTAGACACCAACACAGCCCAGCGTTGCCTCGGCCACTGATACTCGTGGGCCTTCTTCTCAAAACGCAAGAACCACTCTGTGACCTCGAGTTCATCGAAGGCCGGCACAAGCTTCAGCCGTCGAGACAACAGCACCTCTTCTGCCTCCTCCTTAGATGCATGACCAGCACTATTCCCTTGTCGTCTTTGCCCACTAGTTTCCAACTTCGTCTTCTCCAAATCTACCTCCCTATCTCTCTGCCTGTATTCTCTTCTCTCTTTTCTCCTCTAACTCCATCCTCCTTAACTCAAGCTCTCTATCTTTCTCTATCTCTCTTCCATCTCTAATCTCTTCAGCTGAAGCTCGACCTCTGGACTCGTTCTCGACCCTATCTGGGTTATTGGAGGAAACTGGGCGTAAGGGGGAACATTGTGCTGAGCAGCCACCGTATGAGTGGCATTGAAATGCTGGGGTGTGGCCAACGACACATGGGGGGAAAAAGGAGGATACTGAGGATTGCTGGCATAACTTGAAACAAATGTACTGGCCATAGGGGCCTGAACATAGCCCTGTGAAAATGAAGGGGCCGTACTGATAGGGTTAAATGCCGACGGTCGAGGCAGGTGCTGTGGTAATAGTAGGAGACTGCCTAAATACAGTATCATCTTGATCTGGAGTTGTTGCTCCACTCCGGTCCCCAGTAGAATGGTAGCTAGCCTGACTGATAGGACGCTGTGGCACATGCTGGATGGGGCCATCATGCACAACACGAGTACTAGCTTCCTGAAGACTATTATACTGTACAGCTACCTTACACACCTCTTGAACTAACTCTGCCTTAGACATAACACTGCACCTCCATCCATACATCTCCAACATACGCCTTAATTCATCACCACTCCTGCTAGCAACCTCTTCCTGACTAGGTTGGGTTGCAATAAACTAAAGATATGGCCACCCCTTCGGGATCACGGCATCAGGCACTAGATAGATAGATAGTGGACACATGTTAATGAAATAAGAGTGCTATGTCCGTAGACTTTCAACTGTAAGAAAAATTACTGACAATCTAAATATAATTGCTTCACACCACAAGCACTCTATACTATCATACTATCCTGGCATGAGGTCGCCACTGTTACGAGGGCAGGCTGGGAGAAAACAGATGCTCAAATAGCCTAGCCCACCGAACTGGCAAAAAGACAACGCCGTAGCAAAAAGACACCAATGCTGTAGACCTGCACCCAACACTGCCCACCGCACTAAACCAACCCTGCAACAGACACGCTCTTATTATCTGACTCAACACCAAGACACACAGGTTCTCTAGTCAATAGTGCGTGTACTATGCCAAAGAACTTCTAAGGGTATTATGAACTGCACATAAATGATACACCAGAACACTGCCAGACTCCCAGACACCTAATAGTATGCCCAGTCGCTTAGGAATTAGGAATAATATAAAGCAGAAACATGGGGGAAGTCTGAAGCACTATCCTAAGACATGAAACACAATAGTTGGCATTCCAGTAGGTTGGGATAGGCTACCCTTGAGCATACGCCAAACCACTGTGAATGCCAACTTCAATAATAAAGGATAAATACATATAACAATAATAAGCAATGCAGTTAAACAATGGAAGAAAAGTGCAAGGAAACAGTGCCGAAGCTTATAAACTAAGATTGCCAAAGAAGAAATGAATGCAGTGATTACTAATAAACTAAAGGGGTTAACACACAACAATATGCTCAATATGACTCCAGCCCCTGCTATGCTCCAATCAAATAAAAAGCAAAAAGAAATAGGCGGTATTTAAGGGAAACTTAAGAAGCAAGCCAACAGCGTCTGACAGTGATCTTGTTACCACGGGAGGCGAGACTGGAGTGAGCTCCTGCAGCGGCGAGAGTCGGTCTGGCGGCCCCACGTGGCAAGGAAGGGCTCCAGTCGTCGCAAGAATACTTAATTATCTCAGGCAGCCTGTGCTCTCAATAACAACAAAAGTAATCAAATCAATATGTCATCATTGTGTGAACTTATGATAAACTGCATTAATCACACAAGGCTAAACAAACAAATTAATTTATCGTGCTAGCCCGACGGCAACACAGACTCCAGGTGCCATCCTGCTAGCCATGAGGGAAGAAAGACAGAGGGATAGCAAGCTACTAGCCTCTATCAAGGCCCCTCCACAACAGGCCTTGCAAACTATAACTCACTCACAAATGATATAGGCTACAAACTCATTTGGGAGTGACAATATATATATATATGGCCTTGCTTACATTATGACATAGCAGAGAGAGAGAGGACGAAGAACACCAACATAATATAGTCAGAGAGGTAATCAAAATAATAGCTATTCATGGATATACAAAAAGTACCGGTAGATAGCTTTCAAATATAAGGAGAAAGTCAAGTAGAGTTATTGTATGACATTCATGATTGTTCACGACATTCGGCTAAGAAAATATTCGTGCAATTACAATAGAGAGAGAAGAAAAAGGAGAAGAGATGGAATATGTATTTGCTTATTGTTTTATCTTTATATTTGTTTTAAGTTTCCTCCCTAGACCTACATCAAGCTGTAAGAAACACCCCCTAGACCCCCTTCAAGATCAATTTGTACATTCTTCGGTAGAAAAATTTCCAGGCCGGGAGCTATCGCTCGCCACGAATAACAACACACCTAAATGGCACGAAAGGTATAAATATTGAAACAAAATGGGGCATAAAGTATTAAAATCGACAAACTAATGGGCCGAACGTCTTAAAATCTAAGAACCAATGGGGTTAAACACGAGGGAGAAGGGGTGTAGAAAAACCGGCCCATCCCCCTTACTCCTTTGGGTACAGATACGCATTAATATTACAAACTCAAAAACTAGAAAAAGTGTGAAGATTAAGGGGAGGTTTACGTTTTGTTATATTTATGGACCCCTTTCTCCCTCATGCTTAGCCTCATTAGTTTAAAATTTATAGACGTTCGCCCAAACGATCTTTAGAACTTTTATCCCATTTCTTTGTCATTGTTACGACATTTCGTGCCATTTAGGTGTCGTTCTTTTCTTAGCGAGCGATAGCGAGCCTGTAATTTAGGAGGAACCGGACCTTGGCTGGGAAATCCTAGTAAGGACCACCTATTAGGGACTGCAAGGTCTGTGTAGTCTGAGTATCTGTGTAACTGTGTAATTCTGTTTACTTTTAAATTGTTATAGTAATCTATATATTTCGGTTGTCCATTATTACTATTCATATACCGTATACACATTCTCTCTCTCTCTCTCTCTCTAACTCTCCCTTCTCTCTCTCTCTCTATCGCTCCCTTCTCTCTCTCTCTCTCTCTCTCTCCACCTTTTCACTTTATTGTTTCAGTGTCTCTTTCCGGCAAACCTCTACTTTTTGTCGGACTTATATATTTTGTGTCCTTCCGTTCGACCATTTTACCCACCTTTCTTTTATGTATATATTTTTCAACTCACCATTTTTGCTCTTCCCCATTCTTTCCTCTTTGCATGTATTTGGTTCTGTTTATCTATATTGTTTGTATGTATATATCTTTTCTTTCGTTTCCGTCCCTTTTAACGATTAGTTTAGTTTGTGTTTCACTTTGTGTTCCTCCTGGTATGTTATGGGCATGTCATCTCTTGAAATATATTTTGTCTTTCCTCTCTCCAGTGCTAGAATTGTCATTATTTTGTAACCTCCAATGTAATTTTATAAATAAATAGATTGATAGATAGATAGATATAGATAGATAGATAAAATATATATTCTTTATAAATTTTCATTCAAGTTTTCATTTCTTCTCCGTCTTATCGTCGTTTTCTTAATGTATCCAAATGTAAAGCATGTGTTAATGTATTATTGTATGTTATACCACGTTATCATATACGTTTTTTTTCAACTTGGCATACCTCATTATACTACATTTTCGATTTTTTCTCTCTCATCAATTTCATATTCTCCCCCTCTCTCACTTCATCACTTTCTTTCCATCGTGTTTGTTATGCAATATACTTAAGCCCATATATATCCATATTATCTACACTCTAAGTATAGATTTACAGAATATATTGCATTATATCCTAACAGAATTACCAAGTATATTGTATAACATTTTCCTCCCTCTCATCATATATCATGTGCGTCTCTGGTATCTGGGAATACTGGCGAAATGTTTGCAATGGCGAGGACCAGTTCCTATTCAGTAAATATATCTGCCTTCCGGGGAAAAATGAATAAAATCAGTCACAGCGCCGGGAAATTTGGGAGTTTTGTGAATGCCTCGTGGTCATTTATATGATGAAGACCGCTTGCATGTATTTATGGAGCTAGCATGCACACGATTATGCAAATTTAAGCTCTCTCTCTCTCTCTCTTACACACACACACACACACACACACACACACACACACACACACACACACACACACAGACATACACACCCACACACAAACAAACAAACAGCCACATCAAACTCCACCAACTTTAACAAATATTCACACACACTGCTCCATAGTCAAGCTATCCCGATACATTTCACTAACACTAATGACAAAGTAAAATATTTAAGGGAGGATAGGCATATATATTTGCTTTTATATATATATATATATATATATATATATATATATATATATATATATATATATATATATATATATATAATTATTTAGTTTCCTCCCTAGATCTCCATCAAACTTTAAATTACACCCCCTAGACCCCCTTTCATGATAAATGTGTAAATTTTTCGATAGAACAATTTCCCGGCCAAAGGCCGGTTTCTCTAAGGAGACCGTCCTGTTTATTCCCCAACTTCCATGTCTTACTTCCAATGTAAATGCAATTTGGCACAGGTGTATGTGACCATAAAACTAGGTCAAACATTTTTTTTTGTTTTTTTTTTTTTTTTGCTTTTTCTTTCAATTTAGGTAAAAAATAGGTTGAAAACTATAGCACTAATATGACGCATAAGCTCCCTCTCTACACGCTTCAGAAAAATATGAAAAATAGAATGTAAATAAGAGGTGCCGTTGCAAAGGCTTATCCCTCAATACTTCATCTGATCTGATCTGATCATACAGAAATCCCTATAGCACCTGCTGTATGTGATCAAACGACTCACAATAGGTGTGTATGTAGTTTTTACTAAAAACATTTTATATATTTTGTGTATTTTTGGATTTAAGTGATTATGAATGAAGGTGAAATTATTTTGTAATATTTTACGACTGTGACAACAGGCTGGCTATCGCTCGCAGGATAAAATCGACACCTAAATGACATGAAAAATCTTAATATTGAAAAAAAAATGAGGCGAAAGGTCTTAAAATTGCCAATCTAATGGGCCGAACGTCTAACAATCTGAAAACTAATACGGCTAAACATGAGAAGGGGGACCAGAAGAACGACCTATCTCCTCTTAAACACATATGTTCGTATTTGTTTTCTGCAACCCACCAATTCATTTACAAATATACCTAACCGATGAAATTCAATTACTGTAATGCATACATGTGGTACTCCAAGGACAGAACATGACAAATTAAAACACATAATGCCTCAATGAATCCCTTATACAGTTGAATGGATAAATAGATGCAAATATAAAAAAAAAAAAAAGGAAAGACATAATTGCCTACTGAATCACGAATGAAGGTACAGTTGTCCACATAAGCTCAGTTCCTTGTCGTGATCTTTTGTATTAAACCTAAATTGAATGAATGAATTGCGAGTGTGGTTTCTTTTAGTTATCAGTTGACTAATCAGACGAGTTAACCACTGCATTTTTATTTCATTAATTAGGTTTACTTGTAAGTTAATTAGTGGCTTGGTGATAATATAAATGTACCGGTATAAGATCACATGGAGGAACAAAACTTATGCGGGCAACCGTACATGTATATATTAATACAGATATAACAACAATTAACAAGCAAAAAAATAATCTATAATTGGCCAGTGAATCGCGAATGCTGGTAAATGAATACATGGATTTGGCTGGGTTATGAATGCTGCATATTAAGAGTGTACAATGTAAATATTGGAGTTGGGGTGGTGGGTGAAACGTAGTGTGATGATGGTGGTGGTGGTGGTGGTGGTGGTGGTGGTGATGGTGATGATGGTGGAAGTGGTGGTGACGGAGATAGTGGTGGTGGTGGTGGTAGTACAAAGGAGTACAAAGGAAATCAAGCAACAACAGATCCAGTGACCCTTCTAGGTTGCTTGTCCTCCAAAACACTGAGGATCAAGTGTCCAAACAGTGGTTTAGAGTGGGTAAGGGAACATTGGAAAGGGAATTACTGCCCTGGAACTAATGTCCGTGGCAGGATTAGGAAGTTAGTAGGGGACAGAGGGGTTAGTAACTGAGGGGGGGATAAAATAAAGTTATTCATTTACAAACGCAGTCAGTCGCGGGTTTGATGCGAGATATTTGTCTAGGCGGAGTTTAAATGAATCAACGGTGATGCAGTCTATAACGTTTCGGGGAAGCCCATTCCACAAGTTGACAACTCGATTGAAGAAGAAATTCTTAGATTCGTGCGAGTTAAAAGATTTACCAATAATTTTGCAACCGTTTCCCCGCGTGTAATTAGATTGGTCGATAGTGAAGTACTTACTACAGTTCATATTGTCGATGCCTTTGATGATTTTGAACACTTGAATTAAGTCGCCTCTTAATCTGCGCTGGGTTAAAGGAAATAGATTTAATTCTCTAAGACGCTCTTCGTATGGTTTGTTCTTTAGGCTAGGTATCATTTTGGTAACTCTACGTTGAACTCGTTCTAGCTTGTTTATATCTTTTTGGTAATAAGGGCACCAGGATTGAACGCAGTATTCCAGAAGAGGGCGGACTAAGGAATTGTAAAGGGTTAGGATAACTTCTTTGGATTTATGCTCAAATGACCTGCCTATAAAGCCAATTATTTTGTTTGTCTTCTTAACAACTTCTGAACATTGTTGACTCGGTTTTAGGTTACTCGATATTGTTACTCCCAGATCGGTTTCTCTGTTTACATTCTTAAGCTGAGTGCCATTCATCGAATAGTTTGCTTTCTCATTTAGGTATCCGATATGTAGTACTTTACATTTATCCGCATTGAAACTCATTTGCCAAATTTGGGCCCAACATGACAATTTATCTAGATTGTGTTGCATATCGTCAACTTGTTCTTTTGAGAGTACGCTATTTGCAATTTTTGTATCGTCAGCAAATTTTGAGATTGTACAGGTGTAGTGTTGGTGATAGTGGTGGTAGTGGTAGTAGTGGTGGTGGTGGTGGTGGTGATGGTAGTTATGGTACTATTGGTGAGGGAGGGTGAAGACATACACTATATACGCTAAGTAAATACAAACTGATATAAGAATGTATAATATAACCGTCTTGGTGGTGCAATGGTTAAGGTGTCAAAAATCTGTGTGTGATAACCTGGGTTCGAATCCTGGTGGATCGCACATGTGCTTTCATTATTTTCATTGGAGATGTTTGGTGTTGTGGTGAAGTTAATACAAAATTGATAAATACATTAATTAAATATTATATATATATATATATATATATATATATATATATATATATAGAGAGAGAGAGAGAGAGAGAGAGAGGGGGGGGGGGGAGAGAGAGGCTATTACCGATGTGCAATGAACTTCTAGTAATACTCTGTTGAAGCTTAACTGACGCTGACAAATTAATTACATTAATGGTTATACATATTGGGTAATGAATATATAGGGGGTGACACACACACACACACATACGGTGGCCGAGCGCGTTTAATACTCTGTATTCGGAACGCTCTCCGGTGTTGGGGGTTCGATCCCACGCGCCGGTAGGGGAACTTCTCTCAAAAACTTTCCCTGGAAGTGAAGGCATGATCTGGACGGACCGTCTCGGGGGACCCACAAAGTCTCCTGCCCACGTTCTACTCCTTCGGGGGTATGTAGGCGATCTCGTTAGCAGCCAGGATCAGTCTGTTGATCCCTTAGGATATAATCTAGGTTAAGTCTGTGTATTCTCAGCCCCATTGGCTGCCGGCTTGAAATAAACCGATTCTTATTCTTATTCTTATTATTATATATACTGTATATATATATATATATATATATATATATATATATATATATATATATATATATATATATATGTATGTATATATATAATATATGAGGACCCTGGAGGACAAGGGGTGAATGTGCCAATACCTTACTTTCGAGTTATGAGTGTTTAAAGTCTGGAATAGGTGGCATACATAGAATATTACAGAATAGCATGTTATTATATACCATTAGAATCCTCTGGAAGAGACAAATTGATAGAAAAAAAAAAAATAATAAAATCACAATAGATTTTTTTTTTTTTAGCCTATAGTAATTATTGTTCAATCTGCTTGAAATTTAATCCTGTATTAGATGTCCATGAAACTAAGATACTGTTAAATTGTCAGCCAAAAAAACGCGCAAACGCGCGTGTCATTGGCCGGGAGGCGGGCCTTTAACCCGGGGAATGCTAGCCGGCCGCTCATTGGCTTGAGCGCGCGGGAACATTCGCCCCTCCACCTCCTACAATCCATACCTCCTCCGCCGCTACACAAGGTCGAAACAAGGGATTTAGAACCTAGGGTACTGAGCCCGCATGGGTGGGAATCGCAAAACGCTCTTCACATGCTCTTCACCACGTGATTTTCAGTGCTTCCATCTATCGGGAACCAGTCCTAACTCAATTTTGCTCATGGTGGCACATTCGCCCCTTGTCCTCCAGGGTCCTATATATATATATATATATATATATATATATATATATATATATATATATATATATATATATATACAGTATATATATACTTTATATTCTAAATTAATAATTGATATTCCGTAAACAAAATATAAGCCAAATATAAATAACTATAATTTATTCATATGTGTTAAAGATTTAAATATTGTAGTAAGTAACGAGGTAACCCAAATGTAAATGATTTAGGTAGGCATGACCCTGTGCCAGGTGAACGTGTGTGGATCTGTACAGTGGAAGGTATGAGCTCTTCCCCCTCTGTTACCTTATGCTTGCAAGCACAATATATTTGATTGACTTGCGAGTAAAGTTTGTCATGCATCATCGTACTCAATTAATTTAATAAATAAGCGTGTTCATACACATTTTGACTCTCAAGTCAACTATCCATTTTCACTTTTATGCATAGCCTATAATAACGAACGATGGAAACACTCATAGAGGTGACAGTGGCGTTGGTCCCACCTCCAACTGTTGCAGATACGTTACTTCATGATGCTAGTTCAGTTATATATCTGTATAGAAATGGAATATTCGAAAATATATACTAACTATTGATAGAAGAGTAAATAGATATTTATATTATTTTTTACCGTATATACTCATTAGTAATGCAACATAAATTAAAATGTCTGGAAATGTCAGGCTTGTCGGTCTCTGTAAGGTCAAATACTTTTTATTTTTTTCTGGACCCATTCTCATTCATGTTTAGCCCAACTAGTTATGAAAATTTAAGAAGTTCGCCCCACTATTTTGGCGATCTTAAGACCTTTCACAATATCTCGGTGTCGAGTTCTTCCTGGGGAGCGATAACGAGCCTGTAATTAGGGAGGAATCGGCCTTCGGCCGTGAAATTTCTCTACCGAAAAATTTACACATTTATCGCGAAGGGGGGTTTTGGGGGTATTTTTTGTTTAGCTTGATAGAGATCTAGGTAACAAACTATAACAAATATATGTACCGGTAATAATAACAAAACAAGTAAATAAATAACATAGCGTCCCCTTAACCCGTCCAGCCCCGGCTAGTTTTGTAATGTTTGTTCACCAGAACCCGGCCGGTTTTCAAAAAATGGTTTATTCCAGAAACAATAGCGAATGGGTTAGGAATGAAGGAAAAACCACGAAAAACCGCTCAAAAAGCTTAAAGAATGGTCCTACAGAGCCCCCGAAAACGTATTTTACAAGAGTAAAAAATTGAAGGCAATTACCCCAAAAAAACAGGTTATTGCGCGCTCACGCGCACGCATGTGGACTTTGAGAGTTTTCAATCATCGGCACGGTTGCGTGGGATACGTACACAGTTCCCATACAAATCCGAGCCCTCTTCAGTGGCTACACCTGAGGTTACGGTTGGCGCAATTAGGGTGACGCGCCAGGCACGTCTCTGGGGCTGTGCGTTATATACATCGCCGACGCGTCAGGCGCGTCGCTGGGGCTGTACGGGTTAAGGTCATTTCATTCTATTGGTTTATTCAAAAATCATCTTGAATTTCATTGAACCAACCTTGAATATACAGATGTATTTATGTTTCTTATGGATTAATTCATTGAACCAGCCTTGAATATACAGATGTATTTATGTTTCTTATGGATTATTTCATTGAACCAGCCTTGAATATACAGATGTATTTATGTTTCTTATGGATTATTTCATTGAACCAACCTTGAATATACAGATGTATTTATGTTTCTTATGGATTATTTCATTGAACCAGCCTGGAATATACAGATGTATTTATGTTTCTTATGGATTATTTCATTGAACCAACCTTGAATATACAGATGTATTTATGTTTCTAATGGATTATTTTCCCACTTATCACTAGAGAGATTAGCAAAGTTTAAGTAATGGAGTTTTGACGGTGAATATAGTCTGTTCACAGTAATTAGGCAATGATCTTGACCGCTAATCTCTGTAACTATAAAATGGCTAGAGCAAACGGGCTGTCCATACCTATTTCTTGGCTGATGGTTATCGAATAGTAGAATAATTAGCTCGGTCATTCTAGTTATTTTCGAGGTGTAGAGGTTAGTGGTCAAGATCTGTGGCCGAATTATAAGAATAGACTTTATGCATCCACATTACCTATTACCTGGCTGACTCTTCCCAAATGGTAGCAATATTGGTTTGATTATTTTAGCCCTTTTTGAGTTATAGAGGTTATGTAGTCAAGATGTTTGGCCTTATAATAGCGAATATATTGTATGCATCCACAATACCTATTTCCTGGCTGACTCTTCCCAAACAGTAGACATATTAGCTCGCATAAGTGAGTCCACTTTAAGTTGTAGAGCTTAGTAGTCAAGCTTTAGGGATTAGTTATAATGAATATCCATTATACATCAAACTGTTTTGGAGGTGTAGGACTAATGGTTAGTGTTTAAAATCTGTATCTGGTATCCCAGGTTTGAATCCTGGGAGGATCACATCTATCTATCTATCTATTGCCTGACGCCGCGATCCCCGAAGGGGTGGCCACGAACGAACCGCCCCCATGCACCTCTGTCCCCAGTCAGTCGACGCCCCTCCCCCCAACCAGCACCGCCTTCGTTCATATATTTCCTCACTCCATCCTTCCACCTCTCATTCGGTCTACCTCTCCCTCTCTGTCCCTCCACCTCGCTCTCGTACACCATCTTAGTCATTCTCTCGTTTTCCACATGCTTTCATTAATTTCATTGCGAGGTGTTTGGTGATGGGAATTAAATTGATTAATTAGATTACATGTACCAGCACATAATATGATGCTAATTATATTAATAAATATATATCATACATCAAACATTACCATCAGTATCAGCCCATTATGATGAAGCTACAGCGTTAATATTAATGTTTACTCTGCCTGATCTTAGTATGCACCATCCATAACCCAGCTAAAGCCAGGGATTAATTAGCATACATTAATAGATCCTTGGCCACCCCGCACACCCACCCCCATCTCTCCTGCTTTCCCTCTTCTCTGTTCTCTCTCTCTCTCTCTCTCTCTCTCTCTCTCTCTCTCTCTCTCTCTCTCTCTCTCTCTTCTCTGTTCTCTCTCTCTCTTCTCTCTCTCTCTCTCTCTCTCTCTCTCTCTCTTTCTATCTCTCTCCTCTTCTCTCTCTCTCTCTCTCTCTCTCTCTCTCTCTCTCTCTCTCTCTCTCTCTCTCTCTCTCTCTCTCTCTCTCTCTCTCTCTCTCTCTCTCTCTCTCTCTCTCTCTCTCTCTCTCTCTCTCTCTCTCTCTCTCTCTCTCTCTCGAGCCCGACGCGCCAACAGCACTTCGCTCTCGCTGCTCGAAATTTGACCATAACTTGAGTACTCCATCCCCTTATTTGTTTGCATGAGCTGTAGCTAAGCTCTAGCTTAACTGCCCTGTAGTTGCTTTGCATGTAATTTTGCTGTGTTTTTGACTGATAAACGTTTGTTTATCGAGACTGCTTTTGTTTACATTTGTACCGGTTACTGACGACCGACGCTCTAAAGTAAACAAACTATTTGCTAGTTTCATATTATAAAGTTCTAGCACTTATTGTAGATATTTTAGCCCTCACTGTAGTTAAGTGCTTAGCAAACTACCCAGTAGTTATCTTGCATGACATTGTACTGTAGTTTTGACTGATAAACGTTTGTTTTTCAAAATTCTATTTGTCAAGTTAGTTGAGACGCCGCCGATACCAGCGCCACCTGTGTACGCAAAAACAAACCCTCTTCTTGTAATTTATATATCAAAGTCTAGCCAATACTGTACTTGGTTGAACTTTTTATCTTGGTTATCTATATAAATCACACACACTAACATTTGTCAAGATAGTTTTAATATTGGGTTAGAATAATTTAGTTACTGTACTACTTTTTGATAGTCTATTTTTTAATCGCATTTCAGATACTTGTCACCATATTAATAGGCCTCTCACACTCTTGCCAGGGATAATACTAACTCCATAATTATTAGTATTGTGTCGACCACTGTATAAACTAATATACAGGCTTTAGCCTAACTGTGTCATACAGGTAACATAATTTTATTTTTATTTTCAGGCATAACATTGTGTTCTAGTGCTAACATATTATTTTTGTGATCAACATATTCATTTTGTGATTTACAGGCATTAATTGTACCATATTGCTAACCAATATTTTTTGTTACTGTACTGTATACTGCTTTCCAGTTCTCTCACTAGGCTAAATTAACCCTCTCCCACTTTTGTTTCCAGTAAATTTTGTAACAAATTACTAGTCCATTTACAATTTTCAGGCTTTAACTGTGTCATACTGCTAACATAATTTTTTGTTATATTTTCAGGCATAAATTGTGTTCTATTGCTAACATATTTGTTTGTGATTTACAGCCATATTCTTTTTGTGATTAACATATTCTTTTTGTGATTTACAGGCATTAATTGTACCATATTGCTAACAAATATTTTTTGTTACTGTACTGTATACTGTTTTCCAGTTTTTTCACAAGGCTACATTAACCCCTAAATGTCGGTGCGCAACATAAGTCGAGTATAATAAATCTGGACTATCTGGCGGCGCGCGACATAGGTCGTGTGGCAATTTCAGCACGTAATGTTGCTGAGAGAGAGAGACAAGTGGTGGCAGGAGAGTAGCGAGCATATGACTGCTCCAGACCTCCGCGGCGAACCTACTGACACGAATCCCACCTCTTCCCTCCCTCTCTCACTCGCTACATACTGAATTGTATGGGGAAAGTACCGAATTACATGCTTTTTGCACTCGTGTTGCGCGGTTGTTGCAAGAAAACTAGCCGTCATAAAAGGATCGTTGTGGTGTCATTGGAAAGCTCTGTTTATGCCCTTTCAGGGATAGATACTTGTTTTACGCTGTGGGTCTTATTTAGGCATGAAAATGATCACGTAAACAGCCCTATTTTGGCTAAAAACACCCCGCTGGGCGGTACATATAAATAAACCGCTAGGCCGCTAATAAGGTGTTAACCCTCTCCCACTTCTTTTTCCAGTAAATTTTGTAACAAATTTCTAGTCCATTTGTGATTTTCAGGCTTTAACTGTGTCATACTGCTAACATCAATTTTGGTTTTATTTTCAGGCATAAATTGTGTTCTATTGTTAACATATTTTTTGTGATTTACAGGCATATTAATTTGATCATATTGCTAACAAAATGTTGTGTGATTTTCAGGAATTAATTGTATCACATTGCTAACATACATTTTTTGTGATTTTCAGGCTTTAATTGTACCATTTTGCTAACATAAATTTGTGTGATTTTCAGGCATATTGTGATTATATCGTCATGGCACCGCAACGAACCTGCACGAGTTGTTCCGGTAAATTTGGCCCTACCATGTTTGTTGATACTGATGTCCAAATTTGTAGATTTTGCCAGCTCCGAGAGAAGGTTGCGGATGAATTGAATGCAGATCACCGCAAGGTCGATGCCCTGACTACGAAGCTTGAATCCCTTCAAGAATTTGCCACACTCAACGTAGGAGTGCCCTCGGCCCAAGAAACCACTACGATGTCAACCGCCATTCCAGTGCATACAGTACCGGTACCGGTACCCACACCAGCAGCTACCTTAGATGTTGCAGAAAATAATAATGACTCTACTCTCACTCTCCCCCAGGACAATTTTCAGTTAGTGAGAAACAATGTGCATCCCAGTACCAGTACCAGGAAGGTCATCCCGACAACATGCCAAAACCGCTTCAAAAATTTTGGCTATTGACGAGGAAGAGGAAACGGAAGAAGTTAGGCTTGTGGGCGACTCCATGGTCCGTGGCCAACTAACCGAGTTCTGCGCCAGGGCACCCAGGACCAGAAAGCGATTCTGTATCCCAGGTGGCGGGGTGGACGACATTGTTGCGGCCATGGAAGAGGTTTCCAGGCTCGCCCCCGCAAGCACTACGTATGTCATCCACGTTGGATCTAACGATGTCCAACGGACGCGGTCAGAGGAACTACTTTGCAAGTACCGGCGGCTGATCAGGTCCTTCAAGGAAAAATCTAATAGAATCTTAATTTCAGGAATTGTTCCCCGGATTGATGTAGAAAACCGATTCTACAACATAGCTACCAGTACAAATCGCCGACTAGCCAAACTCTGCAGGGAGGAGGACATCGGCTTTGTCGACACGTGGGATCATTTTTACTATGATAAATCTTTGTTTTCAGGAGATGGTGTACATCTCAATGAAGTAGGAGCTGCACGTCTTGGTCGTCTGCTGAACGATGCAGTCAAGGATTTCCGTTAAAAAAACGGGGTCAACCAGACCCCAGACAGGGTAGTGTAAGTCAAATACGAACTGAAAATTCAGACAATGCACAATCAGTAACATCCAACTCTAATACTCTTAAGGTGTTTTATGTAAATGCTCGTAGCATACGCAATAAATTTTCAGATCTAGAGGAAATCGTGTTTACAGAACATTATGATATAATCGGCATTACAGAATCTTGGTTAAATACAGAAGACAGAGACGTTTTAGCCGAACATACGCTTCCTGGTTATACAATGTTTGAGAAAAGTCGGATTAATAGAAATGGAGGAGGAGTTCTGTTTTTTTATAAAGGAAAGTCTTAATCCCGTCTTAATGTCACAAAACCGCACTCAAATTGCGAATATAGACATATCTTGCGTACTATTAAATAATAAACGAGGAACTAAAATAACACTAGCTTTATTATACAGACCCCAATCTCAATCAGTGCAAACTGACAGTGAAATTTATTAACAAATTGCAGAAATAACTAACATACAAGATACCGTAATTCTTGGCGATTTCAACTTACCCGTGACTAAATGGGGCGATATTCTTAATTCACACTCTGGACACGACCTCTATGCTAACTTGCAAGAGAGTTCACTTTTTCAATTTGTACAATCTCCGACCCGTGGTAATAATGTGCTTGACCTTGTACTCGCAACAAAAGAAGAATTAATAGAGAATTTGAATGTTGGTGATGAATTCAGTGACAGCGACCATCGTACGATAACTTTCACTTTAAAGTTTACTAGTAACAAATCAAATAGCAGCATTGTAAAGTCCCTAATTTCAAGAAAGCAAATTTTCATAAACTTAAATCAAAGCTTAAAGAAACTGACTGGAGCTTTCTGACTAACAATAACGACATAAATACATCTTGGGAGTGTTTCACAACCACTTACCTTAAGGCAGCGCAAGACTGCATACCATCGAAAATACGGCATCCAGGCCATAATGATGAGCCCAAATGGTGGAATAAAGATATTTCAGACTGTCTGCTTTCTACAAAATTTGCTAGTGATAGATTAAAATCCTCACAAAATGACGGAGAACGGGTGAAATTTGTAGAGCTACGACGCAAAGCCAAAAAGTTAATTAAGCAAAGTAAAAAGACCCTGGAGTTACATGTTGCGAATCAAAGTAAAACAAACCCGAAAGAATTCTATAGTTATATCAGAAAGAAAAAAGTAGTTACTTCAACTGTTGGACCGTTAGTCGATGAAAATGGAGAATACACCAAAGACGAAGTACAAATGAGTAAATCCCTCAATACCTTCTTTGCATCAGTTTTTACAACGGAAGACCTCAGTGATATCCCTACACCATCGCCGATTCAGATTGATAATTCAGATGTTCTAAGCAATATCACCGTTACAGAGAGAGAAGTATTGAATTGTTTAGATAAACTCAAGGTAAATAATACGCCTGGACCTGATACAATCTCGCCTAGAGTTCTAAAGGAAGCTAAGGATGAGCTCTCCAATTCACTGACATTGCTATTCAATGAATCCTTGCAGTCAGGGACTATGCCTGATCAGTGGAAGCTAGCCAACGTAACACCGATATTCAAAAAAGGCAGCAAATCACTACCCAGTAACTATCGTCCAATTAGCTTAACCTCAATTGTATGTAAAATGCTAGAAACGGTCATAAGAGACAGACTCGGAAATCACTTAGAGGCAAATAACTTACTTAAAGATACTCAACACGGCTTTCATAAAAAACGTTCCTGTTTAACCTTTAACAAACCTCTTAGACTTCTTCCACGATATCCTCAACCTCTACGATGAGAGTAAAGCTGTAGATATTATATACCTTGATTTTCAAAAGGCCTTTGACAAAGTTCCCCACAAACGTTTACTGCTAAAACTAAAAGCGCATGGAATACAAGACGGTGTGTTGAAATGGATAGAAAATTAGCTCAGCGACAGAAGGCAAAGAGTAGTCATAAACGGTAAGGCATCTAAATGGACCAATGTAAGTAGCGGGGTACCCCAAGGATCGGTACTAGGTCCAATTCTCTTTCTAATTTACATCAACGACATAGATTAGGGTCTCACCTGTACAATTTCAAAATTTGCTGACGATACAAAAATTGCAAATAGCGTACTCTCAAAAGAACAAGTTGACGACATGCAACACAATCTAGATAAATTGTCATGTTGGGCCCAAATTTGGCAAATGAGTTTCAATGCGGATAAATGTAAAGTACTACATATCGGATACCTAAATGAGAAAGCAAACTATTCGATGAATGGCACTCAGCTTAAGAATGTAAACAGAGAAACCAATCTGGGAGTAACACTATCGAGTAACCTAAAACCGAGTCAGCAATATTCAGAAGTTGTTAAGAAGGCAAACAAAATAATTGGCTTTATAGGCAGGTCATTTGAGCATAAATCCAAAGAAGTTATCCTAACCCTTTACAATTCCTTAGTCCGCCCTCTTCTGGAATACTGTGTTCAATCCTGGTGCCAACAAGATATAAACAAGCTAGAACGAGTTCAACGTAGAGTTACCAAAATGATACCTAGCCTAAAGAACAAACCATACGAAGAGCGTCTTAGAGAATTAAATCTATTTCCTTTAACCCAGTGCAGATTAAGAGGTGACTTAATTCAAGTGTTTAAAATCATCAAAGGCATCGACAATATGGACTGTAGTAAGTACTTCACTATCGATCAATCTAATTACACGCGGGGAAACGGTTGCAAAATTATTGGTAAATCTTTTAACTCACACGAATCTAAGAATTTCTTCTTCAATAGTTGTCAACTTGTGGAATGGGCTTCCCCGAAACGTTATAGACTGCATCACCGTTGATTCATTTAAACTCCGCCTAGACAAATATCTTTCATCAAACCCGTGACTGACTGCGTTTGTAAATGAATAACTTTATTTTATCCCCCCCTCAGTTACTAACCCATCTGTCCCCTACTAACTTTCTAATCCTGCCACAGACATTAGTTCCAGGGCAGTAATTCCCTTTCCAATGTTCCCTTACCCACTCTAAACCACTGTTTGGACACTTGATCCTCAGTGTTTTGGAGGACAAGCAACCTAGAAGGGTCACTAGATCAAGCATGTTGTTGCTTGATTTCCTTTGTACTCCTTTGTATAAAATACGCACGTCACCAGGTCATTCTCTACGAATATATCCCTTCACAACCATGTTTTGTTTCCCTCTCCCTCTTTTAATCATAACATTTGTGTTTATCTCTGTCTCTGTCTGTCTGTCTCTCTCTCTCTCTCTCTCTCTCTCTCTCTCTCTCTCTCTCTCTCTCTCTCTCTCTCTCTCTCTCTCTCTGACACACACACACACCTGGCACTTAATTTACATTCAAGTTTTGCCCCCTGTCCGCTCTGTTCACCCACCATTTGTTTTATTTCACCATGCAGGTCGATTGATACAGACACACACACGAAGGTTGCCAATGCTGTCCCTCGCAGCTCAGGGTTTGCAATTCAAGTCCGCTAGATAGTATGAAGAAAAAAAACAGTCGCTAGAATATTGCACAATCTTTTGAATATCGATTTAAAATGGCTCAATCTCCAGCATATCGCTAGAGTTCATGCCGCATTGCCGCTAGATGTAAAAGTTTGGCTCTAGATCGAAGGAAATACCTGTAGATCTAGCAGAAAAGTAGCTAAGTTGGTAACACTGGCCTCCCTCGAAACGGGAGCAGAGAACAGTTACAAGGAGTTACACGGAATAGTTAGTATCTCCAATCCCAATAAAGGGAGATAATCAGAGTGGACAGAAAGATTTTGTGTAAACTCACTGCATTACAATAAGGGAGATAATCGAAGTGGACAGAAACATATTGCGAAGAGTACTCAACATATTGCAGAGTGTGCATAATACTATCTACTCTCTTCTTGAATAACTGCTCAACCAAAACACTATTTGAAACTTTGAAGGAAAGTTAGTTTTAGGTGCAACATATGTGGAACAGATTCCACAACCATTAGTCCTGAACCTTTTCAATTTTAAATTCCAGCCATGGTTTTGTGTTGTATTCCTAGTGAGGGAAAATAATATTGCATTCACCTTAGGGCTGCACACTGTTTCATTTAATCGTTTTAGCTACCTTGTATCTTTCCTGAGCTTCATAAAATCGTCTAAATGTAGCTGAAATCAAATCAAAAGACATTACCGGTACTACCGTAAGGGTTAATGAAATTCCTTGACTTAGAGCAAATAACACGCACACACTTAAGGGGGGGGGGGGGACGTGTTTATTTGCTCATTTATATATATGTTTATCATTTTTTAGTTTCCTCCCTAGACCTCCAGCAAGCTTTAAAAATACACCCCAAAAACCTCCTTCAAGATAAATGTATACATTTTTCGATAGAAAAATTTATCGGCCAAAGGCCGGTTCCTTTTGAATGACAGGCTTGCTATCGCTCGCCAGGAAAACATCGACACCTAAATTATACGAAAAATCTTAATATTGACAAAGGAATGGGACGAAAGGTTTAAAGATCGCCAAATTAATAGGCAAAACGTCATTAAATCTAAAAATAAATGGGGCTAAACATGAGGAAGAAGGGGGATCAGAAAAACAACTCCTCTCCCCTTAAGTTATCAGAGAAGGGAATCAGCTGTACAGGTAACACAATACCGCAACAGGTGGGCTAGGCTTTAATATTCACTAGACATTGTGGGCAGGTGCATACATTTAGAACCAATAGGACGAATTATTCCTTCCCCTACATACTGGGTCCATTATATATCAAACAGTCTGGCAGTACAACCAGTAGACCATTGTAACCAGTAGCTTATTTCAACCAGTAGACCTTTTCAACCAGTAGCTTATTTCAACAAGTAGACCATTTCAACCAGTAGACCATTTCAACCAGTAGACCATTTTAACCAGTAGCTTATTTCAACCAGTAGACCATTTCAACCAGTAGACCATTTCAACCAGTAGCTTATTTCAACCGGTAGACCATTTCAACCAGTAGACCATTTCAACCAGTAGATCATTTCAACCAGTAGCTAATGTCAACCAGTAGAACATTTCAACCAGTAGCTTATTTCAACCAGTAGACCATTTCAACCAGTAGCTAATGTCAACCAGTAGACCATTTCAACCAGTAGCTAATGTCAACCAGTAGAACATTTCAACCAGTAGCTTATTTCAACCAGTAGACCATTTCAACCAGTAGCTAATGTCAACCAGTAGTCTATTTCAACCAGTAGCTAATGTCAACCAGTAGAACATTTCAACCAGTAGCTTATTTCAACCAGTAACTTATTTCAACCAGTAGACCATTTCAACCAGTAGCATATTTCAACCAGTAGACCATTTCAACTAGTAGAACATTTCAACCAGTAGCTAATTTCAACCAGTAGTCCATTTCAAAGCGTGCAATGTGTGTGTGTGTGTGTGTGTGTGTGTGTATATCTATGTTGCGCGTATGTGTATGTATGCAGAGAGAGAGAGAGAGAGTGAGTGCGTGTATGCATATGGTGTGTGTATCAGCGTGTGTGTGTGTATATGGTGTGTGTGTACAAAGGAGTACAACGGAAATCAAGCAACAACAGGTCTAGTTACCCTTCTAGGCTGCTTGTCCTCCAAAACACTGAGGATCAAGTGTCCAAACAGTGGTTTAGAGTGGGTAAGGGAACATTGGAAAGGGAACTACTGCCCTGAAACTAATGTCCGTGGCAGGACTAGGAAGTTAGTAGGGGACATATGGGTTAGTAACTGAGGGGAGGATAAAATTAAGTTATTCATTTACAAACGCAGTCAGTCGCGGGTTTGATGCGAGATATTTGTCTAGGCGGAGTTTAAATGAATCAACGGTGCTGCAGTCTATAACGTCTCGGGGAAGCCCATTCCACAAGTTGACAACTCGATTGAAGAAGAAATTCTTAGATTCGTGTGAGTTAAAAGATTTACCAATAATTTTGCCACCGTTTCCCCGCGTGTAATTAGATTGGTCGATAGTGAAGTACTTACTACAGTTCATATTGCGTGTAATTAGATTGGTCGATAGTGAAGTACTTACTACAGTGCATATTGTCGATGCCTTTGATGATTTTGAACACACCTTGTGTGTGTGTGTGTGTGTGTGTGTGTGTGTGTGTGTGTGTGTGTGTGTGTATGCATATGGTGTGTATGCGTGTATATATGAAGCAGTCCCCCACAACACAACTTCACCACCAACTCCCTGAGGCATAACACTGAATATTCATCCACATTAATACAGACATAAGGCGAGAGGCTGCCTTAGTTTCTCTGTAGTACTGTATACCAATATTCATCAGCATTAATATAGACATAAGGAGAGAGGCTGGCTTAGTTTCTCTGTAGTACTGTATACCAATATTCATCCGCATTAATATAGACATAAGGAGAGAGGCTGCCTTAGTTACTCTGTAGTACTGTATACCAATTGGGTTTGCATTTTAGATAACATTGACCCCTTCCATCACATTATTTTTATTCCGTTCTACCCCAAACAATTTAATGCAATTATTGAGTTGATATATATAATTTATAGGATCATAGGATTTGTTATAAGCCTACACGATTTTATTCAATTATTGAGTCGACATATATAATTTATAGGTTATTAATAAGCCTTCCACATTTGATTGCACACTATGGTTTTCGTGATTGAAAGTATATCAGCACATCTTATTTCTTATCGTGATTAGGTAACTCACACTCACATACTCTAATCTACGCAAATTATCTTTTTATCTGCGGATTGCCTGTAGTCATGTCCTTGTTTGTCATTGCTTGTAGGTATGTGCTATACTTATATCTGTCCTGATGGTGTAATGGTTAGAGTGATTAAAATATGTGTGTGGTAACCCAGGTTCAAATCCCGGTGGATCACATGCTTTCATTAATTTCGTTGGGAGGAGATTGATGTTGGAGTGAAATTAATAAAATAGATTATCATTAGGTTCTGGGATAGTTTGTAGCGAAGTCGGTCTATATGATGTGCCTCATGAATATCCTTTCCTCTCATATTAGGCTATTCATAAGTAAGGTTAGGTATAGTACATGATTAGATTAATGTCCAGTATTCCATCTATCTATCTATTTACTCAGGCCCATTCCCCATTGATTTATGTTTTATTCTGGGGGTGGCCGACTCGAGACAGAACCTGAACTGGGAAAACATAACACAAAAGAAAAACAATGAACACACAAAAACAAAACAAATTCACAAACATCTAGGTCCTAGGACACCCAGGAGAAGACCCAGAGACCAGAGGTCACCAAGGTCACTCCAGCATTCCCCCGGCCCCCGACCCCCCGGAGAGGTTCCGGTCTCAGCAGGCAGACATTTTGTTTTTCTTTTCTATATTCCACCTACTCCCTCTCGGGCATAGGATGAAAGCCTGCACACTCTACCACTGAACACGGTGATGCCCGTGAGGTCTTGTTCCAGTCTAGGGAGTGAGACATGCGAAGCACCTATTCACGGCTCGAAGCAACTCCATCTCTGAAGCCGCTTTGCCTCTGCGCCTCACAGTCTCAGCCCCCAGACTCGGACCCTCACTCTCAGAACGCCACCTATTGAGCAATTGAACTCACTAGGCATTGCCCTCCTGTAACATATTTTGAATATGAGAATATTCATACAATGCTATTTAATCAGGGAACAATGAGGGTATATTTTTTGGCATTTCGGCGTGCTGTGGTAATGCACTGAAACTAGGTACAGCACAAATTCCATCCCAATAATATCTTCCCATTGACATATTGGGATTCGAACCCGGGTACATTGGATTACCAGTCCAGTGGCAAGACCACTCTGCCACACCTCCCCTTCAGACATCCAACGAAGCTGCTACCACAAGCACGCCCACCACACTTCCAGGGGCACCCTTCATATATACCGGCTCCCCGGGCCAGGCGCTTGACGGACTATTATCTAGTCCAACTGGAGCCCGCCCTATATCCCAAATGGCCGCGTTTTCACTCATCTATTAAATAGCATCCTTTATTCATTCCTGTTTATTACCACTTGCCTTGCCTAATCTATAGTCATTCCTCTATCTTCCAAAGCTTGTCCTACACAGTCTCTCCATCTCAATGGGGGTCTTCCTACCCTTCTATCTCCCCTTGTATCTGACTCACATATTTTCTCTGTAAACCTTTCATCTTCCATCGTTCAACATGACCATACCAGCTCAGCACCCTTCTGTCCACTCTGGCCGACAAATGTTCCTGCTGCCTCACTCTCCTACGTATCTCTTCTTTCTTCAATCTGTTTCTACAAGTCATTCCAAACATACTCTTAAAGCAGCTCATCTTCATCACATCCAGCTTTCTTCTCTCCTTTGCCTTCAGAGCCCATGTCTCAGCCCCATACATCACTGTTGGTACAATAATCCCTTTATACATTGCATTTTTAACTTTTATTCCGAGATTTCTCACCTTCCTCATACTTCCCATTGCTACGAAAACTTTCCTTCCTTCACATACTTTTTGTTTTACCTCCATTTCCATACTTCCTTTCCTGCTTATAATGCCTCTTAGATATTTAAAACACTACTTGTTCCAATATTTCCCCAACCAGCCTCACATCTAGATTCATCCTACGATCACCCCTATTACATATCATCACTTTACTTTTATTGACGTTCACCTTCAGCTTCATCCTCCAACAAACCACACCAAACTCTTTGATTACCCGCTGCAGTTTCGCCTCAGAATCCGTCACCAACGCTGTGTCATCAGCGAACAGCAACTGATTCAACTCCCAATCTCTACCATTCTTTCCTACTAAACCCAATCCTCTACCCATAGTTCTAATTTTCACCTCCCTAACCATACCATACATATATATATATTAAACAGCCACGGTGACATTACACAACCCTGTCGCAAACCTACATTCACCTCAAACCATTCATTTAACTCATTATTTCCCACTCTAACACACACTCTGCCCTCTTCATAGAAACTCTTAACTGCTCTTAATTAACAAATGTCCACCTATTTCATGAATCCTTAACACCTTCCACTTGCTTCTCGATCCACACGATCATATGCTTTTTCCAAATCCATAAAAGCCCAAGATATCTCCTTATGCTTCTCTAAATATTTCTCGCACAGTTGTCCTATTGCAGCTTCCTTACCCTTTATTATCCTCTCCATCAACACCCTGCCATACAGCTTTCCAACCACTGATAAACTAATACCTGTATAACTTGAACACTCCTGCCGATCTCCCTTCCCCTTGTACAACGGCATAATACATGCACTCCTCCAGTCTATTGGTACACTCGGATACCATAGTCTCTAGCCCACTCCTCTTTGGCAAGAGGTGAGGCCAGGACCCTTACTGGACGGCTGCCCACAGTGATAGTCAGGGGTGGGGTTGAGGGGAGAGGGCAACACACACACGAACACACTGTGAAGCACTTGAAGTCTTTGAATCCTGCCTTAGACTCACAAATAAGTATGACATTTATCTAAGATTATTATTATTGCAACTATCATAATTATTATTATTATTATAACTTAGATACAAGTGCCATAGCCAAGATTTATATGATATATTAATTTTTCCATGCATCTCTCTCACTTTCTCTCTCTCTGAGTTCATATTAACTTCCTACTATTTATATTCATATACCTATCTATCTATTGCCTGACGCCGTGATCCCCGAAGGGGTGGTACGAATGAACCGCTCCCATGCACCTCTGTCCCCGGTCAGTCGACGCCCCTCCCCCCAACCAGCACCGCCTTCGTTCATATACTTCCTCACTCCATCCTTCCACCTCTCCTTCGGTCTACTTCTCCCTCACTGTCCCTCCACCTCGCTCTCGTACACCCTCTTAGTCATTCTCTCGCTTTCCATACGTTCCATATGGCCGAACCATCTCAAGTTGTTCCTTTTCACACTTTCCAGCACATCTACCTCCACACCACACCTCCTTACTTCTTCATTAGTCTGTCTATCCCTCCATGTAACTGCACGCACTTCTTAAGTAATTCATTTCCACAGCTCTCACTCTTGATCTGAGTCTCTTCTCAAACGTCCATGCTTCGCTTCCGTAAGTCAGTGTCGGGACTACCACACTGTCATGCAAGGACTTCTTCACTTCCATGCTGACCACCCTATTTCTTGTTACTGCTTTCAGCGTTCCTACAACCCTCTTCCCCTGTTGTACCCTCACCCACACTTCTTCATCCATAGTCCCATCTTTACTCAACACACTGCCCAAATACTTAAAAGAGTTGACGATCTCCATAGCCTGACCGTTCAGCTTCACCTCACACTCTGTGACTTCATATAAATGTATGTTAATACATAATTTGTCTTGGTATTTATTACTTTACTTTTTCATCTCACAATTATGTCAACGGTAATTCTGCATAACTACAACTCGTTATTTTAGGTTTTATTTCTTTTCTTTTTGTATTCTAATGCTTTGTAAGTGTGTATTTTATTATTAGAGAGTGCGGAAAGCACTTTATATTAGCATTTGCATTGTTAGGCCTAATTGTAATTCAGATACATCAACAATCGGAAAAACTCCATTTTTATGTCACAAATTTTCCCATGGATTTTTTTATTTTTCCTTTTTAGTTTTCATCAATATATAGTGTTACGATCCAGGTTCTCAAAGACACAGGGCTCTTCAACATTGGACTAGATAATGGCAAAAAGCAACAACGGTAACACTAGATCCAACCCCTGCCTTAAACACTGGAAAACAAAACACCATTACCGCCCTGAGTCGTGCCTGGACAACGAGGTATCCTATGACTCGGTAACTGGTGCACACACACTAGGCTGACGCTCAATGAAACAGCCTATTCTCAAACAGTAAAAGATTACTCGATTATGTTACACAAAGAAAAGATAGTTAACGTGATTAATTAACGTTACGGTAGATACTCAAATAACTGGCACTCCTGTATTAAAGAAAGTGCAATGCTAGTCCTGCAACATCAACTGGAAACTTCTGAAATAAGTCTGATGCTGGGAAGATGTTCGTAAAGAATCTTGAACAATTATAATGCAGAATACGGGTCACAATAAATGCTAGGACATATAGTAATAATAGGCAGGCGAATAATAAAGACTGCGCAAAGGTAGTAATGCTCGACAACTAAAGAAATGCTTCGTGACACAACGCAACAGCCTACTCGGGTTGTGCAACTCAACAACAACCTCGGCTCAAAAGTGCAGTGAAAAATAATGTTGCATACATATAATAATGGGGCTTATCTCTAACCAGTGTCTGCTCAGTTAATAAAGTCTAGCTGGGGTATCAAGGCAGGGCAACAATGGGCGAGCATGTGGCTCGTAGCCTAACGTTGTCCGAAGGTAGTATAATGAAGATTACGTTATATGACGGGGATGCTCTCTTGATAAATCTAGGTCTCTAGTACCTAGCTCAATCCTGGCGATCCCTCAGAAGTCAACACAAAGAGGCAGCACTATGTTGTGAGGGATAGGCTATGGCCCTCTCACACCACAGCGCTGTGCTCGCAAAGTAAACCAACCCGAAGACAACTTAGGCCCCCACAGTACCTGTCGATGTTGTGCAGAGCTTAGCTAACACTGCACACATCGGAGACAACGACACAGTAACCTTACCCCTAGTCTAGCTTTAGATAACCAAGAAGAATCACTCAACACCTTGCCAGGGAGACATATACCGGTCTACAACCTTCCCGAGAGAGGACACATACAAAAAAGTCCGTCTCTCAAAACCTCAATAAAGCATAATACCTCCTTAACCTAATATATGGAAATATCTGAGAGCTTCGCGTACAATACGACTGGTCGACGGTGAACGTCTATGCTGAAACCAGAAGGGATGTTGAGTTTAATAAAGATTAGAGAATGAGAAAGGAGAGGTCGAGAGAGAGAAATAGTATGCAAAGTGGCGAGTATGGGGGACAGAATTGCAAAGGATGTAGGCGATACGCGTGTCAGGCAAGCTCTGAGCTGGTAAAGAACACGAGGCAGCGACGGGAAGGGACTAGTTGACCACCCGGCCGCCAACGCCGTCAGCGCCCAAGCGAGCCGCGTCATAGCTCACCTCGCTGCCGGGTGTACCCCCTCACACTCTCTCGCTCGCCTCCCACACAAGCAACATTTATATTATAGCGAATATAAAATATAAGGCGCGGTCAGAGACCAAAACAAAGACCATTTCTAGACTGTCTGTGGCAACACGACACTAATGAAATAAAGCAGATCATTCTAGGACAACTGTAGCCTATCCCCCATCCTGGCGAGCGCTAGCGAGCTGCAATGCCCCACGCAACCATTCTGCTAACGCCGGGAGGCGTCACACTCCCCCCAAGATATGGGACACTCAACCATGAGCCCATATCTGAACAGGCAGAATGTCGCTAGAATCTGCCACTCCTAACCACTCTGCCTCTCATGGAATGCAAGCTCAGTTTCCTCAAAAAAAAAATACAACATTTTTATATAAAAAAATCTTATCACCCTTCCCAAATATAATACATTAATTCATAACATTGTGCTCCCAGAGCGAGCTTTAAGAAGCACAGCCTACTGAGGGAAAATCATCTGCACTCAGTACTCAGCTACAATATTATCTTAAAATTAATTATTAAAAAGAAAGAGTTTTTATTTAATTTTTCATATTTTATTTTAATGTTGTTTTTGGTGGCTACTATAGATGTAGCCTAATTTTCTTTTAATCAAAGCCAACAACTCCTGCCCTGCGACCCTACGCTGATGTTACACACGCGAGCCCACAAGCACCAGCGCAAAAATACACCGCGAGCCAAGACAGGAGGCTATACCAACATACTGTGGTAGCCTACCCCGGATCCTCCACCCGCGACAAACAGTCCGCAATCACATTCTCACAACCGGCAATATGGCGAATGTCTAAGTTGTACTCTTGCAACATGAGCGACCATCTGGTCAGCCTCATATTCCGGTTGTGGAATTGATTGAGGAATTTAAGCGGGTGGTGGTCGGTATACACTACCACGACTGGCCCATAGGCAGGAACATAGACTTCAAAGTGTCTGAGCGCTAACACGATTGCCAGCAGTTCCTTTTCAACAACCGAATAGTTTTTCTGTGCTGAATTAAATTTCTTTGAAAAGAAACTGACTGGATGCTCAAGACCTTCCTCGTCTGTCTGCAAAAGTACGGCACCAGCCCCTACTCCGCTGGCATCAGTCACCAACTGAAATGGTCGTTCAAAGTCCGGGGCCCTGAGGATAGGGTGAGTGCATAAAAGGTGTTTAACTACTCGAAACGCCTGCTCACACTCAGGTGCCCAGCGGAACTTTTTATCTTTGGCTAGTAGATCTGTCAAAGGAGCTAAAACAGTAGAATAGCCTCTTATAAAGCGGCGGTAATACCCAATCATACCCAAAAATCTCATGATCTGCCGCTTGGTGGTCGGCCTGGAGAACAAGTCGATAGCCTGTATCTTTTGTTGGGGCGGGCTCACCTGCCCTAACCCAACCACAAACCCCAGATACTGCACCGTGGCTTGCACAAAGTCACACTTGCCCAGATTAACCACCAAGCCTGCTTTACTAAGTTGACTAAATAAGGCTTCTATGTGCTCACAGTGACTTTGGAAATCGTTGTCATAAATGATCACGTCATCAAGGTAGACAGTACAGTTTGGGATGTCTGCTACGATGTCGTTCATTAAGCTCTGGAAAGTGGCCGGTGCATTTTTCAGACCATATGGCATCACGTTGCAACGGTAAGTACTGCCATCCACCACAAACCCGCACACCTCTTTAGCCCGCTCAGACAGTGGTACTTGCCAGTAGCCTTTGACGAGGTCTACCTTGGTCAAGTACCTTGCTTTCCCGATCTTATCCACACTGTCATCCACCCGGGGAAGAGGATATGCATTGGTGGGGGTCAACCCGTTCAACCGCCTAAAGTCAATGCAGAACGGAACTTTTCCATCAGGTTTGGGCTGCAGAGTGACAGGAGAAGTCCACCGTACTTCCCCCTTCTCGATCAAGCCTCTCGCCAGCATATACTCCAGCTCATCCCTGAGCGCTGGGAGTTTAATGGGTGGCACCCGATAAGGTATCGACTTGAAGGGGGGGTGCTCTCCTACATCGACATCATGCACCGCTTGAGTAGTGAGGCCTGGGTGCTCGGCAAATACAGTGGGGTATGAACCGAACAGGCGCTGCACTGCCACCTGCTGTTCCTCCGGCAGATGCGCCAGAGCATCATGCGCACATTGGCTCGAATTCCCCGCCCACTGATCAGCCGAGACATGACAATCCGAGTTATCATCCACCTGATCATTGCTGCCCCCCTCTCCTTCTCCACCATGACCGCAGCAGGTCAACACAGGGACAGCTAGTGACTCAGGTGGGCGCCTCACATACTCCTTCAACAAATTAATGTGGCATAATTGATTACGCTTCTTCCGGTCTGGAGTGGCAACGAGGTAATCTAGATCGGAGATCTTTGACACCACCCGATAAGGCCCAGCGTACTTGGCAGCCAGAGGATGACCTGACAAAGGCAACAGGACCAACACCTCTTGACCTACCTGAAACTCCCAGAGTTTCGCCTTAGTATCGTACCTGTCCTTCATTCGGGCCTGCTAACTCACCAAATTACGCCCGGCCAGCTCCAGACTTCTAAGCATTCTCTCTCTGCTCTCGAGGATGTATCTCAACATAGAACATGGCTTAGCGGTACCCTCCCAAATCTCCTTCACCATGTGGAGAGGGCCCCTCACCTGATGCCCGAAAACAAGCTCATTCGGACTGAAACCGAGACTCTCTCCAGGTACTTCTCTTGCCGCGAACAAAACATACGGCAGACCAAGGTCCCAATCCTTTCCGTTCTCTGCGCAATAACATCGAAGCATGCTTTTTAGCGTGGCGTGCCACCTCTCCAACACCCCTTGACTCTCCGGGTGATACGCAGAAGAGACGACAGTGCTGATGCCATGCTGAATCATAGTTTGTTTGAACAGATTAGAGGTAAAATTAGAACCTTGGTCCGATTGCACCTCTTGCGGGTAACCATACCGCGAGCAATACAAGAGCAGGTTCCGGACAACAGTTTTCGCCGTGCCATTTCTCATTGGATATGCATCAGGATAACGAGTGGCCACATCCATGATAGTTAATAAAAATTTATTACCGGCACTAGTAGGGGGTAGGGGTCCGACCATATCAATGATGACCTTACTGAAGGGCGGTCCACTGACAGGAATGGGGTGCAACGGGGCTCTCGGAATTGTTTGGTTAGGTTTTCCAACCCTCTGGCACGTATGACACCTTGCTATCCAGGTTACCACCTGCCCTTTCAACCCCGGCCACCAAAACAATTTTTCTAAAGCCGCCACCGTTTTTCTCACCCCTAGATGTCCTGCCAGTGGTATGTCATGCGCCAACCTCAGTAGGCTATCCCTGCACTCCCGTGGCACCACCAACTGGTCCACTACTCCGGACCCCTCTTGCCAACTACGTTTAGGGTCTTGAAAACGCCTATAGAGGATGCCTTCTAAATAAAAAAAATCTCCTGGCTGTGCATTGCCGTCCTCGTCGAGCTCTACAGCTCCATTAGCACACGTTTGGAGCTCAGGGTCCTCTAGTTGCAACCGACGTATATCTGAGGGTGCCAAGCGGTCTAACTGCTCCCGGAGCAATGCATGACCTTCCCCGATACTGGGCTGCTCCCTCTGTCTCTCTCGATGTACATAACGTTGCTGTCGTGGAGACTCGTCATGCCCAGCCTCGTCACTCTCGATGACAGGCCCAGGGGCTACTCCAGAATTAAGTAATGGTGCTAATACTGAATCACCCAGGAGAGCCGCCGAGTCAAAACTCTTAAAACCAACTCCAGCTTTAGCCTCCTCCTGTTGATCGTTCCTCCGCTGGTCTGAAGACGGAGGACTAGGCTGTGACACTTTAGCTGCCCGAGCTCGGGTGACAACACACGCCATGGGTTGTGTCTGGCACCGCTCGACCCACTCTTGCTCTTCCCTACTCACGTCGGCCGGCCTCTCGGCAACGACTAAGGGTAGAACCTCAGAAGCGGGCATTGCAAAGTCGTTGCCGAGAAGAAGGTCGACGCCCTCCACTGGCAGTTTCTCCACAATCCCGACATCCAATTCACGTGCCACACCATCCACCTCCAACTCCAACCGCACCAGCGGGTATGACCGAGTTGCATTAATACCCTGCACCACTACCACACGAGCCGCGTTTATAGAGTAGCCAATCAAGTTTTTCATCAGAGTCTGGGAAGCACCTGTATCACGCAAGACCTCTACTCCATGCTTGCGCCCCGCCCACATCACGCAACCCCGCCCTCTATGGTCGCAAAAAACATCCTGAGCAGGGTTCGAGCCTCCCAGGTGCTTCTGCATTGGCTGTGCCTCAGCCTCTGACGAACTGCCCCGGGCAAACTCAAATGACTTCGGAGACACACCAATGTTGCAGGCCAAAGAACACAGCTGCTGTAGGTGGTTTGCTAGGACAGACTCTTGCAAAGTGCCCCTTTTTATGACAATGATAACACTCCAACTCCCCTTTGGGCTTCCCTTGGTACTGGGAAGGGCCCGGCCCCTTCTTAAACGGGACGGTGCTAGTCTTGTGGTCAGTCTTGGTATCATGGCTCTTGTACTTGTTTGCATAAGGTATATCACTAACTCGGGGGGGTGGGGCATCACGCCCCTTGTTACCTGCCTCACTACGCTGGGCAGACCCGCACCCACGAATTAGTGATAGCCGGAGGTCAGCCATCTCAGCTGCCTCCTGTAGAGTTATTGGTTGCTTTTCTTTGAAGTTTAACGTCAGGTCGCCGCCCGTGCATTTGAAAAACTGCTCTAAAAGCACCAACTGTTTAATGTCGTCAAACATAGTAGCTTTCTCCGACCTCAGCCAATTCCCAAAAGCATCGGACAGCTCCCGGGCATGTTCCAAAAAGGTGCTCTCCCGACCCTTGGTAACACCCCGGAACTTCAACCTGTACGTCTCTGGTTGTAGTTCGTATGCTCTCAGGACAGCCTCCTTGAGTTCCTTATAGATAATACACGACTCTATAGGCAATGCATCATAAACCTTGAGTCCCTTGCCCACAAGTCTAGAGGAAACAAGGGCTGCCCACTTCTCCCCAGGCCACTGGTGTTCCTGGCACTTCTTCTCGAATCTCATGAAAAATTCGGTGACACCCGACTCATCAAATACAGGGACTAGCTTCAACAGGTGCGACAAAGACTGATCATGCCCACAATTCCCACCACCGAGACGTTGCCCTGTCGTTTCCACCCGAGTCTTCTCAAGATCAATATCTGCACGGTACCTGGTAGACTCAGCCTCCGACTGGGCTTTTATTCTCGCGAGTTCGAGATCAGTCTGTTGTTTAGCCTTAGCGAGTTCGAGATCAGCCTGTTGCTTAGCCATCTCAAACTGCCGCTGCTGGTTAGCCATCTCAAGCTGGAAGAGCATTTCTGTAGTGAAACCTTGAGGAGGAGGTGCAACTATTGGAGGCCCACCCAGCGATCCTAAACAACGCTGCCAGCGGCTATTGGCCTGCGGGAACGTACTAAACTCCGGCATCCTAGAGGTCCCGATGGGAGTAGAGTGGAGGGGGGGCTCGAGCAGAAGTCCCTGAGCACCCTCTCCACCCTGGACCTCACTAGCCGCCCCCAGTACGCAAGCCCTCAAATCGTTCTTCTTGATGGCATGAGCCACCTTAAGCCCCATGAGGGGAGCCAAACACTGTAGACCATACTTGCTAATTCCCTCTAGTCGATCAGCTGTTATAGGCACCTCCAAAAACTTCTTTGCGGCCTCCTCACTAGTTACTAACCCCCCTGGCATCTGCCCATCAGAGCCTGCATCATTCCCTGAACTCTCAGTATGATCTAATTCGTCTCCCATTGTGTCCACCAAAAATTCTCACGTTTATAAAAAAAAGAAGAAGTACCCAAGCTCCTATGTAGCACTATTCACTTGCCAAAAATGTCTGAAGACTCTCAAGTGCTATACTACTTTGCCAAAAAAAAATCTAACGTGCCCACTATATTCCTCAATAAAACAAATGACCACAACAATCCTGCAATTATCTTTTAGTTCACAAGATCCTGAGCTAGGTCGCCATTTGTTACGATCCAGGTTCTCAAAGACACAGGGCTCTTCAACATTGGACTAGATAATGGCAAAAAGCAACAACGGTAACACTAGATCCAACCCCTGCCTTAAACACTGGAAAACAAAACACCATTACCGCCCTGAGTCGTGCCTGGACAACGAGGTATCCTATGACTCGGTAACTGGTGCACACACACTAGGCTGACGCTCAATGAAACAGCCTATTCTCAAACAGTAAAAGATTACTCGATTATGTTACACAAAGAAAAGATAGTTAACGTGATTAATTAACGTTACGGTAGATACTCAAATAACTGGCACTCCTGTATTAAAGAAAGTGCAATGCTAGTCTTGCAACATCAACTGGAAACTTCTGAAATAAGTCTGATGCTGGGAAGATGTTCGTAAAGAATCTTGAACAATTATAATGCAGAATACGGGTCACAATAAATGCTAGGACATATAGTAATAATAGGCAGGCGAATAATAAAGACTGCGCAAAGGTAGTAATGCTCGACAACTAAAGAAATGCTTCGTGACACAACGCAACAGCCTACTCGGGTTGTGCAACTCAACAACAACCTCGGCTCAAAAGTGCAGTGAATAATAATGTTGCATACATATAATAATGGGGCTTATCTCTATCCAGTGTCTGCTCAGTTAATAAAGTCTAGCTGGGGTATCAAGGCAGGGCAACAATGGGCGAGCATGCGGCTCGTAGCCTAACGTTGTCCGAAGGTGGTATAATGAAGATTACGTTATATGACGGGGATGCTCTCTTGATAAATCTAGGTCTCTAGTACCTAGCTCTATCCTGGCGATCCCTCAGAAGTCAACACAAAGAGGTAGCACTATGTTGTGAGGGATAGGCTATGGCCCTCTCACACCACAGCGCTGTGCTCGCAAAGTAAACCAACCCAAAGACAACTTAGGCCCCCACAGTACCTGTCAATGTCGTGCAGAGCTTAGCTAACACTGCACACATCGGAGACAACGACAGTAACCTTACACCTAGTCTAGCTTTAGATAACCAAGAAGAATCACTCAACACCTTGCCAGGGAGACATATACCGGTCTACAACCTTCCCGAGAGGGGACACATACGGAAAAGTCCGTCTCTCAAAACCTCAATAAAGCATAATACCTCCTTAACCTAATACATGGAAATATCTGAGAGCTTCGCGTACAATACGACTGGTCGACGGTGAACGTCTATGCTGAAACCAGAAGGGATGTTGAGTTTAATAAAGATTAGAGAATGAGAAAGGAGAGGTCGAGAGAGAGAAATAGTATGCAAAGTGGCGAGTATGGGGGACAGAATTGCAAAGGATGTAGGCGATACGCGTGTCAGGCAAGCTCTGACCTGGTAAAGAACACGAGGCAGCGACGGGAAGGGACTAGTTGACCACCCGGCCGCCAACGCCGTCAGCGCCCAAGCGAGCCGCGTCATAGCTCACCTCGCTGCCGGGTGTACCCCATCACACTCTCTTGCTCGCCTCCCACACAAGCAACATTTATATTATAGCGAATATAAAATATAAGGCGCGGTCAGAGACCAAAACAAAGACCATTTCTAGACTGTCTGTGGCAACACGACACTAATGAAATAAAGCAGATCATTCTAGGACAACTGTAGCCTATCCCCCCATCCTGGCGAGCGCTAGCGAGCTGCAATGCCCCACGCAACCATTCTGCTAACGCCGGGAGGCGTCACAATAGTGTTTGGAAATAATTACAACCCTCGGCGAAACCATTTTCCCCATTATACAACGATCTAAAGACACGCCGCCCGATAGTGGGGAGGGCCAAGAAGTACAGGGAAAATGAGGGGTTAAATGCGTAAAACGGCGATAAAAACGTATTTTAGCCAAATTTGGCTCGGGTTTTAAGGTATTTCAAAAGCCTAAAACCCAATATTTCGAAAACCCGAACTAAGTTTTGGCCAAAGCTGGTTCGGGTTTTGCGAGTTTGTAGACAAAAAAATTATAGCATTCAAGGAGACTACATCAGGACTCTTCTTCTTCTTCTTCTTACCTCTGCCCGTGTATAAGCTATCCTATCCTAGTGTTTACTAGCCTATACCCCTTTGAAAGGACATTAGCCTAACCTTACAATCTTACCTAACCTATCCGAGTATTATGGGTGGGGGTTACCGCCCCCACACCCCCGCTATTTGACATCTTTGACAGATTTTTGGTGTATTTTTCTGTGAAAAGTGTATTTTTTCAATTTGTCGATAACGAAAATCCTCCATGCGGACTATATGGAGAAAAATATGGCGAATCTGTTGGTGCCTCTTTTCTTTAATAAATTGTTTCTAATAAGGCGGATGTAGTGTCCTTGAAGATTATCAAAAAAATTATAGTAAACTCATTTAGAAATTTGGCTCAGGTTTCACGAAATTGCAAGGGTAATATACAGGACACGCAACAACGTGTTTTTCGGGTATTTTTTTTGGTATTTTGATTTTCCTTTTGGTGCTTTAGTCGAATCTAGTGATGAAATTGAATTGGAATTAAGCATTTACCCATTATCCATCAACATAAAGACACGCCCTCCCCCCCCCCCTCCCCCCGATAGTGGGGAGGGCTATGAAGATCAGGGAAATTGAGGGGTAAAAAGCGTATAGACCACGATAATACACATTTGTAATTAAAATTTGGCTCGGGTTTTGTGAATTTCCAGACCCATAAAACCCAACTTTTTGAAAACCCGAGCCAAGTTTTGACGAAACGTGGCTCGGATTTAACTAATTTAAAAATGAAAATAACACAGTAACCTTATTAAAATGTTGGCACGGGTTTTGTCAAATTCCAGATCCATAAAACCCGACTTTTTGAAAACCCGAGCCAAGTTTTGACGAAACTTGGCTGGGATTTAACTAATTTTCATGTTAAAATTACACAGTAACCCTGATAAAATCTTTGCTTCAGTTTTCATAGGGTTAACATTAGCCTAACCTAACGAAGTAAGAATCAGGTTAACATTAGCCTAACCTAACAACCTTACCTAACCTAACCTAGTAAGAATGGGGGGTAGCATTCAAGGCTACAGCAGGACTCTTCTTCTTCTTCTTTAAAGGTTTTCTATGCAAACGCTCGTAGCATACGCAATAAATTTTCAGATTTAGAGGAACTAGTGTTTACTGAAAATTATGATGTGATTGGTATAACAGACTCTTGGCTCAATACAGTAGATAGAGACTTTTTAGCAGAGTATTCACTTCCCGGTTATGTAATGTTTGAGAAAAGCCGAATAAATAAAAATGGAGGTGGCGTTTTATTTTATATCAAAGAAAGTCTTGTCAAAACCTCAAATTGTGAACGTCGACACATCTTTTGTGCTAATAAAGAATAATAAAGGTACAAAAATAATACTTGCATTAATATACAGACCTCCAGCTCAATCAGTGCAAACTGACTGAGAAATTTATGAACAAATTGCAGATGTAAGTAACTCACAAGATACCATATTTTTTGGCGACTTTAATTTACCTGTGACCAAGTGGGGCGATAATCTTACTTCACACTCCGGACATGACTTGTATACGAACTTGCAAGACAGTTCGCTTTATCAATTTGTTCGAACACCGACCCGTGGTAATAACGTTCTTGACATTGTACTTGCAACAAAAGAATTAATAGAGAATTTGAATGTTGGTGATGAATTCAGTAACAGCGACCATCGTACGATAATTTTCACTTTAAACTTTACTAGTAACGAACCAAATAGTAGCATCGAAAAAGTACCTAATTACAAGAAAGCAAACTTTCATAAACTTAGAGCTATGTTTAAAGAAACTGACTGGAGCTTTTTAATTAACAATAACAACATAAATACATCTTGGAAGTTATTCGAAACCACTAACCTAAAAGCAGTGCAAGACTGCATACCATCGAAAATACGGCGTCCAGGCCATAATAATAAGCCCAAATGGTGGAATAAAGATATTTCAAACTGCCTGCTTGCTAAAACATTTGCTAATGATAGATTAAAAGCCTCACAAAATGACGAAGAAAGGGTGAAATTTGTAGAGCTACGACGCAAAGCCAAAAAGTTAATTAAGAAAAGTAAAAAGACCCTAGAGTTACATATTGCGAATCAAAGAAAAACAAACCCGAAAGAATTCTATAGTTATATCAGAAAGAAAAAAGTAGTTACTTCAACTGTTGGACCGTTAGTCGATGAAAATGGAGAATACACCAAAGACGAAGTACAAATGAGTAATGCCCTCAATACCTTCTTTGCATCAGTTTTTACAACAGAAGACCTCAGTGATATCCCTACACCATCGCCGATTCAGATTGATAATTCAGATGTTCTAAGCAATATCACCGTTACAGAGAGAGAAGTATTGAATTGTTTAGATAAACTCAAGGTAAATAAAACGCCTGGACCTGATACAATCTCGCCTAGAGTACTAAAGGAAGCTAAGGATGAGCTCTCCAAACCACTGACATTACTATTCAATAAATCCTTGCAGTCTGGAACTATGCCTGATCAGTGGAAGATAGCCAACGTAACACCGATATTAAAAAAGGCAGCAAATCCCTACCCAGTAACTATCGTCCAATTAGCTTAACCTCAGTTGTATGTAAAATGCTAGAAACGGTCATAAGAGACAGACTCGTAAATCACTTAGAGGAAAATAACATACTTAAAGATACTCAACACGGCTTTCGTAAAAAACGTTCCTGTTTAACAAACCTCTTAGACTTCTTCCACGATATCCTCAACCTCTACGATGAGAGTAAAGCTGTAGATATTATATACCTTGATTTTCAAAAGGCCTTTGACAAAGTTCCCCACAAACGTTTACTGCTAAAACTAAAAGCGCATGGAATACAAGACGGTGTGTTGAAATGGATAGAAAATTGGCTCAGCGACAGAAAGCAAAGAGTAGTCATAAACGGTAAGGCATCTAAATGGACCAATGTAAGTAGCGGGGTACCCCAGGGATCGGTACTAGGACCAATTATCTTTCTAATTTACATCAACGACATAGATGAGGGTCTCCCCTGTATAATCTCAAAATTTGCTGACGATATAAAAATTGCAAATAGCGTACTCTCAAAAGATCAAGTTGACGATATGCAACACAATCTAGATAAATTGTCACATTGGGCCCAAATTTGGCATATGAGTTTCAATGCGGATAAATGTAAAGTACTACATATCGGATACCTAAATGAGAAAGCAAACTATTCGATGAATGGCACTCAGCTTAAGAATGTAAACAGAGAAACCGATCTGGGAGTAACAATATCGAGTAACCTAAAACCGAGTCAACAATGTTCAGAAGTTGTTAAGAAGGCAAACAAAATAATTGGCTTTATAGGCAGGTCATTTGAGCATAAATCCAAAGACATTATCCTAACCCTTTACAATTCCTTAGTCCGCCCTCTTGTGGAATACTGCGTTCAATGCTGGTGCCCTTATTACCAAAAAGACATAAACAAGCTAGAACGAGTTCAACGTAGAGTTACCAAAATTATACCTAGCCTAAAGAACAAACCATACGAAGAGCGCCTTAGATAATTAAATCTATTTCCTTTAACCCAGCGCAGATTAAGAGGTGACTTAATTCAAGTGTTCAAAATCATCAAAGGCATCGACAATATGAACTGTAGTAAGTACTTCACTATCGACCAATCTAATTACACGCGGGGAAACGGTTGCAAAATTATTGGTAAATCTTTTAACTCACATGAATCTAAGAATTGCTTCTTCAATCGAGTTGTCAACTTGTGGAATGGGCTTCCCCGAGACGTTATAGACTGCAGCACCGTTGATTCATTTAAACTCCGCCTAGACAAATATCTCGCATCAAACCCGGGACTGACTGCGTTTGTAAATGAATAACTTTATTTTATCCTCCCCTCAGTTACTAACCCATATGTCCCTTACTAACTTCCTAGTCCTGCCACGGACATTAGTTCCAAGGCAGTAGTTCCCTTTCCAATGTTCCCTTACCCACTCTAAACCACTGTTTGGACACTTGATCCTCAGTGTTTTGGAGGACAAGCACCCTAGAAGGGTAACTGTTGCTTGATTTCCTTTGTACTCCTTTGTACCTCTGACCGGGTATAAGCTATCCTAGTGTTTACTAGCCTAGTATACCCCTTTGAAAGGACATTAGCCTAACCTAACAACCTTACCTAACCTATCCTAGTATTATGGGTGGGGGCTGCCGCCCCCACACCCCCGCTATTTGACATGTTTGACTGATTTTTGGTGTATTTCTCTGTGAAAAAGGATATTAGCCTAACCTAACAACCTTACCTAACCTATCCTAGTATTATGGGTTGGGGCTGCCGCCCCCACATCCCCGCTATTTGACTTTTTTGACTGATGTTTGGTGTATTTAACCAACTAACCTTAATGAGCACAGGATGTAGTGAGTTGAGGGTCGTCGGGTTGAGTGGCTTGAGACTGAGGGTAGGCTAGTTATGCGGAGAGAGTCATCGGGTTGAATGGCTTCTGGTTGGGGTTGTCGAGATAAAAGAAAGTTGGGAAAAATGTTATTTTAATACCACGAATTTTCAGAGTGTTTTTTATAAACAAAATTGGTCATTTGCATCAATATATAGTGTTTGTAATTAATTAGAAATCTCGGGAAAACCTATTTTCCCCATTAGGCCTATCGATCGATGTTGAGACAGCCCCTGATAGTGATTTGAAAAGACATTAGCCTATCCTAACAACCTTACCTAACCTAGCATTATGAGTGGGGGCTGCCGCCCCCACACCCCCGCTGGTTGAGTACTAATCCCTTAATAAAAAAAAATAAAAAATTGGCTGTCGATGATTATACGAAGGTGAAAGAAAGTCGATGAAGTCTATGGTGTTTACTCTGCAATCTTCAGCTTGATTGTACATTGATAACGGGAAAGTACCGTATTGACAACCTTGTTACGAAAATTAAATTTTAGTACCATACTTTTATATTAGGTTTTTCCGAGGGTTTAACACATTTTCAGGTAAAATTCTAGTTTCACGTACACAGCGACAAAAGGGAGGGGCCGTTGCAAAGGCATAGCTTTCTGACCAACTATGAAGATCAGGGAATTTGCTGGGTAAAAGACTTAATATAATGATAATAAACTACATTAACGACATTAGCCTAACCTAACAACCTTACCTAACCTAACCTAGTATTATGTAATAGCTATGGTGCCGCATATGGAGAGATTTTTTTTTTTTTTTTACAGTAGGTATAATTCCTTATAATGCATTTCCGCCGCTTTGGACATATATAGGAATTAAGTATGGTATATGACAACTCTAAAGTAGCCATAGAAATTTATGAGTATGCTGTGAAAGCGAAACTAGAATTAAACCCATTTTCATATGATCTTTAGAGCTATCTATGACTGAAAGTACCGTATTGACAACCTTGTTACGAAAAAGAAATTTTAGTACCATACTTTTTTATTAGGTTTTGCCGAGGGTTAAAACAAATTTTCTTATGATCTTTAGAGCATATAGATTCAATATTTATCTTCAAATATATCAAAAAAATTTGTGGTATTAAAATAACATTTTTCCCTATTTTTATAACATACGATATTAGGCTACCCACTCCACCCCTTGAAATCCGAGCCAGCTTTCGTCAAAAGTTGGCTCGGGTATTCCCAACATTGGGTTTTATGGGATTGCAATTTGGGAAAACCCAAGCCAAGTTTTGATACAAAACGCTATATTATTGTATTTTTACGCTTTTAACCCCTAATTTTCCCTGAACTTCATAGCCCTCCCCACTAGTGGGGGGCGTGTTTTTAGATTGTTGGATAATGGGTAAATACTCATTTCAGCTCCTCTTCAGTATAAAACAACACTATATCTGAAGGAAAAATGAAAAAATACAAACTAAAACTTACTGAAATCGCTGTCGGTCCAAAAAGTCAGGTTTACCCATCCGTGTAATGTGGCCGCATCGTAAGTGTCCCAAGGCGAATAATATCCCACTATAATTCCCCGATACCACCTGGGTGTCAACTTCTAGCCTTTTTTAATAAATCCATTACTATTACTCAATTTCTTTACCAACGCAAATATAAAATCTTTCACTATTTTCTGATATCACCAGATACCCATATGTCCGACGTATTACCAGTTATCGTCATTTTACTCTCTTATGAGCGTAATAATGATGAGTGTCCGTACATCACTCACTAAGCGCCATGCAAACACTGACACAACATTCAGTCTTTAGCAGTGTTACCAAATATAGGCTACATACAACATTGCTATATTTTAATCTGGATTTTGCTAATATCCTGCTGTGTATTAGGAAAAACAATATATGACTAAGTATTATTGAATATTACTGCTATAATGGCCATACTATTGAAGTATCATAACAACATTTGCTACTATATATCAACAATTGTCATTAAATAGAAGCAAATATCTCTATAGAAGTAGCAGGAATGCCGCTATATTGACAACTATGATCCCTACGTCTGCCGGTCTAAGCCAAAGAGAATAGAAGGAAAGAGGAGAAACTGGTTATTTCCTCGCGCGAACTATAGGTATCGGCACTATCTTGGGGCATAATATTATAAGCAAAAGGCCCCAGTGGATATTCCTTATTAAATACTCCTTGATATCTGCGCGCCTGGCTTGTCTACAATGTTACCACAGTTAGGGAAAGTTTGCATACTGAGAGGGCGTTAGATTAAAGAGTGAACGTCTTTAAGAGTGAATTAATGTGGGTAAAAACACTTGTAAATTATTTAAAATAAAATAGATATATAAAAGTAAGAGGAAAATATAGGTATACATATTATTATGTTCTATCCAACAACCAACTCTACTCCTAAAATCGATTAATGAAATATTACAAACACATGTGGCAGTCCGTGGATTCGAACCCAGGACGCTCACACCGAATATCAACACCTTATACATTACACCACGAAGGCAGTTATATACAATATAAACAAAAATACTTATATATGATGCAAGCTATATAACTCCAAGCAACACAACAAGAATGCAAATGTCATTTTGAATATATAATATTAGTTACATGTTATGTAGATGTTAAATTGTAAAGTTGCGCTAAAACTTGACATTTAGACGAAATACGTACACTCACGCTTACTAAAAGTTGCTCAGGGGTTGGGCCTTCCTTCCCCTACTCCACCCTGGACAGGTGAAAGGGGGGAGTCGTGTCCAAGTCTACCCCCCCTTCCACCCCCAAACTATCCCCAACTCCCCTACCTTCCTCCTCTGGCTGCTAGTTAGTGATTAGCAACGAATGTTCTTATGTCTTGTAAATTATTGCTAAACCATCATTGCACACTCTTAAAATGGACAACATTTAACATGTATTAGGAATTTAATACAATATGTAATTGTATTCTTAAAATTAATTTACATACAACGTCGGTTACATGAATTTCGGATGTATGGGTCTTCTGCTTCTCTCTCTCTCTCAACTTTGTTTTTCCTCTGTTTGCTGGTCATTGGACTACGAAAAGGGGCGGAGCTAATTGTATGTTAATGCCCAATCAGGATAAATGTATACGGAAGAGGGTGAGATGCATCCCACCCTCGAAAATTCTCATTCATTCCTGCTTTAGCTTGAAGTATTAAGTACACTCTAGCAAAATAATTATGGCCCTTTCTGTATTCTCTAATGACTAAGATGAACCCCTGAAATACATATACTAGTAAAAGAATTCACATTAATATTGGATTCTGTTCGAGATAGCTTTATGTCCAAGAGTGCACAGTAACCCATATACATTCATGGACGTAACATATTATTCTTTAGGCAACTATTTACTAACTGAAATATGACGGTAATTATAATGTAATAAATCAATACATATATCTTGGTATTTATTTTATTTTATTTTTAAAAAGACCTCCGTCTACGTATTGTGAAAAACCTGTTATCCTCCGGCATTTCATGCATTTCATCCATTAAATACTCCAGATGGCTTTATGTGCATATATAAGCACAAGAGGTCACATAATCACATAAATCAAGAGGTCTTGAGTGACTGTACAGTCACGATCCCAAATATAATTATCCCTTGGCTCTAGAGAAGTTGAAGCCAGGGTTAACGAAACGTCAGGTGAGCGGACACGGTTAGTTAAAGAGTGAGAACATGGTTCTCGATGATGGAAAACATTGTTTCACACATTTAAACACGCACATTTTCACCGCCTTCTAACACATACTGTACACAGTGTCATGAAATTTTACTTAAAATATTGTAATTAAATGCAACAAATGTAAGAAATGCATTTTTAACACTTTCTACAATATTTGAATGCTTACAGTATGGTTTTCCGAAACATACAGTATTGTGAACCTATTCTCTTTGCGAAATAGTTTTTTTGTTCACAATACTCACGAAACACCTAGACAATTTCAAAGCATTAATTACAATACTAATACCTCGACAATGACTGCTAATATTTATGCTTGCAATACAAAATACAATAGTATCAAAACAATGTTTTTATTTTGGTGGTGTCCTTGAAATACATTTATAACCTTGGTAATGAAATAGTATCAACGTAGCATTGTATATCAATGGATTCACTACTGCTTCATAATTGTGCTCATGAGTAGTGGTTCAGGTGAGCGAGCGTCTCATCATAAAGTGGCCGTGTCCGTTCGCTTGAGCCAAGGGGGTAAAGACATTAGGGCTCGTGACTGTACACCCTGGGACCAAATTATGGTCTTACGAAGTTATAGTTGTCCCGAACTGAATCGAAGCATGGTATTTATTCCTTACCGAAAACATGTATTTTGATGGTTCATATGAGCAGTTCGAAAAGTCACAAAGGAATTAAATGTTTGAATATATAGATTGATTGAACCCATTTGACTTAAATACAATCCTTCCTAAGCTGAACAAATATCCTTGTAGTTCACTTCATATATGAAGTAAAGCTTCGTCGTAATAATATAGAGATACTAAATTAGTGTCAATAACTGAGTCTCTATATGGCATTGCAAATCACCAAACAACCCTACCAACTCCCTACCACCCAGCCCCCACACTCACCCGCTCCTCCTCTTTACCAGCTTACCACACGTGTAGATGTGATCAGTGTTGATATAAAAACAATTGTATCCATCTGCTACAAAATGTAACATATCTAACAGAGTTAGATTTTTCATTTTGATGGGCCAAGCGCCTTCCTAAGTTGTAGCCAATTAGGTTGTCAACATGTGTCATAATTCTCAAACTGTTAATACGAGAATGGGTCTGGAAGATGCCATTGAAAAATAGTGTATACCTGTACTTGAATTAATTAATTAATTAACAAGAAGCATAATTATAGTATAGGGCTTACATACGAGTGTATAGTAGGGAATGAATAAGTTAATTTCCTGTTGTGTCAAAACCTACAACGCGTTATCCAGTACCGGTTACGCATATATTCCTCAGGAAATTAACCCAGTGACGATATTGATACATTATGATACCAATATAATTCTAGTTTTCATTAGACAATGAATATATAGGTCAGGAAGAATCTGTTGGAGTTATATGGACAAAAACTGGCCTAATCAACCCTCTGACGTCCGTATCCAATTGCAACTTTAAATAAAATCGTCTGATGATACCCAAAATAAACTGTCAAAAAGCGTCATAATCTTCATTGGGTTAAGAACACTGTTTAACCTGGCCCAAAATATATTTCCTATATTAATAAAAATCATTTGTTGAGAGCTAAATATGATAAATTCATCTAGCCTGTTCGAATATCGTTAATCTTAAGGCCCAGATTACCGCTGTGATCGTTACTCGTTCACGATAATGATGTTGGTTTAAATCAATACCTTTTACATTTAATATGATTTTTACACCAACCAACTTTACATATAAACTGAATTAATGAAATCAACAAATACATGTGGCACTCCGAGGACTCGAACCCAGGATACTCGCATTGCAATTCCGCGCACTAAGCATTACGCTATCAAGACAGTTTGGAAGGAAAATGAAACTTACGAATTGAGAATGTGTAAGTCTGTATAAATACTTTAACCAAGAAGCAATTTGCAGATATGTTGGCTTTACACATGTGGAAGAAGCATTAAATTGGTGGTTAGAGCATGGTAAGTGCCTTACTCAGGGATTTGGATGTAGCCACCGGATAGAAAGATGTGTGAGATGGGGAACTACCACAACTAAAGATATTAATTATTGTTATTTTAATATATAATATTTGTAATAATACCAGTACTAGCAATAATGAGTAACTCTAAAACAATTATCGTTATAAATGGACAAGCAACTCACACTTTATTTTAAAACTAAAACTAAAACTTAAATCATAACATAATTGAAAAGTAATTGAGTGAATGCAGTCATCACATCCCGGTTTTGATTCCACCTGAAAAATGGATGTATATAATTTCTGGTGATAGTGTTAGTGGTAGGGAGCGATGTGGATAAGTTGATACAGCCTTGGGTCTCACCTTTCCAGTCCCGGGTCGAGACAACCTTCATGCAGGCACCCTTTTATAATTCGTGTGTTCTGTTTTCATATTTTCTCCTATTATTTTCACTATTAATGCATACACATCTGCGAGTGCTTTGTTTGTATTGAGTTATGGATTAGACTACTTTTGTACATTGCCTATGTAACAATAAAACAATATATACTATTATAAAAAAAAACAATTTTGTTAGTAAAGAAGACAATCGCACGTGCAATTAGTTTTTTAGGACAGATCCACTGAACTACGAAATCTCGAAGAAAGTAAAATTTTGAAAGATGAATATAAATGAAAAATAAGTATTGACGGATGAAGCAGTGGCGAATATAAGAAACATAATGAGAGCAGCTAGAAATACTTGCAAGATATCGAGGTAAAATGTGAAGAGTAGAATATAAGAGACTCTCGAGTGTGAGGCAAAGACTGTGTAAGGTGGAGACGTATTAGTGAGGAGGGAAAGTGTTCTTAATATTTGAGAGAGAGAGAGAGAGAGTAGGGGGGGGGGGGAATTATTGTGAGGGATTTGGTTTTGTGGACCCCATTTTCTCTCATGTTTAGCCCCATTAGTGTTTGAGATACGATTACGTTTGCTCCATTAGTATGTCAATTTTAAGACTGTTCACCCCATCTCTGTGACAATGTTAAGAACTAATGTGTCATTTATGTGTCGATTATTTCCTGGCGAGCGAAAGCGAGCTTGTAATTTATGAAGAACGGGATATTTGTCTACCAAAAACTGTACTGTATAATTATTTCTAAGCTTAATAGAGGTTTAGCGAGCAGATTAAAACAAAATTATAAAGAAAGAAAGAAGAAACATATACTGTGTATAATACAGTATATATATATATATATATACTGTATACTGTATATATATATATATATATATATATATATATATATATATATATTAGTATAGCCAGGTAATAGATTCTCTTTTAAACAGACGAGGTTAAAGGCAACAGCAGTTTCAGCATTCAGTATTTTATTGTTACAGCTTTCAATAGTTCTAACAATTTTCCTCTGGGGTTCAGAGATGAGGTACAACAGGTTAGCAAAATTCATGGTGGATCCAACGTTTCACAAGTAAACATCTTGCATCTTCAGGGAAAGGGCAGGTAATGATTAGAATAAGGACAAAGCAACATATTTATACAAAATTCGAGGATCAAGAATAGGTAGGTGGGCGGAGCTACTGGGTGTGGGGTGGCTGTTCATTGGTGGAAGGCAGTCTATTCGCGAGACGGGCACTAAATCTTATCGGTGGTTGGTTGTTGGCTGTGGGTGGCTGTGATTGGTTGGTGTTGTCAGTTGTGTGCTAAGCGCGGAAAGGTAAGGGAGGGGGGCACAGGGCGAGAGGAAGGAGGGCAGTATGCCTGTAGCGCTTGCCTGAAGGAAGAATTTGAAGGTCTTGTGTTTGGTTGTTGATGCTGGGGTTGAGCGTTTGGATATATAGAGCTTCTAAAATAGCTAGTCTTCTGGGGTCTGATTCTTTGTCAAGTATGGTAGTTTGTTTGTCTAGGTCGGCGCGAGTTAGGGCAAGATGGTGGGGGGCTTGATAGTGATCTTTTATAGCGCCAGATTGAAGGTGGAGGGTTAGTCGACGGGAAAGGCGAGTCTGTGTCATTCCAACATAGGATAGGGGTCCACAGTCCCCAGAGGTGCAAATATGCTGGTATATCACATGATCGTCTTTCGGTTGGTTGGTGGAAATGTGGCGGTTACGGAGGACAAGGTTGGAGGTCTTAGGAGATTTGTAGTAAATAATGAGTTTTATTTTATTGTCAGGGTTGGTGGGGAGGACGTTTTTGTGAATGATTTCTTTCATAATGGATTCGTCTGTTGTGTGGTCGGAAGATATGTAGTTTCTGTAGAAAAATGTAATGTCATTGGCCGGGTTGGTGCTAGGGGGGTCTTGTTTGTACCATTTTTCTAGGTGGTGGTTGATGGCATTGGTGACGTCAGTGTTGGAATACCCATTGTTGACTAGGACCTGGGTGAGCCTTTCCAATTCATTGTGTGTGTCATTCCAGGTGGTGCAATGGGTGAGGGCTCTCCTGACATAGGCGGCGATGGTGGACTGATGGTATCGTTTAGGGCATTCACTTTCCCCATTAAGACATTGGCCATTGTTAGTAGGTTTGGTGTACACTGTAGTTTTGAAGCCGTGGTCGTGGAGGGAGACAAGGAGGTCGAGGAAGGGTATGGAATGACACACACAATGAATTGGAAAGGCTCACCCAGGTCCTAGTCAACAATGGGTATTCCAACACTGACGTCACCAATGCCATCGACCACCACCTAGAAAAATGGTACAAACAAGACCCCCCTAGCACCAACCCGGCCAATGACATTACATTTTTCTACAGAAACTACATATCTTCCGACCACACAACAGACGAATCCATTATGAAAGAAATCATTCACAAAAACGTCCTCCCCACCAACCCTGACAATAAAATATAACTAATTATTTACTACAAATCTCCTAAGACCTCCAACCTTGTCCTCCGTAACCGCCCCATTTCCACCAACCAACCGAAAGACGATCATGTGATATACCAGCATATTTGCACCTCTGGGGACTGTGGACCCCTATCCTATGTTGGAATGACACAGACTCGCCTTTCCCGTCGACTAACCCTCCACCTTCAATCTGGCACTATAAAAGATCACTATCAAGCCCCCCACCTTCTTGCCCTAACTCGCGCCGACCTAGACAAACAAACTACAATACTCGACAAAGAATCAGACCCCAGAAGACTAGCTATTTTAGAAGCTCTATATATCCAAACGCTCAACCCCAGCATCAACAACCAAACACAAGACCTTCAAATTCTTCCTTCAGGCAAGCGCTACAGGCATACTGCCCTCCTTCCTCTCGCCCTGTGCCCCCCTCCCTTACCTTTCCGCGCTCAGCACACAACTGACAACACAAACCAATCACAGCCACCCACAGCCAACAACCAACCACCGATAAGATTTAGTGCCCGTCTCGCGAATAGACTGCCTTCCACCAATGAACAGCCACCCCACACCCAGTAGCTCCGCCCACCTACCTATTCTTGATCCTCGAATTTTGTATAAATATGTTGCTTTGTCCTTATTCTAATCATTACCTGCCCTTTCCCTGAAGATGCAAGATGTTTACTTGTGAAACGTTGGATCCACCATGAATTTTGCTAACCTGTTGTACCTCATCTCTGAACCCCAGAGGAAAATTGTTAGAACTATTGAAAGCTGTAACAATAAAATACTGAATGCTGAAACTGCTGTTGCCTTTAACCTCGTCTGTTTAAAAGAGAATCTATTACCTGGCTATACTAACATATATATATATATATATATATATATATATATATATATATACATATATAATAAAGAGAAGAACCAACGCAGGAATAAATAATAGCATCATCTTGTACGACGTTTCGAGAATCGGTGTTCTCATCTTCAGGTCTATAATTAGGATACAGCGAAAATTACATAATGGAGAGCAACATTGTGACTACAATTATAATGGTTAGTTTAATTATACATAAGTGTAATGAAAGGAATGAACATGGGAGAACTTAAATATCAAAGCTGGAGTAAACATGGTCAAAATATAAAAACACGAATAACAAAATAATAATAATCCTTAAATCGTGAACATTAATTATATTAAGTGAAAGACAAGACAATTTGGGAAAGCAACAGTAGGCAAGTAGGCTATAGTTATTAGAAACAGAGTAAATCGAATGGGGAATCATGGGTACCTATTTCGGGTTTAGCTAGATGGGAGTGTAGAGCCACACATATTCGTAGATCTATGACTGGACAGAATGTTAAACTGGGTGTCGTGTATGGGATGGTCCTGGGAGTGCGAGTGATCACGTATGGTGGGGAACGAAGGTTTAGAAAGTCACAATGTTGCTCTTTATTATGTAATTTTAGCTGTATCTTAATTATAGACCTGAAGATGAGAACAGCGATTCTCCAAACGTCGTACAAGATGGTGTTATTATTCATTCCTGCGTTGGTTCTTCTCTTTATTATCAAGTTACGCTTTCCAAGTAACCAATCTATTGCGGATATATATATATATATATATATATATATATATATATATATATATATATACAGTATATATATATATATATATATATATATATATATATATATATATATATATATATATATATATATATATATAATATATGTATGTATATTGTGACGCACCCCAGTGCTGGGCAACGCAACCTGATTGTACTCCTTGGTACTCCACTGTACCGCCCGTGATCTGGCTACCGTCAGCCGCTATGTATATTGAGTGTGACAACTTATAACTATGTTCTTTGTATCTCTGCAAAGGTCTCGTCATGTGCTAACCAGTGGTGGGTTTTGTTTTAAGCCATGTCGAGACCTTCCATTTAATATGTAGTATCAATAGAGAAGTTGATAGATGAGACAATGAGAGTTCAGAGAGAGAGAGTGAGTTGGGCTTCAGAGCAAGAGGGTAGCAACGCGCCGCGCTGCTGGCCGGGTGGTTGCCAGACGTATGGACTGGTTGGCAGCCTTGCCCTTATAGCTAGGCGCGATAGGGTTGGTAGTCCATTGTTGCCTGCCTGGGCTGGGCCCATGTTGTCGTACAGCACACTGCCTGGAGGTTGGCTGTGTGTTCCTTGACCAGGTTGCCTAGAACCTTTGAGATTCTAACATCCCTTGCTCTCTCTCCCCACTTCTCACGGTTGCACTCTTTCTCTCTGACGACATTACTCTCATTTCATTCTTCTCTCTATTTAAATGCATAACCTTCCCTTGAGGTCCTAAAGGAGTTTCAGCACTCACCTCTCGTATTACTCTTAGGACAAGCATATATTTACATGTATTAGATTTAAGGGGTTAATGTGAACAGCGATCTTCTTGATGAGGATAGTTGGTGAACGTTCTACATGTTCACGAGTTATATGCCCTGCTCATCATCCCATTTGTGACTAGACTGGTGCCATGTGTAAGAGCCCGACCATGCCCAGGAGTTGTCTGTAGAGGGACGAGGACTTAGCCTTGATTTGCATACCGAGCCAGGAGCGAGTGTAGCACCCGAGACTACAGCTCGCTCGTAGTGCCGGTATAGTAGAGTAACGTAATTTATCTGTCCTTGTGTTCTCTACAGTCTTCTCCTGGGTTCTCGCTTTCGGTGCTGGGACTCGTTGTTCCTGTGACTTGGCCTGCTAGCTAGAACACATGGGGATGATGAGTGGGATATATCTTTATTTTACTATGCATTGCAGCTCTCTTTAAGTATATATCTATAACACTTTACAATACACATTACTCACACACAAGACAACACTATTAATACTTTCATGTATCAATTAACTGCACTGTCGTTTTGCTGCTGTGTCCGGAGTTCTGTTGCGTAGGGCGCATACGGACTCGGAGGGGAGACAGAGTGAGAGAAGCGAAGTAGCCTATGCGGTAGTAGGCTACCGGCGCAGTACTGTTGCCTGCAACCTTTTAGTTATTCCAAGTATAGATTCATTATTATAATAAGTGACTACTGTTTATGTTCCTCCCATGTGTATTATTAGGTATCTACTGGATCATGAACATCTTGTATGCTACATGCTAGTGCATGTTAGTAGGGGACAGTTAGTGTAGTGCACGCGCTTTCAAGTAGGCGTGTACATTTGTCATTTAGCATTTCACTGTCATACCTTTAGCCTGCTTCTATTCTACATTATTAGAGGCTTAATATTAACGTAGTTTCTTGAGTATTGCATTTCTTTAGTAATAACGTAACCTATAAATGTCTGAGGGAGTTTAGCCTCATAGCCTACCCCTGTTGTACACTTTCGCCGAGTTAAGGTACCTCGTTACCGTAGACGATAACTCTGTAGGGCGTTGGTGCTTTTGTTGTCTGGAGCATATAGTATTTGGGACTGGAATCGAGCGTGTCGTTGTCACTTAAGCCATTTCTGTCCTACGATCAAGAATCCCGAATATGTATTGCCGATCCAGCCGTAACAAAATGGCGACCTTGCACAAGATTCAGTAGTATCCTATCACATGTTTTTTGGAGAACTATTCTATGCTACCTAGTAGAGCTGGCTAGAATTTTCTTGCATATTGGAGGAATATTTATTGTGTCATTATTGTATTGGTGGACTTGCAGATTGTTTCGTTAGGTGTCTAGAGTAGAGTCATTCAAGCATCTTTAACATTTTGTGAGTCGAGACTGCAATTAGTAATAAGCACTTTTTTTTTTTATGAACAGCAATTGTATAACCAGCACTATGTCTAATGACTCATCATTTACGGGGGAGGATAACACGGTACAGCCTAGTGACCAGCAAGTACAGCAGATATTTAGGGAGGGGAGTGTTATAAGTGGAGAGAGGGATGCCCGGGCATTTTTGCAGACACCTTTGACCGAACAGCGCCTGCAGGCTATTGATTGTTACGGTCTTCGCTGTTTAGCCACGGTTTTGGGGCGGGACTGTCCTGACAGTTGGCCCAAGAAGAATTTGGTGGCATGTTTGTTGGGTGATGGCGATGGGGCGGTGGGTGGAGTGGGGTCTTGGGGGGTTCCCTCCAAGCCTCCATTCCACTCTACCCCTGAGCTGGGCCCTCAGCCAGCGAGTCTTAGCACGATGCAGCAGGAGGGTTCTCAATGGCAAGCTGGCTTACCCGTAAACACGTCTCGGTGTGGATCCCCCATTTTGTGCTCTCCCCCCCCAGGCCTGTCTCCTGAGATGTTATTTCAGCTAGAACTAGCTAAGCTTAAGTTGCGAGAGAGTCAACAGGCTAGTATAGAACGGATTACGGCTGCATAGACTCAGCCAAGGAGACTAAGATACAACAGGCTAGTATAGAACGCATAGAGGTTGCTAGAATCCAAGCCAATCAGGATGCAACCAGGTACCAGGCTGAAATGGATGTCGAGAAGTCTAGAGTAGAGACCACGGGGCGTCATCTCGGTGGTGGGCACCGGGTTACAGACTCACTTTCGCATTTAATTAAGTTAGTACCCGCATTTGATGAGACAGCAGTGACTGAGTTTTTGCTCGTTTCGAAAAGAAGTGTCGTGAGTATGACTGGCCGGAGGTTAAATGGGCAGCATTAGTTTCATCACGTCTAGTGGGTAAGGGGTTGAAAGCCTACGATGCACTGTCACTGGACGAGAGTGTCGTGTATGGACTGGTGAAGGAGGCTGTGCTCCGGGCCTACGAACTGCAACCCGAAACTTATAGATTGAAGTTCCGTGGCGTGAATAAGAAGAGCGACGTCAGTTTTATGGAGCACGCACGGGACTTAACAGATGCATGTAATAACTGGTTTCGGTCCGAGCACGCAGAGTCGGCTGAGGAAATTAAGCAACTTTTCTATCTGGAACAGTTTTACAAATGTACTGGAACCGATCTAACGCTGAACATTAAGGAAAAATGTCCCAAGACAGTAGAGGAGGCTGCCAAGATGGCAGACCTCAGATTATCATTGATTCGTGGTTGCGGTGCCGCTCAGAGGGCTGAGTCAGGGCAGAAGGGGCGCTATACCCCACCCACCAGAGTTTTCGATAATAACAAATCCTATGACACACATAACCACACTAAAAGCATTGCACCTAATAACACCTACAAACACAAGCCTCTCCCGTTTACTAAAGGTCAGGCCCCTTCTTCGCCCGCACAAGGGAAGAAGCCCATTGGGGATGTGAAATGTTACAAATGTCAGAAGCTAGGCCATTATTCACGTGAGTGCCCTAGTAACACTCCCGCTAAGCCGGTGTCATTGGTTCACAGTATCGGTGTGTCTCTGAAGGCTGCAGCAACTGCCCGGGGTAGGTTGTCAGCAGCTGAGGCACACGCGGTAAAGAAGCGTACGGAAGGCTCGACACCTGTCCGGGACACTTTCTGTAGCCATCGGGGACACGGGTTTGTGAGCTGGGGGAGTGAACTACGGAGGGTTGACTTGTTGAGGGATACGGGGGCTTCGCAAACTTTGTTGAGGAACTTCACAGGGAAACCGATAAATGCGGCCAGAGTTGTTGTGGTGCAGGGTATAAATGCTACGAGGTCATACCCACTTGTGAGGTTGGAGTTGAGAGTGGGAGAGGTGTGCAGGGAGCTGGATGTAGGGATCGTTGAGTGTTTGCCAGTTGAGGGCGTCGACCTTCTTCTCGGCAACGACTTTGCGGTGCCCACTTCCGGGACTCCACCCTTAGTCGTTGCCGAGAGGGCGGCCGACGTGGATGGTGAGAATCGGGAATGGGTTGGGAGGTGCCAACAGGATGAGATGGCCTGTGTGGTAACCCGATCTCGCTCTGCGGCTCCTGCACAGCCTAGCACTCAACCTCGGGGACAGTGGAGGAAGGATCAGGAGAAGGTTGCTAAGGGCAGGAAAAGGGACATTGATTCTGCTGCACTTCTCGGTGATTCGGTACTTGGACCTATAATAAACACGGGAGTTGACTCTGGCCCAGAGATGGTGTGTAACAAGGCAGAGTTGGGTAAGACTTCGCGTGAGGCAAGAGCTGTAGCGAGAGCCACTAAGGCAGTAGAGCCTACTAGCCGGGGTAATGTCTTATTACAAAACCATCTTGATGCATTGACGCCCGGGGACATAAGTGAGCAGCAGCTGCAAGACGCTAGCCTAGCTCGTTATAGCAATGGTGCCATAGAGTTGGAGGAAGATGGGGATGCGAAGCCGGGAGATTTCTTTAGGCTCAACAGGATATTGTACCGCAGATTTTTAGACCCCAAATCGAAGTGGGAGGGCGGTGCGAGGGTAGTAGACCAGGTGGTTGTTCCAAATAAGTATAGAGAGTCCTTATTGTGTCTGGCGCATGATGTGCCGGTGGCGGGTCATTTGGGGGTAACAAAAACATTGGCGGCATTGGGCAGGTTTTTCTGGTGGCCTGGGGTCAAGGCTGATGTCTGTGCATGGGTGGCTGGGTGTGCGACCTGCCAGACAACGGGGAAGCCTAACCAGACAATCCCGAAGGCACCTTTGTTTCCCATACCTGTCACCGGGCCTCCGTTCAGCAAAGTTGTAGTAGATTTGGTTGGCCCTTTCCCGCCTACTAGTAGTGGCAATAAATTCCTGTTGACAATCATGGATGTGGCTACGAGATACCCGGACGCATACCCCATGAGAAACGGCTCGGCAAAGGCAGTTGTTAAAAACTTATTATTGTTCTGTTCCCGTTATGGATTTCCACGTGAGGTGCAGTCAGACCAGGGGAGCAATTTTACATCCAAATTGTTCAAGCAAACCCTTCAGTTGCACGGTATATGTTCTGTAGTGTCGTCAGCCTACCATCCCGAGAGTCAGGGAGTCTTGGAGCGGTGGCACTCGACCCTGAAGAGTATGCTACGCTGTTACTGTGCAGAACATGACACTGATTGGGATTTGGGTCTGCCGTATGTTCTGTTCGCTGCACGTGAAGTCCCAGGAGAGA